>OX608079.1:65357202-65946505 GCA_951509765.1 Sphenella marginata | reverse complement strand
TAATGGTTTTCATACATAGATATATATTAGAACACCCACAAAAAAAAAAATTTTTCTTCGCTCCACACGCATTTTCTGAAAGAATGGGTATAAAAAATAAGATCTGTAAAAAATCTGGCCATCTGTAGTGCAAAAATGCCATGGAAATTTGACCTAAAGGCTAAAAATGCACTAAAAAATGGAATATGTCTTTATTGGCTAATATCTCCTAAACTAGTAATTTTAAGAGAAATAACGACTTTAACTTAGATTGGAGTCAGGAGTAAATTGCCCATATAAAGGTTGTAACTGCGAGTGTCCTTTCAAGGACTTTTAATAAGTCGAAGTAAATTTTTTATTTTTCATTTTATTGTAATGGTCAAATAAAATACTTGCAAAATTATGGATTAGATAAGCTATACATCGTTTGGTAGGATATTAACCACAGTTTAATAATAACATTACATTTTAATTTTACCAACATTTCTGCAATGGTTGGTTGACATAAAACTGAGAAAAACTGTTTTTACATTTCTAAAAACATGCAATATGGTATAGTTCAGGGGTCAAAGCTCTAATTCTCTTCCCTCCAAATGCGTTTTCTGAAAGTTTGGGGGTAAACGACAAGATGTGTACAAAAGTCTAGCCATCTGTAGTGAAAAAATGCCATGGAAATTTGACCTAAAAGCTGAAAATGCACTAAAAAATTGTATATGTCTTTATTGGCTAATATCTCGTAAGCAAGTTTTTCATAGAGAAATAATAACAAAGACTTTTATTAAGAATGGTATCAGGAGTAAATTCTCCATACACATTTTTTTCCTGCGAATGTCCTTTTAAGCACCTTTCATAAGAATGTTTTTTTTCTTATTGTTCAAATTTTTTTTCTATAGTATAATATGTATATATTTTAGTTAAAAATTTAGTTTTGCCAGGAAACCGATACTGAACTGTCAAAAAGAAATACATTCATAATAAACTTGTAATTGTGACCTCTAGACCAAGAAATTTAAAATAAAAATACTTCTGATAAGGCACCACAATGGAAAATAAATACAAAAGCGTGTTCTTAATTGATAAGTCTTTAAAACTAAGTAAATATGGGAAAATAAATAAACAAATTGTTCTACACAGGTAAGAAAAAAAAAATGTTTGAATGCAGACGCGCTTCCTAGCAGAAGAGAGGTGTTTAGTGTATTTTTTTATTGCATGCAGTGGAGAAACATAACAAAAACTTGCCGTCACGAAACACATAAAAAAAAAATTATAGATTACTTAAACAAAAACTGTTCGAAAGAAAACGTTTAATATTGTTTTATAGACTTCACAACATTTCATATTATTATTAAATTTGTTCCGTTACATATTTACCATTTTACTTCAACATAGCTATAAAATTAGAACTGTGCGCCTGAGTTATCTCATAGTGTATGTTTTCAAAAACTAAAAAAAAAAATTTCTCGATTTTACGCCAACCTACCATTACAAAAGTGTTAATAAATTTAAAATGCAATGTTAAAATGAAACTTTGGGTAATATTTTATCAAACGGTGTAAAACTTATGTAACTCATTACTTTGAAAAAAAAAAAATAAAAAATTAACTTCGACTTATTAAAAGTCCTTGAAAGGACACTCGCAGGTACAACCTTTATATGGGCAATTTACTCCTGACTCCAATCTAAATAAAAGTCTTTATGTCATTTTTTCCGGTAATATTGCTGGTTTACCAGATATTAGATAATAAAGACATATACAATTTTTTAGTGCATTTTTAGCTTTTATGTCAAATTTCCATGACATTTTTTCACTACAGATGGCTAGACTTTTTTACACATCTTGTCGTTTACCCCCAAACTTTCAGAAAATGCATTTGGAGGGAAGAGAATTAGAACTTTGACCCCTGAACTATACCATATTGCATGTTTTTAGAAATGTAAAAACAGTTTTCTCTCAGTTTTATGTCAACCAACCATTGCAGAAATGTTGGTAAAATTAAAATGTAATGTTATTATTAAACTGTGGTTAATATCCTACCAAACAATGTATAGCTTATCTAATCCATAATTTTGCAAGTATTTTATTTGACCATTACAAAAAAATGAAAAATAAAAAATTTACTTCGACTTATTAAAAGTCCTTGAAAGGACACTCGCAGGTACAACCTTTATATGGGCAATTTACTCCTGACTCCAATCTAAGTAAAAGTCGTTATGTCGTTATTTCTCTTAAAATTACTAGTTTAGGAGATATTAGCCAATAAAGACATATTCCATTTTTTAGTGCATTTTTAGCCTTTAGGTCAAATTTCCATGGCATTTTTGCACTACGGATGGCCAGATTTTTTTACAGATCTTATTTTTTATCCCCATTCTTTCAGAAATTGCGTGTGGAGCGAAATTATTTCATACTTTTTCAAATCCCATACATTCTGTGGCTGTTCTAATATATATATATTTGGGGAAATAAGTCCTCAAGATTCTTTATTATCAACAAAAGTATTATACAACTAATGATATTTTAATGGATCAAAAGTAAGTCGTAGTAAAAGGCGCAATTACTAGAAAAAGTATACTTCGACGCCTCAACAATCGATGATGATGCCATATCGATCGTTCGTGCTGAACTTGGTGTTCCCACATACTCCCTCTCCAGGGACCTTGTCACGATTAAACGAAATGCACACTAGGTTGCTGATGATTTGTTCGTGACTCCACGGTTGCCTCTCGCGAACTCGCATGGTGGTTATCTTCCACGAAAAACGCTGGTTTTAGTCGGCTTAATGAAACAGATATCACCTTGTATTTGATTTTTACTTTGTATACTCGATCACCTCGATCTACCACTTCAAAAGGCCCACTGTACGGTGGCTCGAGCGGTTGTTTCACAGCGTCAGATCGGATGAAAACGTGTGAGCACTGCTCGATGTTCTTTAGCAGGAACGGGGTTTTGTTAGTATGGTGAGCTGCTTGAGTTGGTCGTATTTGGCGCATGTGTTGTCGAAGAAAGTAGAGAAGTGTCTCGGGTCTTACGTCCGCAGTGGAGCTCCATAAACCATCTCGGCAGTTGATGCTTTCAATGCTTCTTTGTAACACGTACGCAAACCCAACAAAACCGTTGGTAAAATATCAGGCCAGGGTACCTTCTCGTTGCACATCAGCGCTGCCTTCAATGTTCTGTGCCACCTTTCCACCATCCCATTCGATTGCGGGTGATAAGCAGTAGTATGGATATGCTTGCATCCCATTATTTTAGCTAACTCTTTGAAAATAGCTGACTCGAACTGAGTGCCTTGATCCGCTGTAATCGTTTTTGGAGTTCCAAAACGCGCCACCCAATTTGACCAGAAAGCATTCGCTACGCTCTCTGCTGTGATATTTGCTAATGGTACGGCTTCTGGCCAACGAGAAAATCGATCCACCATGGTCAGGCAATAACGAAAATTACGTTGCAGTGGCATAACTACGATGTATAAATGGACATGGTCGAACCTAGCATCCGGCACGACGATCTTCTCCGGCGTGGGATGGTTATGCCTGCTGATCTTTGCACGTTGACACGGTACGCAGTTTCTGCACCAGTCAATGATATCTTTTCTCATCGAGGGCCAGACGTATGTTTGCTTCAGTTGATGTAACGTTGCTCTACCACTAGGGTGGGCGAGGCCGTGTACAGATGCGAAAACTTGAGGTCGTAGGCCAGCTGGAATGTAAGGGCGAACGTAGCCAGTTGAGGTGTCGCAGTAGAGAGTCACGTTGTCATCGTACCTTATAGATTTCAGCTTTAGAGAAGTAGAGTCAGTCAGCAATTGTGATAGTTCGCGATCGCTAGCCTGAGCTTCAGCAATGTGTGATAAGTTCATAGCTGTTGGCATAGTGATAGCACATAATCTTGACAATGCGTCAGCGACCACATTGTCTGCCCTTTTGACGTGTACGATTACTGTCGAAACTGGGATATGTAGCACAAATGCCGTTGCTGGCGGGGAGATGCTTTCTCAAGCTTTTGTTTAAAAGCATACACTAATGGTTTGTGGTCAGTCTTAATAACAAAAATGCGGGCTTCAATCAAGTGCTTGAAATACCTAATCGCCTCGTACACTGCCAACAACTCGCGATCATATGTACTGTAGTTTTTCTCCGACATACTCAACTTTTTTGAGAAAAAACCAAGGGGTCGCCACACCTCGTCTACCTGCTGTTCCAGCACTGCCCCAATGGCAACATCCGATGCGTCACACACTAAAGCTAATTTGACTCCGGGCACCGGAAATGTTAGTTGTGCTGCCTTGGCTACACTCTCTCTGCATTCGTCGAATGCACGAACCAGCTCCGGTGTCCACTTTACCTCACGTCTATCATTCTTTTTAACATCTTTCAACAATTCAGTCAGCGGTGCTTGAACGTGTGAGGAACGGGGTAAGCATCTACGGTAATAATTCACAACACCCAGAAAACGGCCCAATTCGCTGATTGTTTTTGGGCGTTCGTTGCAGTAATTCGATCCGATGGGGGTTTAATCCCATCTTCATTAATAACATAACTTAGAAAACGTACCTCTGTCTGTTCGATTTGACACTTGCTAATGTTGATACACAGCCCATGTTTCTGAAGAATTTGCAAAACGGCTCGCAGATGCTGTTCGTGCTCGGCCATCGTTTCTGACATAACCAGTATATCGTCTATATAACAGTAAACAAAATCAATGCCACGAAAAATGTCGTCCATGAATCTCTGGAATGTTTGTGTGGCATTTTTTAGCTCAAAAGGCATAAACAGAAATTCGACCAGGCCAAATGGAGTACAAACCGCTGTCTTTTGAATATCGTCCTCCGCCATCGGAATCTGATAGTACGCCTTGACTAGGTCAAGCGTAGAAAAAAACTTCTTACCATGTAATTTTTCCGTAAAATCGTAAAGGTGTGCTATTGGGTATCGATCCGGTATCGTGATGGCATTCAATTTGCGGTAGTCCCCACACGCACGCCATCCACCATCTTTCTTGGCCACCATGTGGAGAGGACTTGCCCACGCACTTTTGGAAGGCCGACATATGCCTTGTTCGATCAAAAAGTTTATTTCCGATTTAGCAGTCGCTAACTTTTCGCCCGCTAACCGACGGGGGCGTTCCGCGACCGGCATGCCCTGCGTCTCGATACTGTGTCGTACCTGATGTTTAGTATGAGTGCCTCTAAGAACAGGCTTTGTTACATCGATGAATTCTCGAAAAAGGCTAGGGAGTTTTGTGCTACTCTGCAGAGTTGACACAGAATTTTGATCAGTCTTCGTTAGACATGCTGGTGTTTTTAACCCTGTTAGTGAGTCGATTAATTGGCGATTCTTCAGGTCAACAAGTAGATGGAAACTCGTTAAAAAATCGGCTCCGATAATGGCGGCCTGGACATCGGCGACTATGAATGGCCATTTGAAACTGCGGCGCAGGCCCAAACTTAGGTTGACTAGAATGGTATCATATGTGCGTATTGAAGTTTGGTTAGCTGCATACAAAATAAGATCTCCTTGTTTAGCATTTTGTCCGGCCATCGTACGCGGAATTACCGAGACCACTGACCCGGAATCAATAAGAAAACGTATATGCGAGGTATTGTCAAAAATATGTAATCTGGTTTCCCAAATATGGTTTTGTTGAGTTCCGCTGGAAGACGTTTTACTGTCGCCCGCCAGCGTCTCTGACGACAGTCGTGTTAGTTTAACGATGCATGAGAGCAATTCGGGCGGCACTTCCTTGCCCCATTACCAAATTTCTTATGATAGTAACAAAGTCCGTCACTTGCAGTAGCACCATGCTGAGACGACTGGCTCGACAAAGAGCGCTGGTTCCGACCATGACTGCGTGATCGGCTGCGAGAACGATTGGTAGCCTGCAAACGCTTCACTTCGTCTTGCAGACTGTCAACCTTCTGAATAAGAATGCGAAAAGGATCGCTTATGTCTTTTGAGCCCCCAGGAACTGTTACCGCACTTACTTCGTTCTCTGTCTTCTTCGGAATTGGTGATGAAATAGACATTGTAGAGTTTGCACCGATAGCCTCGAGCATTTTATCGGCTACTTTGGCGAGCTTGTCCAGATCGGTTTCTTCCCAAACTGTTAGAAGTGGCCGTATCGATTGCGGCATCTCTGATAGAAAAAGAGTGAGGATGATGCTCTCACTACCAGGGTCAGGAGCCAAGCGACGCATATGCGATAATATCTCGGATGGCTTTAAACCTTGCGTTCCTCCGCCCTGCAACAATCGGCGAAGTTTCGATTCAGGCGACTCTGCGAATCTTTCTAGTAAACGTTTTTTTAGAAGCTCATACTTCCCAGACGCCGGTGGACGAGCAACTAAGTCTTCAACGGTCAAAACAACTTCTTCCTCCTGATGTACTATAACCAAGTCGAATTTGTCTACGTCTTCATTGATGCCATGTAGACGAAAAGAACGCTCTACTTGTGCGAACCATAAGTGGGGATTCGCTCGAGTAAATTTAGGTAGATGAATTGCTATACGTTGTGTGCCAAGTAGAGGAACGCTTGACGACGTCGAAACTCCCACTCGTAGTGCCTCCAGCTGAGACTGTAAGTCGCGTACTTGATCAGCTAATGCCTCTGCCATTGCTGAATCTACCGTTTCCTCAAAAACTAATTTCCTCCTTGATAAATTGCGCAAGTTGTATTTCGGTGTGTGCATAAACCTTGTTCAGTAAATTTGGCACCCGAAAATATGTTCTCCAATTTACCAATCACGTCGGGGTCACCACTTTGGGGAAATAAGTCCTCAAGATTCTTTATTATCAACAAAAGTATTATACAACTAATGATATTTTAATGGATCAAAAGTAAGTCGTAGTAAAAGGCGCAATTACTAGAAAAAGTATACCTCGACGCCTCAACAATCGATGATGATGCCATATCGATCGTTCGTGCTGAACTTGGTGTTCCCACATATATATACCAGGATAAAGTTTTCGAATATAGGTTTGGCAACTACCTTTGCGTGTTTGCTTGGTGTCGTGCACGATGTGGCAGCACAATTTATCTAGTACCTTTTTGTCTTTATATATTAGTACACAGCAACACTGTCTTTCTGTATTTTTCCACATACAACATAACTATTGTGTATAACATATTTATTGTATTGGTACAAATGAATTTAACTAAAGTTGAGAACGTTGCTGGCTGTCGAGCTGTGAAGTCCAATATCAAGTAAAAGGCGTGATACACGATATGTATTGTCAGATGTATATGTCAGTTTTTTGTATGGATACAGAAACACACCGTGTGAACACAAAAGAAAAAGGTCTGCTGACAAATCATATGTACGAACATACCAAATAGAATAATTTCTATTTCCTTCTGACTTACAGCTGTTATTTGACTTTGCATTTATCGAAACGCAGAAATTTTATTAGAAAAACTCTTTTTATGTGCTAAAATTTGTAAAAATAAATGAATAAACATGAATGAAGAAATCGCGAAGGTAAATGTAAGTATTTTCTATGTTCATGAAAATAAGATAAACACTTTTCATTAAATTGAAATGTATTACTAGTTGGAATGGCCACGGGACGCAGTATTAAATCTTATTCAGATGTGGGAAAAGTATGAGTGCCTGTACAACCCAAAAGACAACTTTTACCACAACAAGCATGCACGGTCTCAAGCCCTGACTGAATTGGCAGAAAATCTTCAGGATTTTATACCCGGAGTTCAACCAAATGATGTGAAGGTAAGTAAATGCCTATACAGTGAGTGGAACTTTAAGTTTTTTTACGTCTCGCAACAAATCGAGCAATTCATGCGGGCCGTCAACTTTATTCCAAAGGCGGGGAAGTACTGGAATGCCTGATTAACTTGCATATACGCATGGGTTTCTTTTCCCTAGCCTTCGGTCATGCTGAACTCACACAAACGGTACGCACACAGCTTCTAGCATGTAGTAGATAGTACAAGGGATTGTTGGTGTCACCAACTCCAGGTCTCATTTCGTTGGCAATCGGATTGTGGCCATTATTAATGCGTAGTTCAGCTGCTACATTGCCAAGAACATTCCTTCATCGCGCTATTACACTGCTACTTGTCATCATATGCACATCTAAAGTCAGTGGTAATTTAAGTTTTTTTTAAGTTTCGCAAATGCGGGCTTTGGGGATCTGCCAGCCATCTTATTCATTCCAAAAGCATTAGGCAGCTACCACCTAACCTAATGTAATTTTTTTATTATTCGTGATATCCGATGTCTATTATAATACAAAAAATTAACTACTTGCGTGGACAATACAGTCGCGAAATTGGAAAGATAAAGAATAAAAAAAGTGGAGCTGGTGCAGACGAAGCGTACACCCCAACTGCGTTTTGGTTTAAAAGTCTTGGTTTTCTTTCGGATTTTGTTAAGGTCCGGAAAGGAGAAAGCAATTTTTCCTCCGTATGTAGTTCACTTGCGTTGTTTGGAAATATTTTCGCTCAATGTAAATATTTCTTTGATTTCAGTCTCTAGATGATTCTAGTTATTCACAAAACTCCGAAAGAGATGTTTCTCCGCCTGGATCAAGCAAAAAACGAACTCGACTGAATAAGGAAAGTCCAGCATCTGGAAAAGAAAACGAAGTTCTTGAAGCTGCAACGGAGGCATTAAAGTCCATTACCAACCAAAAAGATTGCGATTTGAATGCCAGAGACGATGCTTTCTGCAAATTTTTAATTCATGAATTCAGCTCAATTAATAATGAAGCGATAAAAGAGGAATTGAAGGAAAACTTTCTACATTTACTCTTTGATGCTAAAGCTAAACAGAGGCAATTGGCTTATACCTCATCAAATCTCATATTCGAGTAAACTATTAATTTTAATATTTCCCTACCAACCATACGCAGATAAAAAAATGGATAAAACATAGGTCGCGCTATCCACAAATGAAGATAAAAAAGTGGATAGTTTTCTATTGGCCGCGAGCAGATATTATCCACATTCCCCATGTAAATTTCGTGTACGTGTGACCTTGCATCACCATCGCACTCATTAGGAAATTCCATAAGAAAAAACATAGCTGCGCCGTTCTAAATATAAAAACAAAGGGTTGCATTTTCATAGGGTTGCCAGATCGGAAACCTGGTATGCCTAAAAAATACCCAAAAATTAAAGGAAAATGCCCAAAAAAATACCCCAAATATATGGAAATGGCCCAAAAAAATCCAAATAATTTCAAAACAATTTCTTTTTTATAAAATACGTTTTAATGAAAATATATACTTTAATTTTAAGAAATATAATACAAAATTTATTTAAAGTTATAGACATACATATAATTAAATACATGCTGTTTTATTTGTTGCAAAAATTATTTAGCGATTTAAACGAAAATAGCACCAAAAGGAAGGTAATTTAATAACCATTCTTTTGATGCTAAACAACTATACAATTATAAACTAAATCGTTAAGAAAAATGTAAATTCTTAAATTCTTATTATGTTATTAAATACATACAGGCGCAGGCTTTCCACTTCCAAAAAATACGTACCTATAAAATATAAATAAATAGTTAAAATCTATAGGAAGATAAAAAGTTATTTGTAACATAGCGTTAAAGTTGACATTATATCTGTCAGTTATGGAAATCCTACTTTTGTTGGTTTATGTTGCTGCATAGTGTGCTAAAATTAAAACTTGTTATATATATTTGAACTATAAGTGGCATAAATATTTAAAAAACGACGCAAGACACAAGATTTGTATTAATTTTGTATACCTGTCATCAGTGGTGGGCATCAACTAATTAAATTTTTAATTGATTAAGAAATTAATTGCAACTAAATAAATTGCATTGTTAATTGCAAACTTTGCAATTGATTTAATGTTAGTTGTAACTGTAGAAGTTGCAATTAACAATTAATAAATTGTTTTAACAATTATGATTTGCCCAACACTGCCTATTGAATATGTTTGAAATTATCAGTGCGATGGCCTGAGTCGATTTAGGCATGCCCGTATGCCTGAGTGCACACTAGCCCTCAGTTTTGAGATAAAGCGCTGAAATTTGATAAGTGGCTTCCAATTTGGCATACATACAGTAATTGTATTCTTAGAAGACAACTGCTAAACATATCGAGAGGGGTATTTTTGTTCTTTTGAAAAGATATTTGCAAGGTGAACATTTTCATGTGGTTGTTGTAACGGCACATTAGGCTGAGCCAAAAAAGTGAAAAAGTGTGCGTACCGCGGCACGTTGTCACGGTTCAGGCAACACCCCGGGATTGGCATGGCGTAGCCCATGGATTTTTTTAAGCGCGGCCGAAGGGCGCCAATGCGGAAAGCTGTTCTGCACATAAAAAACATGGATCGGGCCCCTAAATCAGGATTTGACCTGGGTAATTTTTTGGTTTTTTTTTAATAACTTTTCACTTAAAAAAAAAAAATAAATTTCGACTTCGGATCATTGATACCGAGGTCAAAACGCGACTGACACCCCTATCATATTTTTAGATAATTTATTAGTAGTTGATTGCCAAAGGCAACAATTACCAAAACAAGAAATGCCTTTATTTGGTGCTTTAGTTTTGTCGCACAATCTTTGGCCACAACCAATATATGCAAATGTACAAGCGCTGGTACAATTGCATATTATGGTGACACAACAATTTACCTCTGATCTTGGCCAGGTACACTACACTGAAATCACTTGGGCACCAACCATTGTATACAAATGGACATGCGCATGTACATTTGTATATTACGGTGCCGCCATAACTTATTACGACAAACACATGAAAATTCGCAACTTTGTTTACAAATATCACTTAATATATGTAAATAAAAAAAATTATTCTAGCTTTCAGATTTCGGATCTAGAGGTCAAAACGCGTCTTTAAGTACCCCGCTCGGCAAAATCCGCTGAATATTAGGCAAAGAACCGTCTTCTAGAGCGGCACCGTAAACTATATTACACTCACTTTGGCTACAACCATAGTAAACAAATGCACAAGCGCATGAACATTTGTATATTATGGTGTCATCATAGCCATGTCCTGATCTTGGTCAGGCACACTAAACTTAATTCACTCTACGCACCTCAAAATTCGACGGCTAAATTTGCGTTCTTGTGGGCCGACCGCAAAGAGCCCCAAAAGCTTTCAATTATCCACAAAACAGCAGTCCATACCGAAGATGCACCTGTGAAAACATACAAGGCATTATAAATATTACTATTTTTTTTTTCAAAAGGCTTAAAGTTATTGTACTTAACTTGCTTTTCAATGAAATGTACATTTTTGTCCAAGCGCAAAAAATTTGTAATTGATTTTGACAGAAAATTTAATTTAAGGAAACAGCTGTTAAAATTCCTTTTGTTCGCAATTATTAAAATGTTTCTATTTTCATTCGCTCTCATGGGAATTGCAATAGCGAAAAAAGATAACGATTTTAGTTTGGGAAATATTTCCCAAAAATATGCGTTGGTATTGGTAAGGAGAAGCAAAAAATAGAGATGGTTTTGGAAATCGATAAGAAATTCATAAAAAGTGGATAGCCATGGTTGGTAGGGCTTCACATTGAGGTGGTACTTATAATATACGTATGTATGTGTACTAAGCTGATCGTTAAATAAAATAAATTGCCTCCAATTCTGTATATGAAATCTAATCCCGTGCTCCAACGCATTAAAGATTTTCTGTAACCCTAAAAACCCGCCATATAATGTGCTTCATAGAATATATATGATAAATGTAGCTGTAACATCTAACATATTAAATTGGATATCGATGCCTTACTTTCTCAACCTCGTATCTTAAATAAGCTAACTTTTCAGGAACCAAAAAAAACTGTTTATTTTTTTTACCGTCGTTTTTTATGTAAAATTTTTAATGCAATTATTAAGACATAGATTATAGCTATGTGCACAAGTAAAAATTATATACTTATCTATGTTAGTTTACGCATAAAACGAATTTTTTAAAATACGAGCTTCCTGCATTAACGATAATTTCATTTTTGAAACCTGATTTATAAGTTACGTGTTTGCTGCACTTATATGTATAGATACACCGAAGAGACTTCAAAACTATTAAATAAGAACAATATTTTGTTTGAAATTATAATGTTTTATTTCTTAGAGGATATTATAAAAAAAAAGAATAAATATTAATTTATTTTAATTTAATTACATCATAGGGTTGGCAAATTGTCATAAAATGAATGATAGTCTGCTGCAATCATACGTTTTAAGTCCTGTAAATCTTCATATTTTCTTTTAGAAATCGGTAGTTGCTTATTGTAGAGATCCGGTATTACTAAGTCAATGTGCTGCACTTGTGATCGCAATTTATAATGGGGTAATATATTCCACTCTTCATCAAAACATAATTTATATTGAACTCCGTCATTTAAGGTATATTTAAGAGCTCGTAAATCAACAACACATGGGTCGCCCTTCTTTGTGCCTGGTCGAATTAACTTTAAGTGATTTATTTGAGAAAAATCGCAGAAAAACGTGTGATTTAAGTAATTAACGCGATAAGGTTGCGACAATCTGGATTGGTTTATAACCGTGTTAAAATCAACTGGCACATAGAGTTCTCTTCCTTTCTTCTTCCGTTCTATGGAGGCATGTACAGAATCGCACTCCATTTGAGTGTGGCCAACTACCAGGTATTTTTGTTGAACTTCTGCATGGCAAGTTATAGCATACTGTTGCAAGGCATTCGAAAGTGTCACGTTTCGATTTTGGGCACAGCACCCATCACTGTAAATTATTATCGGTTTTGATTTGTCTTGAAATTTCTCTAAAAAGTCCAACAAACAAGAAGTAAACACATTAGAGTCCATGCCACCTTCGGCTTCATTCCAGACATAGCAATTGACATTTTTGTCGAATTCGTTATAAATTGTGAATTGGTGCACACACAGTTTTGTTTTGAAGTAGTTTGCTCCAGTTGAAAGTAGAGGAATTGTTTGCACTGCTTGCAAATCTACCGTGAACATTTGGATATCACCTTTACAACAAAGTTCCTTGTCTTCGGATTTCTCTTTCCGGGCACACTCCTTATTTTTTATATGACTCTGATATTCAAATTCTGGCACATTTTTATTTTTGTACGCAACACAGATATCACATTGCAGGCCCGTGCACACGGGGGGGGTTTGGGGGTTAAAACCCCCCCATGGCCAAATCTAAGTTGCAATGATTTTGCAAAAGTTTTCAAAATACAGTTTGTAAATCTTATATTGAATCTTGACTAATAATTTTTGACAAAATTAGTTAAAATAATTTTACGGAAGAAGAAATTGGTGAAAGTTGCAAAGAATAAGGTTGGCCAATACATAAGTCCGGCACTTTCAATTGCACTTGGAGTTTCCGAAATTACAAAGTTGTGTAGCGTATGGGCATTTTTTTTTTTTAATTTTACTGATGAAAACAGTGAGCAGTTTCAATTAACAGAGCGAATGAACTGCAAGGCTCAATTATATGAAAGATTTCGAGTGTTTTGTGACCCTTTTTGTTGTAGGCGTAAAGAGAATTGTGTGAAAATGAACGTTGGAGAGCAGATGAGCGACACCGTTCAAATATTTGAATGTTTTCAAACATTTTCTGAGGCTTTTTTTTATTTCACCTAACAGAAGTTAAAGATCGCATTTTTCATGGACGTTTATCAATAGTCTGGCTTTGGTTTTTTAATCGTCGAGATCTAAAACTGCTCAGCTACAGAGAAAACCTCATCAGCTAAGTAAGGTAGATAAAAAATAGATGACACAATTAATAAATAATTAGTTGACAGCGAATAGTTATTGTAAAGAATAAAGATAAGAATCAAAGGATATGAAATCAAATTGTTGATATGTATTTAGGATAGAAAGAATTGACTTTTTTATGCTGCATAGTGAGTCTGAAATATCAAACGTACCAGAATGAGAGTTATAATCTTGACACAAACAACGAAAAGGCTCATTTAATTCAAAATTAGTTCGACACTGTTTCAAGATAAGTGGTTTAAAATTATTATTATTATTATTATTTATTAAGACACAAATAAGACTGAGTCTTTTAACGTGCCATATTTAATTTGGTACAGTAAATATTCTTAGGTATAAACATAAACAACTAATTTTAACTAATTATTTCATTTTACAATCAGTTTCAAAATAAATTAATAAGTAAATGTAAAGGGAGAAAGAGACACATAGAAAGAGAAAAAGTTAGGAAACAGTTTGAATAGCCAATTTGAATTGCTCTGAATTTGTTACCGTTTTAAGTTTGTTAGGTAACGAGTTCCACAACTGCACGGCTCTAACGAAAAACATTCTTGAAGTAACTGAGTATTTGAAATATGGTACAATAAGATTGCATGTTCGAGTTGAGTGTGCAAAAGTTAACTTTGAAAAGAGATAGTTCGGACAACGGGTATGGATTAGCTTGTGTATGAATAGCAATAAACGCTGATCAAAATAGTTAGATAAACTGCAACCAAGAATCTGCATGGACAATTCCGATATATGATCAAATTTCCGTTTTGAGTGTACATATCTAGCTGCATTATTAATTAGTAATTGTAACTTACTCAAAGAACTCTTGTCAGGGCAACCATAAACAAGATCTTGATACGAAATTATAGGCACTAATAATGTTTTAACCAGTTTAAGCTTAACATCCTGAGGAATATAAGCTGCGGTCTTCCAAAGCTGTCTCAATACCCCGTACGACTTACAAATTGTTGAATTTACATGATCAACGCATGTTAGGGAGGTATTCAACTTAAAACCAAGTGTTTTAAGAGAAGTCTCGTATTTAATAATAGTACCATTCAGTACAAGAGGAGAAACATCTTCCATGTTAAATGAACCATGGGATAGGACTATCGCTTGCGTCTTGGATGCATTAAGATTAAGCATATTGTATTTCGACCACAAAAAAATCGATTCGAGATCTTCATTGATTCTGAACACCAAATCCTCACTAAGTCCTAGGGGCGCAGATAGATATATCTGTGCATCGTCAGCGTATAGATGAATGGAAACATTCTTACAGCACCTAACAATGTCATTGATATACATACTGAATAAAATATGACCAAGAATAGATCCTTGCGGTACCCCCGCTTTTATGGGTACCAAGCCGGAGCAGTTATTATTTGATAAAACCTTTTGTCGTCTATTTGTTAGATAGCTTGCAACCAATCCAACCGCATCCTGGCTAAATCCAAAGTATGTAAACAGCTTTTGCAGAAGAATTTTGTGGCAGACGGTATCAAAGGCCTTTGAAAAGTCTAATAATGTGAGAACGGTGAGATCACCCCTGTCAAAGAATGGTCGAATATCCTCCATCACTTTCAACACAGCAGTTGAACAGCTATGCCCCTGTCGATAACCGGACTGAAATTCAGAAATAAGACCATTCTCAGACAGATACTCCCTCATTTGATTCAATATAAGTCTTTCAAAAACCTTAGATAGTGCGGGCAAAATGCTTATTGGTCGAAAATCGTAGGGTATAGTCGCATTGCTTTTCTTGGCAACTGGAATTATGTTAGCGACTTTCCAAATGTCAGGAAACCTAGAAGTTGTCAGTGAAAAATTTATGATGTGCGTAAGTGGGCCGATAATATAGGGCAAGATTAACTTTATAAACCTTAAACTAATTTTGTCCTCACCTACCGCATTTGATTTAACTGCATGTATACATGGTATTACTTCAGATTCACTAACATTTCTAAAACTAAATTTACTACCGCGATTAAGAACAAGTTCATAATCGGGTTTGAATCTTACACTTTCTTCGGGTAACTTCACTGAAAAGTATTCATTCATTGTATCAGAATCAATCATACACTCAGGCTTTGCTACGGAATTCACTCCGAGACTTCTTAAATTTTTCCACAACACTTTAGGTGGAAACTGGACATTAAGTTTGCCCTGGAAATAGGATCTTTTAGCTCTTCGCGTGAGTTCAGTAGCTCTGTTCCGCATAAGTTTGAACAGTGTCCAATTTTCTTCGCTTCTATCTTTCTTCCAAGCAGCGTAACTCTTATTTCGAGCATTTATTACTTTACGTACGACCTTAGTGAACCATGGCTGCTTGTTTTTAGTTATTTTAATTTTCCGTAAAGGAACATATTTATCATAGAGATAGTTAACTAACAGGGAAAAATTATCAACTTTTTCGTTTACATCAGCTAAAAACCAACAGTCGTTCCACGGAAGGACGGACGCTTCAGCAGCTAGCTCATTTATTAAAATATTGTTGAAATCACGAAAATAACAGGAATCAGGTGCTATATTTTGAGGAGGATTTAACTCTATATCGTAACTAAGGAATAGTAAATCATGGTCGCTAACACTACACAAAGAAAGTTGCTCGAAATGCAATGCGCTCGCCACATCTGAAACACAAAATAAATCAAGCAAGCTAGGCTTACATTTGGGGCCAAAACGAGTAGGAAGATTGTTTATTACCTTCAAACCAACACTTGCCATTTCATCCGAAAGATTCTTGGCACGTTCATTTTTCATGAGCAAGTCGATATTTAAATCACCACATATTTAGTATTATGTGCTCATACATTACGCTAAATCTATTTATCTGCTGAAACAAGTTACTCAAATCACATAACATGCTAGGGTTGTACACACATATTACAAGGCAGCGCTGTATGCTATTGAAAAATTCTACCATCAAACACTCAACCTGATCAAGATGGTCAGATTTATGTACTATTTTAAGTTGCAGACCCTTCTTATAGTAAATCGCAATTCCATCACCACGCTTGTCAAGCTGTCTATCGTTTCTAACGACAGAAAAATCACAAAAGTGGTAAAAATTGTCACTATTGTCACCTCTGAACCAAGTTTCAGTCACACACACAACATCAACACACACGCTTTCAAAAATGTAGCTTAGATAATCCAGTTTGCTTTGGTTTAAGCTCCGAGCGTTTAAATGGCAAATTTGAAATCCGGAATGGAAATCACTAACCAGCTTTAAAGAAGTTTTCAGGGTAAAATCGCTAGAGCCGGCAGTTAGTTCATGCGTAGTCATAGGACATAATTATAAGCAATTCAATTTGACTATAAAAATGCATGTTTGAAACCACAGTAACATAAGAAAAGGTATAGAATAATAGATGTGTGATAATGCAAACATAAACAAAAGTATTTTGAGGCTGCAGAAAAATGCAGAACAGAGAAACATAAGAAAACCTACACATAGGAACAAAGTATAGGAGTAAAGCCATGTGAAGTGTGTACGGAATTTTGGTTTTTTTTCGAAACCTCACCGATTTTGAATTTTTTTATTCCATTAGATAGTGGGCTAGACCCAACCCCCGTGTTATAAATATTTCGTCCAAATTCATTTTTTTGTTAAAGTTATTGAGTGTTGAATTTTTGATACTTTTTTAATATGATAATATTGAAAAATTTATTTTCTCATGAACTAAATCCATGATTTTTTTTTTCACTTACAGATAACTTTTTTTACTTTGTTATAAGTAATTTTATGCGATCTAATTGTTTAATAAAGGATATTTAAACAATTCTTTTTTTAAATAATAAAATTTTTTTTTACATTCTGCACGCTCAAAAAAATTGAAAAATATGTCTAATAACGCGAAAAATGGTCACCTTCAATAATCAAACAAAATTTTTTTGTTCTTTCAAACCATTACAAAGATATTGCATTTTTTGTCACCCCTTGCGCTCTCCCAGCGCGCTGCACATAGACCGTTGGAGGCGCGCTGAACAAAAATGTTCTTATGAGATTAGTTGTTATCAAGTTATTTTCAATTATTACAAACATATCTACATTTAACTGAATGTATGAACAAAATTAATAATAAAGGGGTAAAGCTTTTTAGTATTTTTTTTTTATTTTTATTGATTTTATGATATTACATTACAAGAAAAAGTGTTGAAAAAAAAATTCTTTGACAATATGTTTGTTACAAAATAAAAAAATAAGAAAAACACGAAAAGTTTTTACGTTAGCTACATATTATATTTTCCACACTTGATTCATCACTTGAGAAAATCTCGCTTCGAAACTTGTTGTCAAACATGGGTTGAAAATGGTGGAATTGACGTGTGTTTTTTATTTGCATTGCTTTACCCGTGCGATTTTGAAATCTCTTTTCATGATCGTCGTGATCCGCTTGTGAGCAAAAATCGAAATTTATTGCCTCAAACGCATTTTCTGCCCATGCAGCGTCGCGTATGTGTTTTCCCGCAATACGCTGCATACTTGCTTTTCGCTCCAGCCTTTTAACAGCGCCCCCCACCCCATCGCAAGCTTCCTTACCGTGGGATGTGGCGAAAAAGTATTTCAGTTGGGCAGAAAATGCGTTTGAGGCAATAAATTTCGATTTTTGCTCACAAGCGGATCACGACGATCATGAAAAGAGATTTCAAAATCGCACGGGTAAAGCAATGCAAATAAAAAACACACGTCAATTCCACCATTTTCAACCCATGTTTGACAAAAAGTTTCGAAGCGAGATGAATCAAGTGTGGAAAATATAATATGTAGCTAACGTAAAAACTTTTCGTGTTTTTCTTATTTTTTTATTTTGTAACAAACATATTGCCAAAAAATTTTTTTTCAACACTTTTTCTTATAATGTAATATCATAAAATCAATAAAAATAAAAAAAAATACTAAAAAGCTTTACCCCTTTATTATTAATTTTGTTCATACATTCTGTTAAATGTAGATATGTTTGTAATAATTGAAAATAACTTGATAACAACTAATCGTATAAGAACATTTTTGTTCAGCGCGCCTCCAACGGTCTATGTGCAGCGCGCTGGGAGAGCGCAAGGGGTGACAAAAAATGCAATATCTTTGTAATGGTTTGAAAGAACAAAAAAATTTTTTTTGATTATTGAAGGTGACCATTTTTCGCGTTATTAGACATATTTTTCAATTTTTTTGAGCGTGCAGAATGTAAAAAAAATTTTATTATTTAAAAAAAGAATTGTTTAAATATCATTTATTAAACAATTAGATCGCATAAAATTACTTATAACAAAGTAAAAACAGTTATCTGTAAGTGAACGAAAAATCATGGATTTATATGCAGTAGTTCATGAGAAAAAAATTTTGAATATTATCATATTAAAAAATTATACCAAAATCAACACTCAATAACTTTAACAAATAAATGAATTTGAACGAAATATTTATAACATGGGGGTTGGGTCTAGTCCACTATCCAAGGAAATGAAAATTTTCAAAATCGTCGAACAATTGAATTTACCTGTACACACTTCATATGGCTTTACTTATAGGCAAAGTAGACATGAATTGAAATATTTAAGCAAGAAGAGAAAGATTTAGGATGTAAACAAAACGAACTGGCATGACTTAAGACTAACATGTGCTTAAACATATTTCTTGTTATCATTGTTATAACTATGCGCTCACACTCCAATAACAGCATCAACCTCGGCTACGCTGTTTACCAATTTTGCATCTTCCCCACTCTTTCTACGTACCTATACTCTGCCGCGATTGGAGTACGCCGACGCTTACTTCTTTTTCCGCCTAAGCATAGAGGCATGTGACATCACCTCTCGCAATTTCCTAGGCAGACTTTCATTTAATTTTATTGTTCCATAGCCCGGCAGATCAATGTCAGAGAGGGCAAGATTTCTCTTTTTTGTTCTGCAGAATGCTGAGACCGATTTTAGCAACTGAGTGCGGTCAGGTGCAGAGAAGAGCTTGACGATAATGGGAGGGGAATCATTGGGCTTTTGTTTTGTGTTTCTGCTTCCTCTACTTCGCGCCCGAAACGCATCGCATAATGGTGGTGCTTTGTGCTCAATAGTTCTACAAATTTTCGCTATAAGCTCAGGCAGGCATTCATTAGCTGTTTGTGGGACACCAGTAATAATAAGGTCAGTGGCCACCGCGTTCGCTTCAAGAGCATTGATTTGGTTCTTAGCTGCAATCAACTCATTACGAAGGAAAAGAGTGTCACCACACGCATTTTCAACTTTACTCACTCTCTTTTCCATTTCAGCTACCGATATCTTCAAATTTGCAGTTTCAGCTGACAACTCACCAAATTTCTGGATTATGCGCTCCTCAGTTCCCCTCAATTCTGCAGTCAACGTAACAATAGATTCATTCAGCTCATCTAATCTCTTATTTAAACCGGTTGTTGCTGGTGCAAGAGGCGTTTTTGGAGGGGTAGATGCTCCTCTTTGTGGGTTTCTGCGCGCCATTGTAGTTGTTAGATATTTTTGTATTTCTTTGCTTTAGTTCGTGTTTTAATGTTTTTTATTTTTCTAAAGCGTGTGTCAAAAAAGGCAAACAATTATTCCACAATTAGCTCGCAGCACATACGCACTCCAACAATACAAAAACTTTGAGAAAACAGATTTATAACCGAGGTAAAAATACAATTATATGGGAGCGCACAAAATCACGTCTTACTCAGTTGACATACTTTAAAATGTCTTGATGGACGAGAAGGTACATTGAAGTTCACTTCGCTCAAAAGAAACGGGCTTACGATTGAACCATTTAGTAATTTAGTCATGAAAACAGTTCCAAGCAGTTCCCTCCGACTAGAAAGGCTGTGAAGATAAATTAGTTTTAAGCAACTCGTATACGATGGCAAATTATACAAGGGATCCCAGTGAAGATCTCTTAAGGCAAATATTAAAAATTGTTTTTGAACTGATTCTTAGCGATCCACGAGGACCTGGTAATGTGGGTTCCAAATTATACAAATGTATTCAAGTATCAGTCTGACTAATGTAGTAAAGAGTTTTAGTTACATAAATTCTTTAGACCACCGTTTAACAAATGCTAGAACGCCTCTAGCTTTATTGACTGTTAAGTTAATGTGGCAGTTAAAACCAAGTTTTTAGTCCATAGTAACCCCAAGTTCAACAAAATCATACATTTGCTCAAGACTATAACTGTTAATTGTATAGGAAGCTGGCTGTGATATTCCTCTCGAAAAACCCATGTACTTACATTTCTTTAGATTAAGCGGCATATAATTTAAATCGCACCAAGTAACTAGTATATTTAGATCTGATTGAAGCTTCTTCGAATGGCAAAGCTTTACATCGTCGGCATACATTAAAATTTTCGAAAATTATATTACTGTAGAAATATCATTTATAAACAACAAGAATAGAATCGGGCCAAGATGGCTTCCTTGAGGAACTCCTGAGGAGACATAAATAACATCGGATTCACAATTTTTAAATACTACTTTTTGTGCTCTGTCGCTAAGGCAAGAAGAGATCTAGCGATTGAGACCCGGCTGGAAACCCAACTGATCCAGTTTATGAATAAGTAAAGAGTGACACACTTTATCGAAAGCTTTACTGAAATCAAAGTAAATTCAAGTAAGTTTGTAACGGTGGACTTTCCCTTACAGAACCCGTGTTGACAGTCGGAAATCAAGGTAGAGATAGGATTCGTAAGCTGATTGGTAACATTAGCTTCACACACTTTTGGGATGGCAGAAAGCTTTGCTATGCCACGATAGTTCTCTATAGAAGCCTTGCTTCCGCTTTTAGGAAGCGGTAGAAGAAACGACTCTTTCCATGGTTTTGGAAAAACACCACACTTTAGTGACAGATTGAACAAATTGGTAAGGGGTTGGTAAATATTGTTAGCACACTTCTTCAAGAAGCATGTAGGAATCCTATCAGGACCGCATTTAAAAAATTCATTTAAAGTTTTCAGATAAATATTAAATTGGCGCATATAGTTGGCCAATTAATTAAATTATTCCCATGTAGCTCATAGGGATAATTTGGAAAGTCAGAATTGGTGTCGGCAGAATAGTTAGAAGGGAAAAATTGCGCAAAGAAATTATGACCCAAAAGAAATAAAAAACGACCCCAAATAAGCTTCAGAAAAACACCAATAAAAGGCTCCGAAAAAGGTTCAGAAAAGCACCAATAAAAGGCTCCGCAGTTCATTTAAAAATAGTCAAAAAACGCTTCAAATTCATCGAAATCGGACTCATTTCGGACTCTTTTTTATGACTCCGTTGGAGTTCTCGCGTAGAGCGATTTTTCGCTCCATTTGGGCTCCGAAAGAAACTCATTTTGGAGAGTAAAGCTCTGAGAAATGAGCGTTTTATGGTCCGAAAGGAGTCTTTTTGCACTTTCAGTTAGCTGGGATATGCCATCATATCACCAATTCTCTATCAAATACAGAAAAATGTGTACCATCAAAAAAATTTTCTTGGGTATAGTTTTAGGTATCAGAGTATGCAGTTTCAGAAAAGTTAAAGAACATTTAAATTTATGATGTATGGGTCTAGGTATCTGTTTCAGCAAATATGTTTATCTTAGTGGAAAATGTATGCGAATTCAAATCTAAATTAAAACCCCCCAAGGCCAATTCCTGCGCACGGCCCTGTCACATTGGTTTTCTTGGGCTTGTATATACTAATGTTGGCTTTGTGTACAGCGTCTAAAAAGCATTTGTACGTTGCCTTTTCAGCCTCACTAATGTTGCTATCTTTCAAATATTTTTCAAAATCTTTGTACACTTCTGCCCAAGTTTTGTACTGAACGTCTACATATTCTCTACTTGTAGGCAAATTCTGAAGAAAAAAGTTCACGTGATTTACTTTGGCAATGTTACTTTCGCTTTTTCGATTTACTGTTGTACTTTTCTTTACCAAGCCAATGTCACTTGTATGTAGATTGGCAGTAATCCATTTGGACACGCTCCATCCACCAAGAGACAACGTGCCTAAAAACATTTTTTTGCAAACCAACTTGACCTCTCCTGAAATTTTTAAAGTGTAGACTAGCGTGTTTACTCGCCGTGAAATAGTACCAGTTGCCCTTGTAGCGACTGGCTTTTGAGACACCATAGCAACGACAAACGCTTTTTTTTTCCCCATGACAGTAACCAAAATGCTTTAAAAATATCCTTCCTATTTTCTACTGTAATTTCGTTGCACTGCTTACCAAATTTTTTCGCACATATTTCCGAACGACACTGAGCTTTCAATGTTCTTTCTTTTCTTATTTCCATTACCCCAGTTTCTTTTTTGCTTCTCTTAATCGATGCATACTCCCCACCACGCATCCGCTTTATCTTTTGACGGTTTCTAGTCCAGTTTTGTTATGACTCCAGAGGATTCATTCAACAATACTGAAGAAGATTTGTTCTTAGATAGATCTGAATCAGTGCTGGGATGATATTCACTCTCACTTGCGGAAAAGTCGGATTCTGAGAAAAAGTCAGAGTTATCAGAGTCCACTGAGAGAAAATGTCCTGTTTTTTCATCCAAAATTACGTTTCCATTCTATTGTGGTTTAGGTTCGTGGTATTGATTCCTGATAACGAAATGACCTGTTTCAGCATCAAGTACGGCGATTTTATTTTCATTCATATTAAGCGCAGCTTGAGTAAAATTTAAATTCATTTAAAAGTAACACTTCTCCACACATTCCTTTTGGGGAATTTTTTTAATAATAAAAACAAACTCCTCAGAAATATTCACGAAATAATAACGAAAACCACTGCAATGCAAGGAATGAAATTAACAAGGAAACGGTAAATTATTGTTCGTTCTAGCGTCGCGGAAAAATAACGGCGTTAAGCTTTTGCAAAGAAAATAATAAGGCACTTTTGGGGGATAACAAAACTATTAATACGCCTTTAAATATGCATGTACATATATTAAGATACGTGTTTGACGCAGTTATGAAAAAAGAATTGATTGAGATACCAGGATATGTATTCCAATTTTTTTTACGATAGACACAATCTATTGAGATAGGAATTCGTTGCAGTTATAGAACAGAAAAATAGGAATCGTTTGATATGAAAATTTCAAAATCGCATTTTTTTAAGATACGAGGTTGAGAAAGTAAGGCGTCGATATAGCTTTGCTACTATTAAGCCGTTTAGGAAATGGTTAAGAAAAATTTTATTTGAAATTGATTCAGCTTTAAAACGACATAAAAAGTAGACAAATTAGTTCTTCATTTTTGATGAATTTATTAATTCATGACGATGTGACTTAAAATTTGTAATATATGTTAAAAGCTATGGTAGAGCTTTAATGCTGTGAAAAACGGGTTTGCTAAATTTTTTGAAGTGGGTGGTAGAATCATGAATTCGGTATTTAGTCGGCGTAGAGCACATGTGCCGGACCAACTAATAAATAAAGAAAAAAAAAGCCCCTACAGATCTAAAAAATTTAAAAATTGAACTTTTTTATTGCATTTAACTGCCATGGAACAGATCCAACTGTGTTAAAATATGCAGTATAGGTTTCTCGAACTGCTCTTCCTTCTAAACTTGAGTGGTTTGCATGCGATCTTTGTAAATTCGTTAGGTGCACTTCATTTCGCCAAAGTCCATTCCTCAAAGTTATTTCAACTGTATTTTCACAGTCGAGCAAAGCACTTTGAAAACCATCTCGTTTCCTAATAAAGTTATGTAAAGCAGCCGCAGCTAGGGTTAAAATGTCTCCCTTTCCACAGGTAAATCAATACTTCTCTGAAATATTTGAAATCTACATATTTGCAAATATTCCAAAGGCATTTTCGGCTACACGCCTCTCCCGAATTAAGCGGTAATTAAAAATTTTATGAAAATCGCTAGATCGCTGGCTGTGTGGTTTTAACATGCGAGAGGTTAATTTAAACGCGTCATCCGCTACAAATACATATGGAACTTTTTCATGGCTGCCAGGTAGCTGTGCGTCAGGGGGGAATTTGAATTCATTATTTCGCAATCCTTTCGAAAAAGATGATTCGTTGAATGCTGCAGCATCATTGGCTCTTCCATTTGTTCCAACATTGACGTATATGAATTTATAATTCGCGTCGACCACGGCTAAGAGTATAACGCTATTAAATCCTTTGTAATTATAATAATATGACCCATAACCATTCCGAGGGCGAATGGCTATATGTTTCCCATCTGGAATTGATGAAATATATACATATGCATACATCAATAAAAGCACAACGATCACATCAATTTGAACGCGGCATACCTACCTATAGCTCCCATGCAGTAAGGAAAGTTCCATTGTCTTTCGAAGTCATTTGCTATAGCGAACCATTCATCGCAAGTTTGAGGCATCTAAGTACAGGGAACATTTGTAGAAGAATTTACTTCTAAACTCTATGTTGGTTAAATTGGTTTACCTTTAAAAAGTCATCCTTTAAGACTGAGTAAATAGCTTTTAAAGTAGTATGTACAATGTTAGAAATTGCTGATGCTGATGTTCTAAAACCGTATGCCAGTTGTTTAAACCTTTGTCCGGTGGCTAAATAACGCAGAGTTATAAGTAACCTAAGGATATATTGATTCTGGAGTCGAGATGCGTCTTTTGATAACCAGCATTGTAATAAACTTATAATTACCTAGCGCTAGGAGATATAGCTGGACGCATTACAGTGTCTTGTTCGAAATAAGCGGCTTGACTTTTGCTAGTAGCTCGGAAAATGTAGTAGGATTCATCCTGGCGAAGTTTCGAAAATCTTTAGGGTCTTCGGTGTATAGCTCTGCCATGGCCATTGAAGCAAGACCTCGACCAGAATCTCTCCGCAATAGCCATTTGTTACTCCAATACCTTCTTTGTCGTTTCTTTTTCTTTAAACGGTCGTTTTTCTTTTTTAAAATTGCGGCGGTAATTAAAATTGCGCTTAGAGCGATTTTTTTTTTATCTTTTTCCTCCATTAATTATGCGTGGTTTTCAATTTGAAGTTTGTTTATAATAAATCAAAAGCAACACAAAATACATATCATGTAAACGCAAAGTAAATTCAGCGAATTTGACACACAATATGAATACATATGGATCGAAAACTTGACAGGTACATATGACAAAACATATCGTGTATAACAACCTTAAGTTTGTAAAATGACAATTGTTTGCTTGTATGTACAAGTGCTAATTATACCTTTCATGAACATGAAATGGTATTATAACTTTGGTCCGATGTTTGTAAGTATGAGAAGAAGAAGAGATAGACCCACCATTAAGTATACCGAAATGATCAGGGCGACGAGCTGAGTTGATTTAGCCATGTCCGTCTGTCCGTCCGTCCGTCCATCCGTCCGTCTGTCTGTTTGAACGCAAACTAGTCTCTCAATTTTAGAGATATCTCGATGAAATTTTATATGGAGCCGTCATTTTGTAATTTATTAATAATTTTTCGGAACCAGTAAGATCGGACCAATACAACGCATAGCTCCCATACAATCGATTGTTCCGATAAACGGATTTTGGCCTATAACTCTTGCAATCAAAAAGCTAGGAGAGCGAAATTTTTGCAGGTTTAGTACATATTATATTTGTAACGTGTGTAGTGCAAATCACCCAGATCGCACCAACAAAACATATAGCTCCCATACAATCGATAGTTTCGATAAATCTGTTTTGGGCTATAAATTTTGCAGCTAGGAACGTAAAATTTTGCAAGGTTGGTACTTATTATAAATGTGATGTGTGTAATGAAAATCATACAGATCGGAGTAACATAACATATAGCTTCCATATAATCGATTGCTCCGATAAATGTGGTTCTGAAGGGTTTAGACCAATTGTAACTAAGACTCGGACACTTAAAAAAGATATGCGTATTCATGAAAGGTATAAAGCCTTCGGCACAGCCGAAGACAACGTGGTGTTGCGAATGTCTGAAGTTGGACGTGCGGCCAGAAAAAGTAGAAGAGACAACAAAGGAGTACAACCACGACGTTTTGGGTTTTGTGACGAAGATATCTCATTGTCGCGCACTCCTCCGCAGGCTTTCATAGAAAGGAACTTGACCATTGAGAATAATACGGTATTTGGTACACCGAAGGAGCATGCAGTGAACGCTGGTGTCACCAGCGCTGCCACTGCAAACAGCGGCACAGAGGCAGAAAATAACGACGTCTCTGCGGACGTAGGCAGAGCAAAAACAAGTAGCGCAACGAGTAGTCATGACACAGGTAACGAGATTGAGCAAGTAATGTTGGAGTTTAATAAAGAGATGACTGGCGTTCAAAACGAATTTCAAATATTCTCTGACAATAGTAGGAAAATACAATAATCAGTGCAAACGTTACAAACTTATGGACTGATACGTACGTTGCGCCATGCTGTCGAGCTACGCACCCTTCAACGTCATCTGAATCGCCTCTACCTTCTGGTAACGCGATTCCTTCGACTTCAAGAATGCGTTCCCCCCTGTCTTAAACGTTGGACTGCCAACTATCTGAGTGGTCGTCAATCGTCGGTAGAATTCAGAGGCGCCCGATCAAAACCCAGAATAGTTAAACAAGGGGTGCCACAGGGTGGTGTCCTATCCCCGTTTCTATTTAACTATTATATATCGAAACTTCCCCCCCCACCAGAGGGTGTCTCGATCGTCTCTTACGCCGATGATTGTACGATACTGGCAACGGGCCCCTCCGTTGAAGAACTCTGCTCTCGCATAAACTCGTACCTCCCAGCCGTGTCGGAATTTTTCGCTGGTAGAAACCTGGCATTGTCACCGAATAAGTCCTCGGCTACCTTATTTACGGCATGGACAACGCAAGTGAACATGGAATTAGACGTCTACGTTGATAGTGTTAAGCTACCAACTGTCTCACACCCCAAAATCTTAGGGGTAACGTTTGATAACATGTTCAAATACGGCGCTCATGTTACCGTAATTGTCAATAAAGTCCAAAGCCGTAACAAAATCCTCAAGTCGCTAGCTGGCAGCACTTGGGGCAAAGACAAAGAAACGTTACTAGCTACATACAAAGCAATTGGTCAGCCGGTACTGAGCTACGCGATGCCTATATGGTCGTCGGGGCTAGCTGACACACACTGGACGAGGCTTCAGGTCTGCCAGAATACCGCCCTTCGAACCGCCACTGGGTGTCTTCTTATGTCTCCTGAGCACCACCTTCACAATGAAGCGAAAATGCTCGCCGTTAAAGAGCATAGCGAAATGCTGACCAGGCAATTCCTATTCAACTGTTGCAAACCGCAGCACCCGAACGGACGCCTGGTCAACGAAAATCCGCCCCCCAGGAGGATAAGAAGCCACCTACGCAAACACTTCGATGAGATCCGGCACCTGATTTCCACGCCGTTTGATCCTAAGGTGCACCGGCAGGCCCTCACCCTTATCCACACCGATTCGGTAAATTCCTATGTCAGCTCTATTCCAGCGAACGCCGTTCTTCAGGCAACAACTCCAACCGTTGCCGAAGAGGAGCGCGGGCTGCCTAGGGAGACTAGAGTGATGCTGGCCCAACTCCGGTCTGGATATTGTAATAGGTTAAACTCTTACCTATCCAGACTGAACCCCGACTTGCCTAATGTTTGTCCGGCATGTGGCTTGTCCCCCCATAATACTAACCACCTTTTCGTCTGCTCAGCTGAGCCTACTCTTCTAACACCCATATCCCTCTGGTCTGCCCCTGTCGAAGCCGCTAGGTTTCTAGGACTTCCGTTAGAAGAGCCTGATGACAATATTGGGTAGATACTGACTACCTAGGCAGGGCTACGAGGCGTTACAACAACAACAACAACAAGAGGCTCATAAATAAATTTAGCCCATTAATAACTTTAAATCCCAATTTAGATGATGAAGGAGTTTTAAGACTTAGTGGTCTGATAGAAAACGTACCATTTGTACCAACTTCAGTGGAACGGCTTATTATATTGCCAAAAAATTATGAATTTACAAAACTAGTTGTCAAATTTTATCACAACAAGTGGCGGCATATTAACGTGAATTTAATAGTGAACGAGATCGGACAGAAGTTTTGGATACCTTCCTCACGAGTGCTTGTCAAAAGCGTGGGATCTGATTGTAACTTTTGCCGCGTGCGCAAGGCTTTGCGAGTCCAACCCATGATGGCACCACTACCAGTCGATAGGTTTACTTATAGTGAGGTCGATTTCTTTGGACCATTGCTCGTACCCATACGCAGACGGAAAGAAAAACGATGGGTGCCACTGTTTACTTGGAACACTGTCCGCAACGGTTAAATCTTTCTGTATTTTTCCACATACAATTTAACCATTGTGTATAACATATTTATTGTATTGGTACAAATGAATTTAACTAAAGTTGAGAACGTTGCTGGCTGTGGAGCTGTGCAGTCCAATATCAAGTAAGTTTATAAAATGACAATTGTTTGCTTGTACGTACA
The DNA here is from genome assembly GCA_951509765.1 of Sphenella marginata. Classification (NCBI taxonomy): domain Eukaryota; kingdom Metazoa; phylum Arthropoda; class Insecta; order Diptera; family Tephritidae; genus Sphenella; species Sphenella marginata. The sequence continues at coordinate 65,917,397 of OX608079.1, read as the reverse complement.
AGTGCTAATTTTATATTACATTTTTTATGACCAATGTTAGAGAATAAACACACACATCATTATACCGCATTATATCTACCACCACTTACAATAAACGAACACAACCTATTTCTATCAAATTAAATATTTGGCGGCGTTTATTCAAATTTGGAACCAGCCAGTTCCGAACTCCACACTTGGTATTGGTATCGCAATCAAATACTTAGTTAGGTTACATAGAATAGTCACCGCATATTTATTGTCATTTATTGACCTTGGGAGAGGTCCTATCTAGGTATCTATTTGTACTGTATCGAACGCTTTTGTTGGCGTTTCTGTAATAGTCAGAGGCTCCATTAAATTTCTATGTATTTTATTTTTATGACACTCATCGCATTTCTTAATGTATCTTATGCCATTTTTCATATTTTTCCAGTGGTATTTTTGTCTGATTTTATTTAAGGTACGATTTATTCATGGGAGGCCTCCAAAAACAGGATTGTCGTGATACTTTTAAAGAATCTTTTTAATATTTTCTTTTTCGGTCACATGCATAACCTCCAGAGTGAATGCAATTGTAAAATTTTTGAGAACTTTGGAACCAATTTCTTTAAATTCATTTACTCGAGTATAATTATATCTAAACAATTTGTCTCCTAAGGACAACTGTATATTTATAATACCTAAATTGCCAGCTTCTCTGTTAAGCCTGGTAAAAAAATTTACCTATATCAATTTTCGCCTCAACAATTAGGTCGCTAGTATCTATTTCATTACAAATTTTCTTTCCTTTTATGAAATATAATTTCGGTGGATCGAAAACGAGCTGGGCTATTTTTTTTAATTAGTATTTGTATAGCGCTTCATATATAATTGGGTTCCCTTTGTATCTTACGATTTCTTCATCTTTAATATTACTGGTAGGCTTTTTAGTTTCCGATCTTGTCGTAACTTTTAATATCTTACAAGCCTGTACTAACATATCTTTTAGGTCTTTGATATCTATGCGTAAGAGTGCGTCTGCTACGTAATTTTCTTTTCCAGCTATGTACTCCACTACAAAGTCATATTCTTCCAAATCTAGTCTGATTGTAGTTAGTTTAAATCGTCTGCCATAAACGTATGGTCCAGTGAATAGCTTTTAGTTCTTTTTCTATTGTAGCTTTATTTGTTTCACCTTTTGTGAAAGATCTTGAAGCATAGGCAATTGGTACCTGTTTTCCTTCATATTCTTGACTCAAGCAAACCCATTTGCGTCTTTTGTTATACAAAATTCTCTAGTGAAATCGGGATATTGGAGTATATTAGGGCTAATAAGTACATTTTTTAAGTAATTAAACGATTTTTCCAATCTTTTGTCCAATCAAAAATTACATTTTTCTTGCAGAGTCTTGTTAATATTTTGGAATATTCTGCAAAGTTTGAAATAAATCTTCTACTATATTAATTGCAAATGCGACAAATCTTTTTGATTCATCTGCATTTTTAGGCAGACGATAGTTTTGAACAGTATTAAATTTGGATGAGTCTGGTAAAATACCAGCACTTGTGCATTTATGTCCAACATACGTTACTTCTTGGCTGAAAAATAAGCATTTATCTGGGTGCAATTTTTAATTATACTTTGTACATGTTGCGAAGACATCTCTCAAATTTTTTATCATATGATTTTCCAAACACCCTAATACGACTAAATCATCCACATACAAAAATGCTTGTGATGGTTTTAAACCTGCAAAAGCTAATGTCATCATTCTTTAGAATGAGTTTGGTGCTACCTTAAGACCATAGGCAATGTTTAAAGCGATATGTGCCGTTATCAGCTGTATCTTGATTCTGGACTTAACATTAAATCTAAACATGAAAAATATTTAGCTCTAGAATATCGTCTATTCTTGGTAACGGAAATTTATCTGCCGTTAATTTCTTATGTACCTGTCTGTATTCAATAAATAGTCTCCATTTTTTTCTGTATTACCAGGGAGTGATTTCTTGGGAACTAGGAGAATTGAACTATTATATTCTAAAATTGAAGGTTCTATTATATCATCTTGAATAAATTTACTGACTTGTTTGACAATTTCACCTTTATGTGCTTCTGGGAGTCTATGTTTTTTTATATAAACAGGACTATCATCCTTCATATGTAACTTGTGTTTGTTAAAATTTGTTAGATGTAATCGGTTCTGATTCTAATGAAAATACCTCGATAAATTCTGAACATAACGCGCTAAGCGATTGGTTAGCGAATGCTGTCAAATTTTTATTCAATCTTTCTAATTTCTCTTTACTATTAATATCATTCTTTAAATTTTAATTTTTTTGATTATTGCATTATTATTTGGTGTAATTATGATTCTTACAAATAAATGATGAGAATTTACTATAGTGTTTGCAATAAAAATTCCTTTTTCTATTTCTTATTGTGGTATTAATAATTTGGGATTTTGATTTACTATGCTTATTTGTGTAATGACTTCCGATCTAGCGGGTACTGTAATGCTATTTATAGCCGGTCTTTGTAGTCATTTGGGCGTAATATTACACTGTCCCCATTTTTATTATAATTCAAAATGCAATCGTATTTCTTTATAAAATCGAATCCTAAAATTCCATCACATGGGATTGGGAAATTATCTTCAACTATGTGGAATTTGTGCTTAATTAGGAGATAGCCATCTTTTAAATCTGCTTCAGCTGTTCCTAATGTAGTTGTTATACCTTTTACATATGTTGTACGTGAAGTATTAATGGTGTTATTACTATCAATTTGACCTTTTTTGATAATAGAAATATCTGCTCCTGTGTCTATTAGTAGAGTTCAAAAAGAGTTATTCAGAGTTGTTCTGGAAGATATGTAGCTGTTTAGATGTAAATTAAATGTATATATGTAATAGTTTGTTTATTGTTGGAGTGGAGCTAGTTGGTTTTCCTGTTGGTTGCAATTGCCTACATTGCGAGTATTGTTCTGATTGGTTTTGCTTTGATTTCCAAAAGTTCTATTTCTATTTTGGAAATTATTATTTTGTCTATTACGCGTAGAATGTTTGTAATTCAACACCGAATTTGGATTACCCGTGACTTCAGTACAGCTATTAGTGAACTTAGAAATGGTTTAGTTCATAGAAGTGAACGTACCAGCTCGCATGATAACCTTAACCTTTCCGTTGTTCCGTGATTCTCCTTTAATAGCTGTCTGTAGCTTTCTTTTAATGTCTATAATTAATGATTCTGTACTTATATAGTTTCTTGCTGTACCCTTCAACTTCGTTTTATCATTGATACTGCAATGGCTTCATGACCATCTTTGATTTGCTCAAGGATGTCAAGAGCATCCAGAAAACTTGGTCGATTTTCGGGTTTGCCATCGAACTCATTTAGGATCGATGACGCAGTTTTGATAAACTCTACTATGGTTTGTGCCTTTTTGACCCTCTTTGTTTGAGTTTCCTTACTTACGACTTCTTTATGAGCTTTCTCTATATTTGAAATTTCCTCTAGTGAATATCGTGTTCAAATGAAGTTGGTACTGTTAAATCTACATATATTGTATCTAGAGAGTGAGGAAACCAACCTTTTTTTGACGCGTGAAATAATGAGTTTTGCCTCGTTTTGATGGGTAGGTTGGAGTTTTCTACATATATTTTTTAGTTCCGTACCTAATCTATTAAAGCTATATGTTATCAATGTCAAATGTTGGACTATTGTTTCCTTTCTTGTTTCCCTATTCAGGTTTATACATTTATACGATTTTTCTACTAATAACACTGGACCACGAATTTCAACTTTTTCTCTTTACCAGAAACGCCGTTATGAAATTCGTATATGAAACCACCCCCTGATTTCGAAAATCTAGTTCATTTTTATGGTACCGTTTTCGAGATATTTGCAAAAACCAAAAAGACGGCTCCCTTTAATTACGTATATCTCACGAACGGGTCAAGCTGTAAAAGGTTTACAGAATCAAAATCAAAATAAAAATTGGTATAAATGTACCATACATTGTTTTTTGCTCAACCAGATTCGCAATATTAGCTTATCATTTAAAATTTTTGTTTTTTTTTTTATGAAAAAATATGAAAAAAAATATTTTTTGCGAGGGCCGCACTCCAAAACCACAACTTTTTTTCCAGATATTTTTTCTTTACGTAAAGCCCTGTTTAATTAAGAAAATCGATGCAAACCTAGGTAAGTTATAAACGATCAAATAAAGATACCCAGTTTGCGCAATTTCAACGTATACCTCAAAAAGTATGTATGGTATAAAGGAGAGTGAAATATCTCGCTATGCTTTGTTTCATTGATTTAAAAGTTCAATTTATGAATGAAATTACCCATATTTGTAACTTTTAATAAGCCTTTAATATTTACCCATTTTCGCACAATTATTGATTAAGTCGTTCACTATCTGCTAGTAGTTAGGGTTTTTGTGTCTACCGAGAAAAGAAGGAACGACCTTTTGAAAGGATTCTCACGCTGCTGCCTCAACTGATGAGAGTAGTCCTTTGAATTGATTATTGTTGATCAAATTTTTTATTTGTGGTCCAACAAAAATACCTTCCTTCATCTTGGCTTGAGAAATATTTAACTGGAAAATTGTTTTCAAATAGTCGAATGCTTCGCCTTCTTTGTCCAAAGCCTTAACAAAGTTTTTAATGAGACCAAGCTTGATGTGTAAGGGTGGAAGTATGATTTTCTCTGTGTGTATTTGATGTTATCCACACCAACGGTAAACTCGACTCTTTCCAGCCAATCTTTTCTGACGTAGTGGTCCTTACGACCTCGGCTATCCCAGTTGCAGAGGAAGCAGCAGTGCTTGGTGTAGCCACTTTGTAGACCGCATAGCATTGCAACGACTTTGAGATCAGAACATATTTTCCAATCATGCTCTTCATATTTAATGAATTTGAGTAGTTTTTGCATTTCCTCGTAGGTTTCCTTTGTATTTACTACATGCGTGATCGGGATAGAAGGCTTTTTGTTACCAATATGCATTAATACACCCTTTAACCTCAGTTTATTGGCGTCTTTGAACAATCGCCACTCTTTTTAATCATATGTTTGACCAAACTCTTTGAATAAACCAGGAATGTCGTTGCAGTAGCATATACTGTCTTTCTTGGTATAGTGTTTGGAAAATGGTTCGTGACGAGTTATACAATATATGACCTTAACATCGGATGACACAAATTTAAATTGTTGTATACGAGAAGTGTGGCTCTCGGCCTTTTCCTTGGATAGCTCCAAATCTGTTATCCAATTATTAAGTTGTGCTTGTGACAGAACGTTTCTCTCGTTTCCCATGCAAAATTCATGAACTTGATTCCCCGCACTCAGATATTACTGTTGACAATGGAACTGGATCCGCAACTGCCGTTGAATGTAGTATTGGTAATGTCACTGTAGGTACGCTGGCATAGGTTACTCTTCTTGATCTTCCAACGCCAAGTACTTTTGTTTGACAAATATAACACTCTATTGAATGGCAAGTAGTTTCTCTCCATATCATTGATGTATCAAATTTTATTTGTTGTCCTGATTCCGACTGAATCAATTACACTGTCTTACAATATTTTAAAAATTATTTGCACCAAAGCTGAGATATTTTTTTTCCTCCTCAAAGCATCGAAAAACATAGAAAAATGTGAAAAAAGTGGGGGGTAAATCGGGGAAATTCTGAGATATTTCAATTTGACTGTTTTTTTGAAAAATTTGCAAAATTTATCCCTGTTTTCTCACATTCAAACCTAATTATCTTCTTTGGTACATCTGCTATATCAACAATCTTTACTTTTCTTCAAAAGGGAATATTTTGCGCAAATTTTATGCTATAGATTTTTTGACTTCCCCATTTAAAAGATATCGTCGAAAATTTCAACAATCAAATTTAACGAAAACCTCATTTTCGTTATATATACCGAACTTTGACGTCAGAAATCTATAGAACCGCTTAAGACACGACCAATTTTATCCCTCCTATCTTGTAGGAAATTTTATAGCAAAAATTTCGGTATATATAGATCTTGAATCTATAGCAATCTAGGCAATCTAATTGGCAATTTCGGCCTTTACAAAAAAGGGCAAGTTCAGAAAAAATGAGAGTTTTTTCTAAAATACAGTTTTATTGTCTTTTCACGTAGTATAACTTCGTATTCTTTTCAAGTTATTCAAGTTATTTGATCAATTCATACACGCTTTATATTACTCCGACATTTCCTGAAAGTGTATCTTAGATTTCGATTTGCGCTTTTCCTCCTTGTCATTTTCTGACAGTGCCAAGAACCAGACATACTCCCCCATCATACGACTCGTGCATTTCCTTTTGTATCTGGTCTCGATCACTTTGATATCCTGGTGAAATTGCTCGTCGGACATCTCACCAAGGTTTTTTGGAAAAAAATCAAGATGAGAGTGGAGAAAATGAACAATTTGAAAAATCCTTAAGCTCCCAAGAAAGGTATGCATGGAATTGCTTCCGAAACGTTGTTGATGGATTTCTTGGAAATAGGCGTTATTACAATTACGAAGCATTAGTGCAAAATATGTTGCAAAGTTGTCGAAAAATTGGAGCTAATATGTCATTGATAGTATATTGGCCCCACATGAAACAGAACATATCGAGTCCTTTTACTCATTTTATTTTTTTTAATAAATCACGGTTTTGAAATTTAACTTATGAACTGAAATTTCTCCGGCGAGCCTTGCGGATGTTATGAAGTGTTAAGGCGCATTAACTCATCTTTATACTCGAAACAAGAATAAAATTTAAAAAATAAAATCTTACCTAGACAGAAAGGTTCCTTTTTATACGAAGCCGGGAAAAGAAAATACTACCTGCTTTAGATGTAGGCTTTACAAATTTTCTGTGTCTTATAATTTTGAAAATCTACCTGCATACTTACCCATAAGTGACGGAAATACATGTTTATAACTATTGCAAATATCTCGAAAACGGTACCATAGAATCAAAAATGAACTCGATTTTCGAAATCAGGAGGTGGTTTTACATACGAATTTCATAACGGCGTCTTTACTAAATTTTGGCCGTCGACCAGTGTAATTTTTCCTCAAATAGCCTTGTGCGGATATCTTCCCATGTATCCATTTATTGGAGGGAAATTATGAACTAATTCAGGATTCGATTTTATCCAGTTCGTTTGCTCGGCTCTGATATCTCTTCTTTAACGGTTTGTTATGGGTCGAGTATAATTTGAGAAACAAATTGAGGCAAGGGCAAATCGTCAATATTATCAACAGGATTTTGATTATGTATAATGCCTCGCTATAGTCAACTACTTTGATAGTAGCGTTTGGCCTTTCAAGTTTTGTAGGGCTTCCACCCATTTTCAATTAAATTTAAAACAGAAAATTTTTTTTTTATATTTATTTATTATTCTTTTTCGCAATTCGAGGCCGCGAATTGTCATTGCCCTTTGCATTTCTTCTGCTCTTGTTTGTTACGTCTATCTCAGTGCAGTCACCAACGTACACACAAACATATCTATAGCGGGACTGCCAGCAATTCATTCGCATACATATATACATGTACCAAGCGTGGAGCTGCCAGTGATGCAGTCACACACATTCACACATATGTGACCACCAGGCGCGTAGCAGGAAAAAATTTCGGTGGGGGTTTTTGGCCAAAGTGTCAGTAAATAAGAATTACCTGTAAATACACACATATTTATATTTTTACATATTACATATTTATACTTTTATTTATTTGAAATTTTTCTCTTTCTACACAGCTAAAAATTTGAGCCTAACTTTTAAACCATTCATTGGTTTACACAATTTTTAAAACTCAGTGGTAATAAACTCCAAACCTTTCAATTACCTACAAAACTTCTCAATTTTCTGCGGCTCAGATTTAAATGAAAGAAGATGAATCAGTGTAAAACTCTCTTAAATAAGTGCAAAGAAAAGACTCTTAAAGTCTTACTGCACTTTAATATAATAAATTGAAAATAAAACTTTACTAGGACTAGGATAAACAAAAATACAACAAAAGTCGTATACACAGCGAATATGTGTACTTTTCGCACAAAATTCATTAGTGCGCCGTAACTAAGTAGGTAGAGCATTGCGCACTGATTTGGGGCACGTCGCTTCGATAATAATTTTTATTACGCGCATTTCTATGACAAACGGCGTAAACTTAATTCTAAACCAAATTTGGTTTGGTCATACACCTAGACCAGTATGTCTGCGTTCAAAAGGGTTTTTTTTGGAATTTCCAGTAAAATTAACTTCTTTAGACTAATTTTTTATTATTATTATTATTATTTTTGGATGAAAGTATGTGTAAATACACAATAAAAATACTGCAACTCAAAGTTTAGAACTTTGTGGAAAATTCAAGAAAACTCCAAAAATTTTCATCAAAATTTCTATCTTTCTAGTAAAAATTTTTAGATTTTTTTCGCGTATGCAGTTTTGTAGCTCGTTCAATTGTACTCGAAAAAAATATAAAAATTTTACCCCCTCCTAAATACGCGCCTGGTGACCCCAACTCCACCGCTTGTGTCGCTCGTGTACTTTTGGGCTGCTCAACGTAATTAGAAATACGTTGGAACAGGGGAATGTTTGAAAGTCGGCGTGTGTCTTTGCTATTGTTGGCGACTTGCTCTGATATACTACAGTAGCACCGCAGCGGCTGCAACTTCACTTAAAAGCAATACGTTGAATGACACAAACAAAACAAATGAACCTAAGCAGCACTGCTACAACTGTGGCGCGACGAAACATACGAGAGCGGAGTGTAAAGAGGAAACTAAATGTTTCAAATGCAATGGAAGTGGACACTAAGCTATTCGTTAAGAAAAAAAATTGTTTTCGCCAGGCGGAATATGATGCGATATGCTGTAAAAATACGCTGTGCAAAATTTCACTCGAATTGGATAACTCTTAGAACTCGCGCGTTGCATTTGAATATTTTAAAAACCGTATGCACTCAGGGTGCAGCAGATCATATAAAACAATTGATTCCATTAACTTGGTTCACATTTATTACGTGGAAAAACTTGCAGATTACGATTCTGAAGACAAACATTTAATAAAAGCTTTCAGTTTTGGGCTTTCGCGAATTTATCGATTCTTACAAAGTGAGAAAGTGCCATTTTCATATTATTTAAAACATCTCCAGCTCTACATCTCTATGGACCACTGAGCACACGACTTTATCTGCAACTAGGTAATACGGCGTAAGATGCTATTCTTTCGTTTAAGGAGCCGTCAGTAAAATAAAGTGCATAGCTTGGATGGCTTGGTTTGTAAAGTAGAAAGGTGTGGTTGCATACTTTCGGTGAAGTGTCGTTTGTTTTTAGGTTACCCATTGAGAGGTCGATTCATATATTTGTCTTATGTCCGGTGGTTTTGGAATTGTTTTAATCAAATACATAAAACTTTACTAAGTTGTTTTCCCCCTTTCCCCAAAAAGGGCAAAAACTGTTTGGCATTTATCCCATTTTCCCTCTTAAAAGCACATCCCTACCGTTTCAGATAGTGTCGATTTTCTTTCTCTTTTTATTTACTTCACCTTGTGATATCAACATGGTTTGCAGAAAAATATTACGATAAATATAAATATACAAAATGTTTAAAAGACAAAAATAAATTAACAAAACAGAGGAAAGCAAGACTTTTAATTAAAAGATATAATTTTTATTTTTATGGGGCTAACTGAATAGTTGAAGAGACCGATATATTCATTTACGCACCCCCACATGCGGTTGATTTATTTGCTAAGGTTGAGTGTATGAATCTGAGAAATAAATTAACAAAACAGAGGAAAGCAAGACTTTTAATTAAAAGATATAATTTTTATTTTTATGGGGCTAACTGGATAGTTGAAGAGACCGATATATTCATTTACGCACCCCCACATGCGGTTGATTTATTTGCGACAACCACACTGCAAAACCCCGTAAGTCACTATTTTTTCAAAAATAAGGTTCTGAGCCTTTTCAATAGATCCTAATATTGCGCGCATTGAAATGCAGTCAAAATCGGGTTACAACTTCCCGTTTCTTTCCAGTAGTGAAATGTAATAACCGTCGCTCATATACATACGTTATAAATGTCACAGTTTTTTCCCTCTCCTGAAAACTTTTTGGTTTTGAACATACAGGGTTTTGCAGTGTGGCTGTCGATATGTAATTTTTGCGAAAAATAGAAATTGGTAATTGCTTCCTTTAGGAAACAACTGCTAAAACACGTCCAAAAATGTGGGGAGAGGTTCCAAAAAAGCGTTTTCACGTCCGAATGTGGATTTGACACAATTCCGACCCCAGAGGGGGGCGTGATCTAAGATATTTATTTATATGCAAAACATCTTTCTTCGTAGGCGGGCTTCGTTCGCGCTTCAAAAAAATAACCCTAAGCCTGTCCAATACGGACTATGCGATCCCCAGTATTCCTGCGCAGAACACACTTTTCCACCTTTCGGAGGACTTTTTATCTGTGTCTGCAACAACCAAGCCCGTATTTCTGTGTCTACAAACCAAACACTCAAAAGTTCTGTTCCACTCTGCCAACTCCCAATGGACGACATAGCTCAGATCTCTACCTTAAAGAAGATTTTCAAAAATAATCTGGGAGAAAGTCATCTAGAATGAATACAAAGTTAAATGATCATAGGGTGTCTTTCATGGGGGTGTCACGCTTTTGCACTAATCGGCGTCACCCCAAACCGTCGACTCGTAGGTGTTATTGCACCCTCTCTCCCTCATGTATTGGCGGAGCCTCCTCGTGGTGACACCTGGTAACGCTTCGGCGGCTAATTCGAGCGGCGACCCTTCTCCCCCCCTAACCCCGTTCTTCCTTTCTCTTTCGCATACTCCTTCTCGTCTCCTCTCCTTTCTAAATGGGCCGGATAAAGGTGTTATTCGACGCGGGCCGAGGATCAGCCTGGCTGGGGGCCCTCAAATAGCCCAGTCGGTAACGGAGTGCATCGAACACCGGGCGACCTTCGATGCTAACTAGCCTTACCCGGACATTGCGGATCTCTGTCCGGGTAGACCTTCCCCTTTCTCCGCCACTTGTGGGTTAAATATGGAAGAAACTAAAAATATAAATTTAAAAAATAGGGAGGGCGGCTCTCCTCTTATGAAGCCGTCAGGACCTTGCTCCGCCAAGGCTCCGGCTCAGCCGGGTCTCAGAACAGCTGAGAGAACTCCTCAGCGATTCCCTGCCGCAGCGGAAGCTAGGCAGGTTGGGGCTGAGGGTTTATCCAGCCCGATTGGTCCAAAGGCCGGGACCCCTCATGGAGGGGGTTCTGATCAGGAGGCCATCTGTGCAACGGGAGTGCCACAAAATCCACACAAAAAAATCCAAAATGACAAAATCCACAGCTAAAAAAAAATCCACAAAATCAAAATCCCCAAATACGAAATCCACACGTTTTCTTAAAAGCAGTATCACAAAATCCACAAACACAAAATCCACAATTTTTTTAATCAACTATTTATAGTCACATGCATACATATGTATGTGCACATATAAGGCAATATAAACATATAGACATGAATTAATAATAGATTTAAAGAATCAATATATGTATGTATGTAGTTATGTACATATATTGTAGCAAAAACAAATACTTTAGCGCTAAAGGAGTTATATGTACGCGACAAAAAAATTCAACATTGTATTGTTTACCACAGTGTGGGGCAAAGCATAGGTTTTAAGTTTGTTAGTTTTATCAAGTTATGCACAGAAATCATTTATTCATTAATATGTATATACATATATGTATCTAAGTATGTATGATTTAAAATGCAAATATTACCGTTACCTTTTTACAGTCACTTTACCAGCGTTCGGACTTAACAAATTGGTTTGCTCAGTACTAGATATGAGAAAAACTATAGTAGAGTGGGCAAATGTGCAGTAGATTTTATAAAATTGCACTTAAATGATTTGTAATATTTGTAAATTAAAAAACTTATTTTGTGAAATTATATGAAAACCAACAAAGTTTGTATTTATTTATGTTGCCCAAATATATAATATTTATTAACGTTATTGTGAGTACTGCATTTTCCTTTATTTATCTATGAGATACTCATTAAATCCTTAGATATTTAAGGATCTGGAGTTTTAATTTTGATATAAAAAATACAGAATTCCACATTTCCTGTGTGAAATAAATTCAAATTAGGTTAAAAATCGCGGTACCTCTCGGGGACACTCACTGACCGGGCGGCCCTCAGGGCAGCTACCGCCCATCCCACAGCCTCCACCATCAGGGCTGCCACTCAGCGTCAAGCGTCTGGCGGGCTGGTTGCTGGGGGCTCTAGGGTTGCGGGGGTTACTGCTTCTAGGGCTGGGGGGCATAAAACCCCAACCATCAGGATAAGCGTTGGGCAGCCCGGGTGATGCGCAGGAACGCCACCTCACCGATAAGGGAGGGGGATGTTTCTGCGGAGGTCTGGACAAAAGCTCAACGGGATCTTGCGCGGGCGAGAAACAGGTTCCCGGATTTCAAGCCGGACTGAGTCGAGAGTGAGGAAACCTCGAAGCGCCAGAGATCAATGGAGGAATCCAATCCCACGGCACCGAAAAGGGCCAAGACAGGCCAAGCGCTCTTTTGCCGAAATCGCCAAGGGTCGGCGGATCATTGGCGTGATCGACGAAAGCAGCGAAGACGGCAGGATCCCGAAGCAGCAGTGGAAGTGGGTTGAAGCTGCGCTCGCTACTGTGGTCAATAAGGTCCTCAAGGATAATCCTGGTCCACCGCCATCGTACACCGATGCAGGGTGGTTCCAGGGCAATGTGAAGCTCGTCGCCTGTGATGAGTCCAGGTCGGCGGAGTTGTACCAAGCCGCCGTTATGAGGCTAGGTGAGGTGTATCCGGGCGCGCGTCTTAAAGTGATGGAGGCGCGCGATATCCCCTCACGGCCAAGGGCGAGAGTCTGGGTCCCAGTGACGCCATCGGACCCAGCGGATATCCTGGAGCTGCTCCAGGTGTACAACCCCGCCCTGCCGACTAAAAACTGGAAAGTGACCAACGTCGAGAAATCCGAACGTGCCACTATGCAAGTAGTTCTGCTGCTCGACAGCGCTAGCGTCGAAGCGCTTGCTAAGCAGGACTTTCGGGTGAGCTACGGCTTTAAGAACGTCAACTTAAAGGCTTCGAATCTCGCAAGGAGGCGGTTGAACCCCCCAGTGAGGATGAGATGGAGGTGGACGCTGGCGAAGAACCCAGTGGCTACGTTTCGTCAGGCTCAGACGGCAGCTTGGCTCTCAGGAAGCTTTACTCTGAGAGTCAGCTTCTAAGTGATAGCGATTCGGACGCGACGCTCACGGAATAGAGCGCAAATAAACTGTGATGCGGGTCCTCCAAATTAACCTGCATCACTGCAAAGCAGCATCAGCTGCACTTCTACGGCACCTGTCTTCCGGTGCGGTAGACATTGTTCTAGTTCAGAAGCCATGGATCACTGGCAATAGGATCTGTGGCTTGGGGACGCCAGCGTTAAAGATAAGGGTAAGCCTCGCACTTGTATACTGGCTAAGTCTACTCTTAATGTTTTTCTTCTTCCCAATTTTAGTGATGGAGGTCTTACAGCGGTTAGCGTCGAGGTGCTGGGTAGGAGCCTCTTGTTCGCTTCCTTCTACCTAGCACATGATCACCAAGGCTCTCTACCACCTGACGATTTCAAAAATTTCGTGAGCACAGCAAATCCACGGAATGATACGATTATACTTGTGACACAAATGACCGGATTGAGTCTTTATATAACTATCTTCTAGGTACTAGTCTAAGTATATGCAACAGAGGAAATGGTCCCACTTTTGTTACAAGGAACCGCGAAGAGGTCCTTGACATAACCCTGGTCACGGATTCTTTCAGTGACAAGATTGTTTCATGGAGAGTTCTAAAAGAGGACTCCTTTTCTGACCATAGGTATATAAGTTTCTCCATATCAGATGCGCACACAAGCCCAAAGTATATTCAAAATTTTAGAAGAACAAACTGGGGCTACTATAAGAAGATCCTGGGTAAAAATCTACCCAAGGATGTGAGAATCCCGGATAACGAAGGGGAGCTGGAATTACTCGTAAATAATTTCAGTGATATATGTAGGACAGCTCTTGATATGGCCTGCCCGACTAGGAAAGTTAGGGAAACGCACAAACCACCGTGGTGGTCGTCTGATCTCGACAAGCTCAGAAAGTCTTGTAGGGCGGCTTTCAATAAAGCCAAACATGATGGGCATGAACCCGCATGGGCTGCTTATAGAGCGAATCTAAATTCCTATAAAAAAGCAATCCGAAAGGAAAAGCCATCTTCTTGGATAGATTTCTGTGGTAAAATCGAATCTACATCCGCGGCCTCTCGTTTAAGGAGGGTTCTATCGAAATCCCCTACTCAGCTAAGTTACGTCCAAAAACCAGATGGGCAGTGGACGAATTCTACTACGGAAACCATAAGCTTGCTTATGGATACGCGGGCGTGTCCACTAATATTGTTATGTAGTATACTGCCGAAATTGTAAAGCCCTGGATTAAAGGGATGTTTGTAAGCTGTCTCATCTTCTTTTCTGCTTAAGGCGTTAGAAAGACTCCTAGAGGACTATATCAGGAGGAGGATTGAACCGTCGTCTCTTTCGCATGCTCAGCATGCCTATACTACAGGCAGGTCGACCGACACTGCCTTGTATTCACTGGTATCCGGTATTGAAAGGTCACTTGACCTCAAGGAATACACTCTAGTGGCTTTTCTAGATATAGCGGGTGCCTTCAACAACGTTCTCCCGGAGGCCATTCTCTCGGCGATGACGGAATTGGGGGTTGATGCGGGCCTGTTGGAGTAGGCAGATTGTAACGGATTTTGATGGAAGCGTGATCCGCAGACCCGTCAGCAGAGGCACCCCTCAGGGAGGCGTTCTCTCTCCGCTACTCTGGGTGGTTACCGTCAACCAATTGCTACGTCTCATGGAATCAGAAGGTCACCAGGTGATCGCATATGCAGATGACATCTGCGTCAGTATGCGGGGGAAATTTCCGCAAACTCTCTGCAACCTAATGGAAGGAACACTATGTAAAATATCACACTGGGCCACGGCCACAGGTTTGGAAGTCAATCCGGATAACACCGAGCTAGTCCTCTTCACGAGAAGGTACAAAGTACCAGATCTAACCCCCCAAGAATTTGGGGGTACCCACTTAGCGTTCAGCGATAAAGTCAAGTATCTGGGAATCATTCTCGACAGGAAGCTGTTATGGAGTGATACTATCATGGAGCGAGCCAGAAAGGCATCAGCGGCGCTGTTCACCTGTAAGAGGGCTATTGGTACCTCCTGGGGGTTCTCTCCTAAGGTGGTCTACTGGATATACACAGCCATTGTGCGCCCGATTCTTCTATATGGTGTATTGGTCTGGTGGCCTGCACTAGCTAAAAGCACCTACCTTAACATGCTTCAAAAGGTGCAACGAAGCTCGGAGCTCTGCATCACCGGGGCTCTCCGCTCCACTTCGACTGAAGCACTAAACACAATGTTGCACCTGCCACCTCTTGACCTGGTGGCAAAGGAATTTTGGGTCATCACCGCTCTACGCATAAAGGAAACAGGTCTCTGGTTAGGTAGATCTAGTGGACCCGCAACAATCCTGGGCTCAAACGCCCCGGTCCCAGTACCAGTACGGACTGACTACTGTACGCCAAAGAACGTTTTCTATAAAAAACTATGTAGTACATATACCATCGAGACTAGCCTGCAATACCAGACAACATACAGTTCAGGGTGCCACCAACATATTCACGGATGGTTCTAAGCTGGAGGGGAGGTGGGAGCTGGCTTCTTTTCAGCGGATCTGGGTTTAGAGGTCTCTTTCCGCCTTCCTGATTACTGTAGTGTGTACCAAGCGGAAATGCTGGCAACACACAGGACTGTGAATCATCTCGGGTCTATGCCTAAGGATGGCAAACGGGTTTTTATTTTCTCAGACAGCCATTCGTCGATAACACAAAGTCGGTCACTGAATGCCGCAGATCTCTTAATGAGATGGCTCAGCACTTCAGTATCAGCCTTATATGGGTACCTGGGCACAGGGATATTGAAGGCAACTGCAGAGCAGATGAGTTGGCCAGAAGAGGCACCACCGACCACATTCTTCCGGAAAATGATTCGGTAGACATACCTATAGCGACATTCAAGCTTCGTGCAAACACATGCACTATTAGGAAGGCAAATGGAGCCTGGTCAGTCATCCCATCGTGTGAGACGTCCAGGCTTACGTGGCCCTCTTATGACAAGGGGCGTACAAGGGCGCTTCTGACTCTACATAAATCAGTCCTATCATCCCTAGTTAGGGTCCTGACAGGGCACTGCTTAATAGGCACGCACGGTGCAAGAATGGGGGTAGCGACATTAGACTACTGTCGCAGCTGTAGGCATACCGAAGAGGAGGAGAGTGTCCAACACCTACACTTAGGCAGGGAAGGGGTCTTTTTCGGGACCGTATGGGGTATTACAATGGGCCCATTGGGCGCCTAAGTAGTAAGCAGTTACCTTAGGGTCTCAGCTCAGCCCTCGCAACCTAAAGGCACCTTCTTAGGCACTCCGGCCGGGTTCTGGCTAGTGCGGGGCATCTGCAGGGGAAGTGCTCGACACTCTCGATTTCCTCCTCGTCCCTGCAGCTGGGACAAAAATCATTTGAAGCAACCCCCATGCGCTTGGCATGTACGCCTATGAGACAGTATCCCGTGAGCACCCCGAACAGCAGACCAAGGGAGGGTTGGTCAAGTTTGAGTATGGACTCGGTTCGTTTGTGGCAGATGCGGGGCCAAGTTTGCTGGACACCTCGCGTGTTGTTTCCGTAGCCTATCTAGAGTTTACCTTTTTCTCGAATTCACGTAGTAGCCAGAGCTTAGTTGTGGCATTGGGAGATGCTCCCAATTTAGTTCTCCTCTGTATGCTCTGTGGCCTTCCTTGCCAGCTCGTCAGCAGCAGAGTTTCCAGGAATATCGCTATGGCCTGGAACCCATACCACAGCTGTGGAGCATTTTGAAGACAATTCATTGAGCAATTGCCTACAGTCTTGAGCTACTTTCGAGGTAGAGTTACTACTCTGAAGATCTTTGATCGCTGCCTGGCTATCGCTGTATATGGACACAGAAGTTCGGTTTTTCGATAAAAGCCACCGAGCAGTCTCCTCTATGGCCGTAAGTTCAGCCTGGAATAGACTGTAGTGGCTGTTTAGTCTAATGCTGAAGCATAGCGAAAGACCCTCCGAATAGACGCCGCTGCCCACTTTGCCGTTGAGCTTCGAGCCGTCTGTAAAAATGGAGTCTGAATGCGAGTTTAGAATGTGTCTGTCCTTCCATTCCTCCCTCTTAGGGATTTTGATAGAGAACTTGGTATTTGGGCCCTGGCCTGTAGGTGTCAGGTAGTCCACGGTTTTCAGATTTTGGGGTATGGTCTCCAAGATTTTCGCGTGTCCAAATCTGGTGTCGCTCCATCGTTGAACAGCGCTCAGTCTTACCAAGCTATGGCTTGCTTGGAGTTTACCATACAAGTCAACCGGGAGTAGGTCGAGCATTACCTTCCTTCCTATGATGCTGTCACGTTCTAGTGCAGGCCACCATACAACAACACCATAGAATTGGATGGGTCTAACCACAGCGGTGTACAGCCAATTCATCACCCGGTAGTTCAGGCCCCATTTCTTCCCTATGGCTGCTTTGGATGCATATAGGGTAGTGATAGCTTTCCGGTATGTCCTCAATATACTTGTTCCAGTTGAGTTTGCTATCTAAGATAACGCCGAGGTACCTGACCTCTTGAGAGAGCGTGAGCCTAACCCCGTTCAGGCGGGGTGGTGTAAAACCTGGTACTTTATATTTTCTTGTGAAAAGAACCATTTCCGTTTTAGAGGGATTCACGCTAAGGCCGCTTGTCATAGCCCAATCCTCCACGAGGTTCAGGGCCGATTGGAGCAGTTCACTTAGGGTCTGAAGATGCCTGCCAGTGGCCGTAAGAGCGATGTCGTCGGCGTAGGCAATGATTTGGCTACTGGTGTTGTCCAGTTCCAGAAGTAGGGTGTTATCGGTTAGGTTTCACAGTAAAGGAGATAGAACTCCCCCTTAAGGGGTGCCTCGAGATGCGTATCGCACTATTGAGGCCTCACCCAGATTACCCTGGATAGTTCTCTTTGCCAGGAGCTGACTAACGAATCCCACAAGCGGGGGTTCCAGTCCCGTTTCCCGAAGGGATTGGATGACGGCTTGTGGGAGTACTTTATTGAAGGCTCCTCAATGTCGAGAAAGATACCCAGCGTGGACTCCTTGAAGGCAAGCCCTTTTTCTATCTTTGTGGTGATAGCAGGGAGTGCTGTTTCCACGGACTTGCCCTTAGAGTATGCATGTTGAGCCTTCGAGAGGTCAAGAGGGCGTAGATTATCACTAATGTGCGCGTATAGTATGCTTTCCAATATCTTAAGAAGAAACGATGTAAGGCTTATAGGTCGACAGTCCTTTGGTTATGAGTGCGAGACTCGTCCTCCTTTCGGTATGGAGACTATCTTGGCCTCGGTCCGTTTGTGCGGAACGTGGCATAGCCTAAGACATGCTGTGTGTGACTTCGCCAAAAAGTGGCGAATGAGTGACGAAAATGAACTTCTCGAATTGCCAGTAGCGAAAAACTTAGATTCGCTTCGCCAAATGTGTCAAAATTTGACGAATGCTTATTTCATTCGCAATTGAGGAAAAGAAGCGGCAAATTTTGTGTTTATTCATATATTTTGATAGAAAAAAGTATTTTAACCGAAAATAAAACAACATAGAAGTGAGTAAACAACTTTTGTGTGTTTTTTAATTAAATTAAATGATAGTTCCTCTAGGTCAATGTGGGTAAACGATGGCACGATAAAAAAAGATGATTACTACTGACAAGCTTATGGTCAACGTTCGGTGCAGGGCTCAGCGAATAAAGGCCTAACGAACTAACGTCTAATTTTTCGAAATGAAAGAATGCCTAAAAAAGAACGCCTAACAAGAAAGTGAAAGAACGTCTAACTTTAAAAATGAAGGAAAGCCTAATTTTAAAAATGAAAGAAAGTCTTAATTTTTAGGGTTTCTTTCATTATGAAATAACGCCCAATGAAAGAAGGCCTAACAACCCGAATTAAAATTCTTAGGAGAAAATGATACAAGTCCCAATATTTGGTACTTATTTCTCAATTAAACTATAACTTCCGATCCATGTTTTTTATGTGCAGAACACCTTTTCGCATTGGCGATAATTTTTATTATCACCTGAAACTAATGATTATTATATCGCACAATTTTTTATTTCAAATTTTCATCTTATGTTATTAGCTATTTACATATGCATGTACACTAAGGTGGATCGACGGAAAAAGTGTTTCCAGTCCACCCCTAGGATTAAAGATATTTTGAAGGCGATCCCAAAAAATTTTTTTTTTTTTTTTGCCAAGCCCCCCCGATGGGCTATTTACTTTTTTTGACACTACGTCGCCATTTTAAGTCCGATTTTAATGAGCCGTACACCATTGTTCATGGCTTGGAAGCCGCCACAATTCCTCCCTTAATCATTTTTTATTCTGAGTTCAAATTCTGGTAGTGACTGTCGGTATCTCGTTTCACATCATACCTAAATTCCATTTTTTTTTAGTCTGTCGAAAAGGCCTTTAAATTCTGTGAAACTTTTTCTTTAACAGTTACTACTTTTGTTCATAACTAAAAAAGTTATAATGGTTTCAAAAATCCCAAATATAACCCTGTGTTAAATTTGGCAACTATGCCAAATTTTTTTTTACTAGAATTGGCCACACTGGTTACTACTACTTTTAGTTAAATGTTTTTTGTTTTTTCTTACTCAATTTTCTCTATTATAATATTTCAGTTTTTTATTTTTTTTCTCTCTCCTCACTAATTTTTTTTAAATTATACAGGCTATAATTTTAAACATTTTTTTTGCTTTTTATATTATATATTATTCATATTAAATTTTGGCTGGACTCAAGATTGCTATAAAAAAATGCATTCAAATGCACGGAACTATAATTTTTACATAAATAGAGGAAAAAGCAAGAATTTGTCATAGAGAAGACCATGATACAAATACTTATAAGGTAGAACCGTATATGACATCTATGACAATTTTTCACAAAATCCTAAATTCTCTTAGCTCACAAACATTTCTCAAACAACAACAAATACGAACATTTTTCTTTGTTTATTTTTTGATTTACTTTTGTTTGGCATTTCATAGAGAAAATTGAGTAATCATAAACAAAAAACATTTAACTAAAAGTAATAGTAACCAGTGTTGCCAATTCTAGTAAACAAAAATTTGGCGTAGTTGCCAAATTTAACACAGGGTTATATTTGGATTTTTGAAACCTTTATAACTTTTTTAGTTATGAACAAAAGTAGTAACTGTTAAAGAAAAAGTTTCACAGAATTTAAAGGCCTTTTCGACAGACTAAAAAAAATGGAATTTAGGTATGATGTGAAACGAGATACCGACAGTCACTACTAGAATTTGAACCCAGAATAAAAAATGATTAAGGGAGGAATTGTGGCGGCTTCCAAGCCATGAACAATGGTGTACGGCTCATTAAAATCGGACGTAAAATGGCGACGTAGTGTTAAAAAAAGTAAATAGCCCATCGAGGGGGCGTGGCAAAAAAAAAATTTTTTTTGGGATCGCCTTCAAAATATCTTTAATCCTAGGGGTGGATTGGAAAAACTTTTTTTTTTGTATGTGAACTGATCCGCACTAATGTACACTGTATTTTTATTCCCTTTATGTTATCTCTATTGCCAATTCAGAAAGGTGTTCTGCACAAAAATACCATAGAGTGGGCAACCACCCGGAGTTGGAATGGCGTAGCCCAGGTTTATTTTTTGAAGAGCGGCCGAAGGCCGCCTATGCCGAAAGGAGTTCTGCACATAAATACCATGGATCACGCGCCGAATTGGGGATCTGACCTAAGTCAATTTTCGGTTTTTTGTTGATAACTTTTCACTAAAACAAAAAAATTAAATTTCGACACCAAGGACAAAACGCGTATTTTGACACCCCTATTAGCGCATTCATGTCACTCAAAAACGCATAATAGCAATAAAAATCACACTTATAGCATAATGAAAAGGGCCTAACGTTAATGAAAGAATTCCTAAGAATCAAACATGAATAAATACCTAATTAGGCGTTTCTTCATTTTTGTTTGTTAGGCTTTCTTTCATTATGAAGAATCACCTAACAATTTTAATGAAGAAATGCCTAAAATGTTAGATATTCTTTTATTATGAACAACAGCCTAATTCCTATATGAAATATTTAGGCAATATTTAATTTTTTTTTTAGGCGTTAGTTCGTTAGGCCTTTATTCGCTGAGCCTCGGTGCAGATCCAACATACTCCTCATAAGTGGAGTCCATTGTACAAGACTGCTTGAGGGGCGAAGTAGTGGGTAAACATTCTTCTTTCAAATATATGTAAATCAATTTGTTTTGGAACCAAAGCCCGTATTTGTTTCATTAAATTCAAATGGATTTAATAAGATCTGGTATGATTTTTTGTAATGTTGCTGCAGTGGCAAAACCAAAACGTTCGAAGTAACGCAGGCGCACCACTATGTATTCATCCCCACCTTTTGCGCTATTGCCAATTTTTATACGCACGGATGTGATTGCAAAGCGTTTTCTACTATCATTAAATCACCGTTGGTGCCACTGTGGGTTTTTCGTTTCTTTGCACCACTACTTCCCACATCCAGCTCATCTGTATCCGAACTAGCACTTTTTATGATCTTCGCTACCTACTACAATTACACAAACATCGCACTCTTTTGCGCAAATAAATAATAAATCATGACCCATCTAAACTCTACCATAGCCAAGTCATATTCTGTTTTAGGGTTTATCCGCCGATTTAGCTCAGACTTCTCTGATCCATATACGCTAAAGCTTTTGTTCACATCGCTCGTCCGTTCCAAGCTTGAATACGCTTGCTTCATTTGGATACCATATCACGAATGCCAAATCAAGAGGCTCGAACGAGTTCAAAAAGTTTTTGTTCGCTTTGCGCTTCGATCTCTGAATTTTTCTGAGCCGATCCCTTCTTACTCAGCTAGATGTGCACTCATTAACCTTCAGTCTCTACAATGCAGAAGAACCATCCTGTCCTTGACTTTAGTCTTCGACATTATTAACGGTAACATAGATGCGCCATCTCTTCTTGAGAGCATCCGGTTTCATGTCCCGAACCGGCTGCTGCGAAATAATAATATTTTTTATACAGACCGTGCTCGGACTCTCTATGCCTCTAATGCGCCCATCTTTAGAGCAATGACGGAGTTTAATCTTCTACCAGATTCTTTATCGATCAACTTCTTATTGTCTAAACCTGTTTTTACAACTCTACTCGCTAATATATTTTTATAAAAATGTTCTGTTCTTTTATACATATGTCTACGTAGTCTGTAAGTGTTTCTAATGCTAGACTACTTTTTTTGTAAATAAATAAATAAATAAATAAAAACATAAGCAAATGACACAAAAATTACAGAAACGTCAAATTCGGATGAACTTTTTGAATTTGTTTGAATGGCAACATAACATGACAGGCGAAAAAGTTCATTCGCGGTTTAGTACATATATATCTTTTATGACACTTCGATATGCTAAAAAAACGTCTCTAAAATTGTCAATTATTAATAGGTTCGTTGTTTTTGGCAACCAAATATTTATATATTTATGGTTTTGGGATATTAAAAGTTCACTGAAACCGCAAAGTAACGCCAAAATGTATGGGATTTATTTCTAGTACACTCTGTCTATTTCCCGCATTTTTGGTGATTTATGGCATGTAAGGAGTAACATAATATAATAAATTGACAGACGGCGGTGCTATCCCAGCGCCAACAAGCGAAAAGATAACCGTGCTACATTTTAGCTAGGCGACTTGCGTTCCAGAATCGCAAATAAGCGAAATCTCCTAATATTCTGAGAGTTCATTTTGCTTTGGCATTTTGGCGAATTTTAGCATTTAGGCGATGGCGATGACTGGAATCCGGCTGCAGATGGGTCATTACGCCTAATAAAGTTCTACGATTTTCCAGAGTAGGTAACCTATTTCTTTACGGAGGCTGGTGTATATTTATATTCCAGTTGAGACCACGCAAGCCAAATATAAAAAATCGCTTTTGTACTGCCTTAATCCAGTTTGTATGCTCTCGATACACGGACCATCAAGTAATGGGAGCATCTTTTTAACTGCCTAGCGAAGCAGTTTAACAGAAAGCTCACTATTGTCCAAACCTAGTGAAACGCTCAGTTAAATACGAATAATTCGTGTGGAAGTTCTTCTCTAAATTGCAAAAAATTATTCAAACACCGAAGCTTTTAGCATTAAAATTTTCAAGGCATTTATTGTTTCTATACGTATGAACATATTTACTGGTAATTACTGGATTGCTGATGATTCGTATGTTCAAACCTGAACGAATTTGTACCTTCTAGTGCCATTGGATCCTCAATTGGTGGAGCAGGGTTCCGAAACTGCTCCGCTGAAAGACGTGTGAATAGGATTCCTACACCCTCAATTAAAGCCAGCAATACTCCTCCGATAATAGCACTTCCAGTCATTGCCGGTATTCCTACAAGGAAGAGAAAGAGTGTTTAGAACAATAAAAATCCGGAGTCGATAGAAAAACATTCTGGGCTAGAGCTTGTTTATTTATTTATACACACCGGCGGCATCAGTCAAGTGCAATTCCTGCCTTGGCTTATGTCACCTGCTTATACGCTCTGGACTTGGAAGCAGAAATCTTTGAACTGATACGTACGTTGCGCGTTGCTGTCGACCTAGCCAACCTTCAACGTCGACAGACTCGCCCCTACGTTCCGATGACCCGATGATTTTTTCGACTTCGAGATTGCGTCCTAGTGCGCCCCCAAGCCTACTCCCAGCTTTTAAAAAAGTACCTAAAAATTGAGCACACATTTTCAAATTTTGGAAATAAATTACCGCATAATTCTCAGATTCTAAGCTAATTTCAAAACCCATCGTTTCTCCCTACTTAAAAATAATTGCTTGGCGTATCAAATGAGAAATCCGTCAGGGTATACCGGAGCGTACTGGTTTCATATCTAAAACCTTCGGGGAGCTTTTAACCTTAACACAACAACAACAGAACCTAGTTAGATTGGTATAATCCTAGATTTTTAATGATTCGCCGAAATAAAGTAAGATACTGAATCTAGATTTTTTATCAAATTTCCCTTCCCCCTTATCTTAAAAACTCTTTAAACGGTACAATTTGTCCATATTTTGAGTTATAACTTTGAAATGGTTTAGTAATCAAACCACTTATCAACAGGTTCCTCCTTAATTGTCTTTCCTTGCTCCGCTATATAATCTTCCTGTGACTTCCCCTCCGAATTCGTCATTCATAGTCCTATCAAAATCAGTACATATTTTTATTCCTTTAACTGTATACCTCATTCATACATATATCGACAAGAGCTGGACCTCGAAATATAATTTTTTAGGGCAACATCTCAGATATACACACAGATGAGACGGTATAAATTAATTGTTCACCCCTATTCTGCATTTCGATTACGTTCCCGCTCTACGCTCAGCTGGGATCGAAAGTAGGTATTCCGCTCTACGCTCAGCTGTGATGTTGTTGTTGTAGCACTGCGTTGCCCTGCCTAGCTAGTCAGTATCTACCCAATATTGTCATCAAACTCTTCTAACGGAAGTCCTAGAAACCTAGCGGCTTCAACAGGGGTGGACCAGAGGGATATGGGTGTTAGAAGAGTAGGCTCGGCTGAGCAGACAAAAAGATGGTTTGTATTATGGGGGGACAAGCCGCATGCCGGACAAACATTAGGCAAGTCGGGGTTCAGTCTGGATAGGTAAGAGTTTAACCTATTACAATATCCAGACCGGAGTTGAGCCAGCATCACCGTAGTCTCCCTTGTTGCCTGAAGAATGTTGTTTGTGTACATTCATATTTGTTTATACATTATTTATGTGCACATGACAATTAAAGTAAAAGGGCGATGTGTTTATGTAATGCTACACCTTCCCTCTTAAAAAAATAGATATATATATTTGTAGTCAACTATATATATCTATTTGAACCGCTTGATGTTTGTTTGATTTGTCAAAATTTTAATTGTTTTAGGATCTTGTTACCATTGTTTTGTCACATGTTTTTTATTTTTATTTGTTTGTATACTTTATCTGATATTTGTTTTGTTTTCTTTTGGCTTGTGCCGTGTATAAGATTGAGTAAATTGGAATGCTTATGTATTCTTGTTATTACTAAATTATTATGAATAAAGTGCATTGCTTATATTAATGCTACGAGTTTTAAATTGGTCTAAGCCTATTCTTATGAATTACGATTTCTTTTTTGTTTTTGTTACTGTCTCCTATGCTATGTGGAATTAAAGTGTAGTTGTTATTTTTATCAATGGTTTTAACTTTATAGTGTCCTGTATATCTATTTTCTAACTTATGGGAGGCTTCTTCTCTAACTAATACTAAATCTCCAATTTTAATTTCCTTACTATAGCTATTCTTATAGTAATTTGATTTTTGCTTTTCTTTTGTTTGTTGAATTAATTTTCTTGCTCTTTGTTGTGCTATTTGAAGTTTGTATTTTACTTCTTTGTCATATGCCTCATGGTTGTATACCGGGCTAATTTTATCTTCTTTCAAAAATTCATAGTTTGTGGTTATTTTGCAAATATTAGTTCGAAAGGACAATAATTATGTGTTGTCGACGGTGTTGTATTGTAGCAATAAGCGAAATACCTGAGGTATTCATCCCAATCGTCTTTGTCACTGGATATGTATGCACGCATATATTCGTTGAATGTCCGGTGACGGCGTTCTACAGTACCCAAAGTCTGGTGATGGTATGATGTAGAAGTTTTATGCTCAATTTTTAACAATTTACACAGTTCTTTGAACATGCTATTTTTGTATTCTGTTCCCATGTCTGTTAAAATTGTTTTCATTTGACCATAAATCAGGATGAAATGCTCGAATATGGCTATAGCAACAGTTGTTGCATGTTTGCTTGGAAATGGAATTGCTACCAAATATTTGGTTAGATCGCATATAATGGTAACTGCATATTCGTTTCCATTTACCGACTGTGTCAATTTGTACAATATCAAATGCGTTCGGAGGTGTCTCCGTTTTTGTCATGGGTTCTTTGATATGTTTATTAATTTTATTTTTCTTGCAGTGGATGCAATTCTTTATATATTTTCGTATGACGTTTTTCATATTCAGCCAGCTATATTTCTGCTTGATTTTATCTGTCATGCGATTTATTCCTGGGTGGCCACCACTAATAAGATCGTTATGATATTTGTGAAGGATTTCTTTAATTTTCCCGGGATTTGTCAAATGTATAAACTCTGGGGTTAGAGCGATTGTTAATTTTTGATAACTTTGCTACCCATTTCTATAAATTTGCCTACTGCAGTATAATTCTTTTTAAACAATTTGTCCCCTAAGGACAACTTTACTTGTACAAGTCCTAAATTCCCGGCTTCTCTTTCGAGCCTGGTAAAGAATTGTCCTAAGTCAATCTTATCCTCAACAATTAGGTTGCTTGTATTAAAATTGCTACTAATTTTCTTTAATTTTTTGAAATAAACTTTCGGAGGATTGAAAACGAGCTCGACATGACTTTTTACTTCAAATTTATTTAGCGCTTCGTAAGTTTTACGGTTCTCTTTGTGACTTTCTTTAATTTTAGTTTTATTACTGATCTTGTTGTTATTTTAAATATTTTATTTGCTTCTACTGGCATATCTTTTAAATTTGTAATTGTTATGCGGGATAATGCATCCGCTATATGATTTTCTTTACCAGCTATATACTCCACCTCAAAATCGTACTCTTCTAAATCTAATCTTACTGGTGTCAGCTTAGACGAAGGACTTTTCATTGAAAATAGGTATATTAATGGACGATGGTCGGTTTTTGCTAAGAATTTTCTACCATAGACGTATTGTCTGAAGATGGTTATGGCCCAATGGATTGCTGCCAATTCTTTTTCTATTGTTGCTTTATTTACTTCACCTTTTGTGAATGACCTGGATGCGTAGGCAATTGGTAACTGTTTGCCATCATGTTCTTGGCGAAGGACTGCTCAACAAGCATACCCCCTAGCATCTGTCGTTATGCAAAATTCTTTATCGAAATCAGGGTATTGCAAGAGTGTTGGACTAATTAATGCTTCCTTTAAATAGACAAAGGCTTTTTGACATTCTTCTGTCCATTCGAAGGTAACATTCTTTCTGCAAAATCTAGTTAACTTTCTTGAATGTTCTGCAAAATTCGGTACAAATCTTCTGTAATAATTACAGAAGGCTACGAATCTTTTAACTTCATCGGCTGTTTTTGGTGTTGGGTAATTTTGAACTATTTCAAATTTGCTTGGGTCGGGTAATATTCCCTTGTTTGTGCAATTATGTCCTAAATAAGTTACTTCTTGGCAGAAAAATAGGCATTTAACTGGATGTAATTTTAAGTTGTATTTTCTGCAAGTAGAGAACACGTCTCTTAAATTTTTCAGCATATGGTTTTCTGAACAACCTAATACAACTAAATCGTCCATGTAAAGAAATGTTTGAGATGGTTTAAGGCCAGCGAATGCTAATGCCATCATTCGTTGGAATGAGTTTGGGGCTACTTTTAATCCATATGGTAATCTTTTGAATCTATATGTGCCATTTTCTGCAGTGAATGAAGTAATGTCCATAGAGTTTGGATGTAATTCTCTTTGATGAAAACCTGACATAAGACCAAGGCATGAAAAATATTTTGCTCTTCCAAGTTGATCTAAAATGCCATCAATTCTTGGGAGTGGGAATTTTTCTGCAGCTAAGTTTTTGTTTACTTGTCTGTAATCAACGACCAATCTCCATCTTTTTTCTGTTTTCCCTGGGAGTGATTTTTTAGGGACTAATAAAATTGGACTATTATGGAGGTTCTATTATATCATCTTTGATTAGCTTATTTACTTGTTTGGTTATTTCACCTTTTTTGTTTGGGGTAATCTATAATTTTTTATGTAAACTGGGTTGTCATCCTTCATATATAATTTTTGTTTATAAAAATTATTAGCAGTAATTAGTTCTGTTTCTAGTGCAAATATATATGATATATATCTATGAATTCTGTGCAAAGTGATGTTAATTGAGCTTTAACAAAATTTGGAAAAATTTCAGTTAATCTTTTTAATTTTTCTGTATCTGTGCAACTTTTATTGTGTGGGGTTGCTTCAATTAGTGTATAATCGTCTAAATTTTCAGTATTAATTTTATAATTTTGAATAGTTGTGTTGTTATGTGTTGTGTTAATAATTCTAACGAAAGTTTGCTCGTTATTTGTAATGGTATTTGCAATATAAATGCCGTCGGATAGTTGTTGGTGTGGTATGAAAATGTTTTTGTTATTTGTACATAATTGATTGGTTTTTGTTGGCCGTTAATAATTTAATGTGAATTTCGTAATTATTGAGCTCAAGGCCAGATTATAAATAAAAAACAATTGTTTTGTTGTTACAATTTATTTATATATCGATATTTCGACCTCTGTCTGAAGTCATCATCAGGACTGCAAAAAACAATACCAAAAAACACATACATATGTACATATAGTAAAAACGCAAAAAAATATTTCTAAAATTTAAAAAGTACAACTTACATCTTTAGCTGTGCTTAAAAGACTAAAAATGCGAAAGCAAATAAATTAGAACAAGTAGCAATTTTAAAACAAGGAATGTAAATAAATAGATGAAAACCGTAATTGTAAACAAAAAACATATATGTAAAAACAATACACTGAGCGGCGAACAGGTGGTGTATTGTTTTTACATATATGTTTTTTGTTTACAATTACGGTTTTCATCTATTTATTTACATTCCTTGTTTTAAAATTGCTACTTGTTCTAATTTATTTGCTTTCGCATTTTTAGTCTTTTAAGCACAGCTAAAGATGTAAGTTGTACTTTTTAAATTTTAGAAATATTTTATTGCGTTTTTACTATATGTACATATGTATGTGTTTTTTGGTATTGTTTTTTGCAGTCCTGATGATGACTTCAGACTGAGGTCGAAATATCGATATATAAATAAATTGTAACAACAAAACAATTGTTTTTTATTTATAATCTGGCCTTGAGCTCAATAATTACGAAATTCACATTAAATTATTAACGGCCAACAAAAACCAATCAATTATGATCAAACGGAGAGCACACCGAGAAGTAAGCGGCACCACAAACGTTTACAAAACCATCAACAATAGTTATAATACTAAAACTAAAAGAAGCATTAAACAATACCAACGCACTACACATCAGGTCGCGAGACTTTCGGAGTCAACAATATTCTTGGAGAGATGCAGGAGAAATGGAGTTACACCAAGTTTTATAGCCAATGCAACCAAAAACATACTTAACACCATCAACAACAATATCAATAGCAATAAACTTCCAACAAAACTAGCAAACATTGTGAGTACATACATCGAGAGGATCAGGTTCAAACTCTTAAATATTCTAATCACCATAAAACACGAACTTCTCCGACGAAAAGGAAAAGAGGTAAATAATTTAAAAACACAAATTACACAATCTCTTACAACACATGACGCCACGGCATTTTTTGAGAGTGAAGAGCTGTTGACCAATAAGGTAAAGACGAATAGGAAAAATACACAAATTACCAAATACGTAAAATTAAGGGAGAAACAACAACACAACTTGAACATTAGGGTGATACCTATATACATTTGTAACACGACAGATCTACAAATACCCACAAACATCCTGTGGCTGCTTTCCCTTGGCCCCAAATACGCACTAAACTCGCACGTTAATGACTTTCCACTATTCAAAATGATAGCAGATGGGGAAAATCACATTCAAACAATTAAGGAAAGGGAGAAACAAGAAATGGAAAGGAACAACTTGACGACACTGCTACAGAACCATATGAATAAGAAGAAAATATCGGCTAGAGATAAATTTACATTAGACACTCTGCGCTCTACAAAACAATTTTTACAAAATAACGAACAACTTCTAGTTCTTAATGCGGACAAGGGTAATTTTACAGTATTAATGGACAAAACTGAATATGATACAAAGATGCAGACAATAGTGAATGACATTTCCTTATACAAAGTGCTGAAACGGGATCCCACCAATCAACTCCAAAACAAAAATACCGAATTAGTAGACAAATTATATAATAACAAATCAATTGATTTGAAAGAAAAGTTTCATCTTAAATGTAAAACATCCAATCCGCCCCGTATTTATGGCCTGCCTAAGATCCATAAAACTGGAAAACCACTCAGACCTATCTGTTCGTCCGTCAATTCGCCGTCCTACAATCTATGTAAATTTGTTGTACAAATACTTAAAAACCTAACCCTCTCATCTAAATACAATATTAAAGATGCGATTGATTTTAAGAATAAGATACATGGTACATATGTCTACGATGACGAGTGTCTAGTGTCGTTTGATGTTGTTTCGCTATTTCCAAGCATCCCTGTAGATTTAGCGCTAGACATCATAGGGTCGAGATGGGACGAAATAAAAGAG
Source organism: Sphenella marginata (assembly GCA_951509765.1). Classification (NCBI taxonomy): domain Eukaryota; kingdom Metazoa; phylum Arthropoda; class Insecta; order Diptera; family Tephritidae; genus Sphenella; species Sphenella marginata. The sequence continues at coordinate 65,886,786 of OX608079.1, read as the reverse complement.
AAGACATCCATGACAAAAGAACTTTTTCTGACGGTAGTCAAGTTCTGTATCAAAGAAAATCGCTACTTTAAATACAGGGACAAAATATATGAGCAAAGATCAGGAATGCCCATGGGATCTCCTGCGTCACCAGTCATAGCGGATATTGTTATGGAGGACCTTCTAACACGGTTCGAGATGGAGTCGGTAAACAAACCACGATTATTAACGAAGTACGTGGATGATTTATTCGCCATAATAAAAACAGAAGACATGGACATTTTGCTAAACTTGTTAAATGGATATCACAGATCGATAAAGTTCACAATTGAGATAGAGAAAGACGGGAAAATACCTTTTTTGGACACACTTGTTGTAAGAAGAAACGATAAATTATGGATAGACTGGTACAAAAAACCGACTGCTTCTGGTAGACTGATCAACTTTCACTCAAAACATGAAAGGAAAATAATTGTGAACACTGCCAGTAATTTTGTGAGACGGGTTCTCTCCATTAGCGATACAGTTTATCACAACAAAAATATTAAAATTATAAAACATACGTTGGAGGACAATGACTTTCCTACTAAACTAATTAACAAATTGATCTACAATTATTACTCCCGCCTTGGTAACGACACTAACAAAAAAGATGAAAATACCAAAATTTACAAGTCTGTGACCTATGTTCCGGGGCTGTCTGAGAGGATCAGACATTCAAAAATGTATGATAAAGAGAATGTGAATCTAGCCTTTACATACAAAAATTCACTTCGAAAAGTGTTCAGCAGACTAAAAGACCCAATACCCAAGCTGGAAAAATCGGATGTTGTGTATAAGATTCCTTGTAATGGCGACGGGTCCCACGTATGCAATAAGGTATATGTGGGTACTACTAAATCTAAACTAAAGACAAGGATATCCGCTCACAAATCCAACATAAAATTAAGGAACAATTTTTCGGACAACAAAACGGCTTTAACATCCCATTGCAAAGAAACAGGACATTACCCAGACTTCGACAACATCAAAATCTTAGAAGAGGAGAAAAATTACAACAAACGCTTCATGTTAGAAATGCTTCATATTGTGGACACCCCTAATGACAAAAGAATGAATTTTAAAGCGGGCACTGACCACTGCGCTCACGTCTACCGCAACTTAATTTTAAAGCACAGCGAACGTTCGTACATACAAACACACACGTGAGAGTCCTCTCTTCCAGCTACAACAACACATGCTACTGTGATAACTTTTTTTGTTTTGCTTTACACCTGTTCGCCGCTCAGTGTATTGTTTTTACATATATGTTTTTTGTTTACAATTACGGTTTTCATCTATTTATTTACATTCCTTGTTTTAAAATTGCTACTTGTCCTAATTTATTTGCTTTCGCATTTTTAGTCTTTTAAGCACAGCTAAAGATGTAAGTTGTACTTTTTAAATTTTAGAAATATTTTTTTGCGTTTTTACTATATGTACATATGTATGTGTTTTTTGGTATTGTTTTTTGCAGTCCTGATGATGACTTCAGACTGAGGTCGAAATATCGATATATAAATAAATTGTAACAACAAAACAATTGTTTTTTATTTATAATCTGGCCTTGAGCTCAATAATTACGAAATTCACATTTGTTATTTGTATTTATTTTAATTTGTCTAATAACTTCCGATCTAGCTGGAATTGTGATTGTGTTGACGGACCGACAGTTTGTTAGATTCGTTATTATTGTTTGAGGGAAATCATATGGTCTTAAGATTAGTTTGTCCTCTGTTTTTCCATAATCTAGAATACAATTGTATTTCTTTATAATATCTAGGCCTATTATTCCATCCCATGGAATTGGAAAGTTGTCTTCTACAACATGAAATTTATGATAAATTAGAGGGCCATCGCCTTTTAGATCTGCTTTGATAGTGCCTAAAGTGATAGTTATTCCCTGACCAATGCCTTTCAAATCTGTGATTTGTTCAGTATTTACTTTTTCTTTATTATCTATTTGCTGTTTTTTAATTATGGAGATATCGGCTCCAGTATCAATTAAAAAATTTGAGTAAGAATTGTTTAATGATGTCCTTGTAGATCTATAGCTGTTTAGGTTTAGATTAGGTACGCATATTTTTCTTTTTGTTAATTTTGAAGTGGAGTTTCCTGGTTTTCCGTTTCGGTACAACTGCGCACGTTACGGGTTTGTGTGCATGGTCTGTTTGTATTTCGGGATTGTGATCCTCTTTGATTGTTATTATTGTATGATCTAGAATTATTGTTATAACTGGGTTGTGGTCTGTATCTTCTATTTTGGTAATTTCCATAGTTATTACTACGGTAACCTCCACGGAAATGACTCCTGTACTGGCTTTGATGTTGTACATTTAAGATCGTGTATGAGCTGCCAGTGGTTTCGGTACAACTGTTAGTAAATTTCGAAATTGCGTCGTTCATTGTTGTGAACGTTCCTGCTTGCATGATTACTTTGCCCTTGTCATTAGAGCAATTTTTACACATGGCTTTAACTGCTGCCTGCGTTGAGTATCTCGTGGCTAAGTCTGGGTTGAATCCATCAGAGATATATGCTCCTTCTAATGATCTTGTGATCTTTTCGATTTCCGCTGTGTATTGGTTAGCGGTTTTGTTATGTTGCTGGATGTTCAGTAGTTTAGCGGTCAAGACCTCTACTGATTCACCCTTTATTGCGGTCTTTAATTTGTTTTTTATTTGTTCAATTGTGGTTTCATTACTAATAAAATTCCTTGCTGTACCCTTCAGCTTTGTTTTCATGGTAATGGTAATGGCCAATGCCTCGTGTGTATCCTTGATTTGTTCAAGTATATCGAGTGCATCTAGGAAACTGTGTAGGTTTTCTGGTTTACCATCAAACTCTTCTAATACTGACGAAGCAGTTTTAATGAACTCAACTACCGTTTGCACCATTGTGACGTTTATAACGGGTATATCTATTGGTTGAAGGTATGGTATATTTTCTTCTACCAATGGGCTCTGAGCACGTTCTGCCAAAAGTAAATTGAAATCTATACGAAGGTCTTCCTCTACTGTGGTTGGTACATTAAATTCTATATTGTATCTTGCTAAAGAAGATACTAGTTTGTCCCTTACGGCAGAGAAACATTGGTAAGACTCTACTTGGTGTTCCTTGGTAAGTATGTTATTTCCCGCTTTAATCACCTGTCCTATGCTATTTAGAGCTTCTAAAATTATCTTAAAATGCTTTACTATAGTTTCTATTTTTATACTAATATTTTTATTTATGCATTTGTATGATTTATCAGCTTTTATTTTTTCTTCAGATAAGGTATCATATATTTCTTGCCATTTATTAATTTCTTAGTTTATAAACTTTGCATTTAGACGCGTTGTTGTACATTGTTCAACCGTCTTAATTTATTTTTTATATAATTTTTGATTAAAACTGCAATTGCGACAATTAAACATGTAGCTAAACATGCTAAGATTGTCAACCATTTATCGGAGATCTCTTCTTTCTGTTCAATAATAGGATGTGGTTCATATTTGACTAATCTATCTTCAGATTTTTGATCTGCTGAACTTTCTTTGCCTACCTCGTACCCTGCGATTCCTATCAGTATGCCGTTAAGTGCAACTTTCCACCATGCCATTGTTATGAAAATTTAGATTTTTTTTGTTAAATTTTTTTTTTTTTCAATCCAATTTACTCGGTTTATATAAGAAATTTTTTTTCAGATTTGTTCTTAACATTCTTATTTTATCTTTTAGATGTAATCTATCATTAATATTTGTAGCTAAATTCAGTAATCTAAAGGTTTCAGCCATTTCTTTCCGCTTTCTAACCTGTTTACCGCCTCATTTCCTTTTGTGCATTATTTTTACAGGGGTGGGAATTTTTGGAGTTTCCTCCTTTTTAATAAGGTTATTCCTTCGGCGATACTCCTCTATAGCGATCGGTGTAGGACCTTGCTTTGCTGCGCTACGACTCTTCAGGATTTGTTCAGAAATTATTATAAACTAGTATTGTGACATTTCTTGAAAATTCTGTCAAATTTTCTTGAGTCTTAATTTCTTGCATTATATCTAGTTATTAATCAAATATTCTTTAACTTATTTTGCATTGACATGAAGCTAGCAAGCGCTTATTAGCGCAGACTTTTAAAATTTGTGATTCCATTCCCTAAGCAAAGTAAATTGCTCTTGGTTTAGCGGCCGTGAGGCGTGCGTATCCAATTTTCTAAGTTATTATACATAATATTTGTAAATATTCGCCGCCCGTCTTGCCGCTAGTTTTGTCTCCAAATTACCAATATTTAACGCCAGTCATATTACCAACTTATCAATATTTGCTGCCAGTCATATTACCAAAATATTTGCTGCCAGTCACGAGATTATCAATATTCCACTTCTTTTTGCGCGCCGTCGATGTCATCTATTTTTGGGGTTCAATCCTTGAGTTGATATCCTTAGTGTATTTCCATGACGTACCTCATAAATTTAACCACCAGTACTTTCATAGACTAACTTGTTTTGCCTTTGGATTTTATATTTTCGGCTGGCGGTATCGCTATGAGCCACATAAGTTATTTTATTTAACTATGGCTGGCGATTTGGCTATATAAAGCGGAGTGAATTGTTATTAAAAGCCTGGCAGGATCGCCATGTAGGGAATTGAAAACTACTACCTGTCTAAATGAATGAGCCGTTGTTTAGGGTGTAGAATTAATTGAACGTTTATTGAAAATACTTCCTCTTTTATACAAAATTCTTACACTAATACTTACAAATTATTTACGAACTAAAACATATACCAATAGATACATTACTAATACATACAAACTAAAATGCATAATTCTAAAATATGCTGAGTCAACATATGGTTGCAATAAATATATAAATATTTCAGTCGCATTGACAAGCTGACGTTGTGATCAGTTGGTCATTGCGACTGTCTTTGGCGGTGTCTTTGACCATCCGCACAAGTGTAACAAGATCCTCGTTATGTGCGGCGTGTGCAGTCTTTGTATAAACTCCCGCTGAGTTCAATGTAACTAATTTGGGTAGAATGTTGTTTGTGTACATTCATATTTGTTTATACATTATTTATGTGCACATGACAAATAAAGTAAAAGGGCGATGTGTTTATGTAATGCTACACTATTGTACATGCACGTTCGAGGGTTACCTTGGTGTATATTGAAAACGAACAAAAAAAAGTTCATCAAAATCGCTGCTTCTATTTTATATATTTGCCTATATTTTGCCTTTGTTTAGCATATTTTTTGTCTATATTTTCCATATTTCTTCATATTTTCTGCCTATAAAAATTTTATAAAATTATAATATGCGCATGTGACAATGCTGAAAATTTTATTTTTACTTTCACCTTTTTCGCTAGTCGAAGGGCATTCAGATGAGGAGTTGAAACGGTTTTATATATACATACGTCGACAAAACATTGTTTAAATTTCCATAATTTATTGAAGGCTTAGATATTTACTGGTTTTAAAATATTGCATGCTCTCAAATTATATTATCCACAAGCGTCTGCTCTGACCTGGAATTTTATCCAGTAATATTTCTTTAACATCCACACCGCTTTTGATCTTAAATCAACAAATTTAGTGTCACTTATAAATTACATGAATAATATATAACTGACCATGTTTGAATGTTTTAAATGCCACACCCAATTCCAGGAGCCTACATATTCGAGGATAGATCATTTGATGTCTTCAAAATTTATGAAACTCCAAGGCAAACAAGACAATTGCAAACAAATTTTTACCAATTTTACAACTTTTCGAATTCATTTGGAGAATGAAAGGGAATAAATACATCATTTGTAGCTTCAAATCTACCCTTTCAACGTTGGTCGCCTTGCCGTGGCGAAGGGGCTTAAGTATTGCATTGGAACTTCTCCTGGAGTGGGAGGTCCCAATGTGAGACGAACTAAGAGGAAAGCCTCATATTTGCTGCAGTCTCGGGAAGGGTGAGTACATCTGGGTACGAACCACTCTCGGCTGCAGGGGATGTGAGGATCGCCGTACCAACACCACCCTAAGCCAAGGTGTAAAGGTATACGTGCCGAGAACGGTCCCCTCCGATACCCGGGCAAGGTCGGAGGTATAAGTGCCTTCTCTACGCATGCCGGCTCTGCGGACGAGTGGCCAACCCTTTCCGTGCATACTCGTGGGACCAAAAAAAAAATGAATGACAAAAAAGAAATAAAAACAACCAACAAAACGAAGGAAGAAACAGACGGACAAGGAGGTCAGGAGGACTCCGGAAACCGGACTGTAGGGAGCGTGGACAGGACGACAGGGACAACAACACGGACAGGGACAATAACAAGGACAGAAACAGTTACAACAGGACAGGCTACAGACCCTGGACAAACAGACGGACATCGGCATAGGGAAAAGGAAAATTCCTCGGACGAGGATTTCCTTTTCTCTAGCCAAGAGACGGTGGAGACTGGCGGTACAGCTACGGTGGGTAGCAGGACTCCGCCAAAAAATCAACAACGTTCGAAGGCCGCTAGGAAGCGGCCTGATAGTAAGAATGCACGGTCCAATGCATTCCAAGGGAGAAGGCGATACCAGCTTGCCCTGTCTATCTTGGATAAGATAGAACGGAACAGGGAAAATGGTACCGTTCATCCCAAGGATGCGGAGGACCGGAAGGTTTACCAAGCTGTGGTGGATGAGTACCGGGCGTACTTGAACACCACATCATCAGCTTCCACCGGTAAGAGGAATAGGCCTCTGGAAGAGGCCCTTAGCACCTCGAAGAGGAACAGGTCTATGGAAGAGGCCTCGAGTTCCTCTAAGAAGAGCAAGGTTACCGGTGATGATACCTCAACCTCAGCCGGAGCGCGGGTGGGGGCGAGGATATGGATCCCGCGTATGAAGATAGACAGCGGGACGCTGATTAAGTATCTTCAGGCTCACAACCGCGAGGTGCCGATGGATGACTGGGTGGTCATAAAGGCAGAGGCATCTCAGCGGAACAGCCTGTCATTTGTCCTCCTCATTAATGAGGAGAGTATCGGCCGCTGGAAAAAGCGGATTACGCCTTGCGATTCGGCATACGTCGGGCCAAGGTAAAAATTTTGCGGAATCCTCAGGATGATGAGGGACCGGATGCTGTCGACGACACAAACAGGCGCCTGGAGGACCTGCAGCTCGTCGACCAAGAGCCAGGACCCCAATAATAATAATGGGTCTTAGGGTTGTCCAGATAAACCTACAGCACTCGCGGCTGGCATCGGACAACCTTTCCGTTTTCCTGGTGGAGGAGAACGTGGACATCGCCCTTATTCAGGAGCCCTGGGTGTGGAACACCATTATTAAGGGGCTCTCCATAAAGAGATATAACATTTTCTACAAGCGCGAGGATGGTAAGCCTAGGACATGCGTTCTTGTAAAATCTATATACAATGTTTTTCTTGTTTCTTCCCACAGCTGTGCAGATTTGACCACCATTTCGCTGGAGGCGGCTGACGGAGTCAGCATGGTGATTGCCTCATCATATATGCCGCATGATGAGGAGGCTCCACCGGAGGAGATCCGCAGGCTAATGCAGGAAAACAAAGAAAGCAACATAATAGACACTCCCTATGGGCGAGTACGACGATCAACCCAGGGGTGAGTCACTTTTCGATTTTATTTTATTGATAAATTTGATAGCATTGGTTTATATAATTTGATAATTTTTGTTGAGCTTTAGGCCAGAATTTTGAATAAAACTTCGTTTTTAGTACTATTCAAATATTTATTTGTTCGACTTCAGGAAACTACGAAATAGAAACACATTACCATTAACATTTTTAAACATATATGTCCGTAGCAAAACTCTGACTTACACATATGGATATGTATGATCGACTAAATAGAAATGACAAAGATAACTTTGGTAAAGGCAAAAGAGTGACAAAATATAACTTTATATGTATAAATTAAAAATCCCGTAAATATAAATAATTTTCATGTACCGCAAGTGTGTGCAAGTATGTATGTTCGCTGTTCGTACATATTATGCTCTCAACATTGCGAGAATTATTGTTCTACCTTAAGTTTAGTTAGTAAGTTTAACTGACCACTGTGTGATGTTGTTGTTTTATTTTGATTTTATTTTGAGTAATAATTTAGTAGTTTGTAACCGGGGTAGTACCTCTACCTTCATCTTCCCAAGCACTGATACTTTAAGTGGGTGGGAGGAGGTGCTGGACATTACTCTACTAAGCGGTAATAGCAATATTCGTATAGAAAATTGGAGGGTATCAGAGAGGGCAGTCCTTTTCTGACCACAGGATGATCCTTTTTGATATCATTTTAAAATTAGAAAACCCTATCCCTCACCTAAATCCAAGGAGGACAAACTGGCGAAGGTTCATCAGGGTCGTGAGCAATAAGCTAGGTAGTCAACCTTTGCAGGAATTACTGTCAGTGGAGGAGCTTGATGCTAAAAGTAGTAAGCTGGGGAAGGCCATGGGGCCAGCTCTACGGGTAGCTTGTCCGACTAGTTTTAGCAAAAAAGTATACCCTCCCTGGTGGAATTCAGACCTTTTCGAACTCAGGATAGAGTCTAGGAGACTATTCAACATGAGCCGTTCTATTGGCAACTGGTTGTCACACAAGAATAGTCTAAGATGCTATAAAAAAGCGATTCGGAAGGCAAAAGAAGGATCCTGGAAGGACTTTTGCTCGTCTATTGAATCAACAAAGGAATCTTCGAGACTTGGAAAAATTCTCTCAAAAGAAAAAGCTTGCCCGTCGTTTTTACGGAAGGACGGCGGATCATGGACATGCAGCTCGGCGGAAACCGTGGATCTTCTTGTAGGAACACATTTCCCAGGCTGTGGGCCTAGTCAAATGGAAGGTAAAGAGTACACTGGTGTACTACCCTCTGTTCGGCTAATAAATGAGCTTATAACAGCTAAAAAGATTGAATGGGCAATCAACAGTTTCTCACCGTACAAATCCGCGGGGCCGGATGGTATTTTCCCAGCCATGTTACAAAAAACCAGCTTACTGGTAATACCCTGGCTGGCGTGTATCTTCAGGGCATGCATTCGGCTAAATCATGTGCCTGTAAACTGGAGAAGGACGAGGGTAGTTTTCATCCCAAAGGTGGGCAAGAGAGGCCATGAAAACCCCAAGGACTTCAGACCAATCAGTCTTTCGTCGTTTGTTTTGAAAACCTTCGAACGGCTTTTGGACGTCCATATTAGAAAGACATTAGATAATTCAGGGCTGTCTACAGCTCAGCATGCGTATCTCAAGGGGCGCTCAACGAGGTGGTGCACAAGGTAGAAGTGTCCCTCGAGAGTAAACAGTTAACCCTGGCCGCATTCCTTGATATTGAAGGCGCTTTCGCTATCGGGCCTTGGTATCGAGGACCCTATTGTAAACTGGATAGGGATGGCACTGCGGTCTAGAGTCATAAGCGCCAAGGTCGGAGCAAGTGAAGTAACGGCACACTTGTCGAGAGGAACTCCTCAGGGTGGAGTGCTGTCTCCACTGCTTTGGCTTTGTGTTATAGACGGCATACTTCGTCAACTTAACATGAACGGAGTAAAAGTGGTTGCCTACGCGGACGACGTAGTAATACTAGTATCGGGTCTGTGCCCTCACGTGATTAGCGATATCATGCAGGTAGCACTAAGGAAGCTGAGTGGCTGGGCAGAGGCTGCGGGGCTTAATGTCAATCCCTCAAAGACCGAGCTATTGTTATTCACAAATAGGAAAAAAATACCAAGTTTCAATCTACCTTCTCTTTGTGGTCAAGAGTTGCAACTTTCTGATAGGGCGAAATACCTAGGCGTCCTCTTGACACCTAAGTTAAACTGGAAACTTAACATAGAAAACAGGGTCAAACGGGCATATGGAGCTATGTACGCCTGTAAACGTATGTTAGGCAGACAGTGGGGCCTGAGCCCGGAAATCACAGCATGGATGTACAAAGCAGTTATTCGACCGATCTTAGCCTACGGAGCAATAGTGGTGGAGGGCAGCCGAGGTGGGCTACATTATGAACATGCTAAGCAAAGTTCAGCGGGCTGCCTGTGGCGCAATCACAGGGGCGATTAGATCATGCCCCACAGAGGCTCTGAATGTGATATGCAATATACCACCGATCGATCTCTTTATCAAGGAAACAGCATCTAATAGTGCACTCAGGCTTCGGGAGTTGGGACTCTGGAAAGAGCGTGGATACGGTCACAGCCGTATTCTGTTAAATATAACCGACCCCTATATTAAAACCAAAACGGACTACATTTGTCCCAGGACAGTTTTCGACACAAACTTTGAGGTTATTTTCCCATCCAGAAAGGACTGGAGAAAAGGGGAAATACCACAGAAGTTCGACATCTCAATTTTCACGGATGGATCTCAAATGGAGTGTGGATTGGGAGCGGGGGTTTTCGCAATTATCCCAGACGTGTCCTTGTCAATGCGTCTTCCAGACTCTGCGAGTGTATTTCAGTCAGAAATTTACGCTATCCAGGAGGCATGCAGGGCATTACTGGATACAAACATCACAGGTAATCGGATAGCAATCTTCTCGGACAGCCAGGCGGCTCTTCGGGCTCTCGGATCAGCGACGATCACTTCGAGCCTTGTGGGTCAGTGCCACGAGTGGACCATGAACCTGGCAAGTCGACATGCCGTTTCTGTAATATGGGTGCCGGGGCATCGCAACATACAGGGAAACGAGACTGCCGATGAGTTGGCACGGTGTGGATCGGCCCTTGACGTCTCAGAAGCGAAGGAGGTCCTTGCACCGCTGGGACTGCTCAAGGGTCGGGTCTCTCAGCACTGGCTTGGGGAGCCTACGGATAGATGGAAGCGTTTGCAGTCCTGCAGAGTGTCAAAGAGTTTATGGCCTTCGTACAATGAAGCACGATCTTCGACCCTTCTCAGGAATAACAGAAGGGCCATTTTCAGATTAGTTTCGGCCCTCACTGGGCATTGGACTATCGGGGCGCACGCAGCAAGGATGGGCATGGAGCACAATACCACGTGCCGCAGTTGCAACCTTCCGGGAACGGAAGAGACTGTGGAGCACCTGCTGTGCGGCTGTCCGGCGCACTGCAGGAGCTGAACAAAATTTCTGGGAAAACCCTTGTTTGGGAGTCTCTCCGAGCTAAGCGAGATGAAGATTGGGGAACTTCTAAAATTCTTGGACTCAACGGCATGGATATAGATAGGATCTATAGGGGTGTAAGAGTCCCACCACGCTAACTTTCTGTAATAATCTTCATTGGTTAGTTCACGAGCTGTGGTATCAAAACGGCGCGCTAGCGCTAATTGGAGTCACTGGGACTCGCCACTCCAACCAACCAACCAACCAGCTTCAAATTTCTGTTTGTTAAATTGCACTTCCACATCAGATCAAACTTACGATTTCAATCTCTCAATTTCAATGACGAATTCAGATCAAAACATATCATTTTCTGCTTCAACCGATTGGATTTCTTCTTTAAATCTGCACGGTGCGCCAGAAACGATCCTTACCTCAAAGTCGGAGTACAGTATATTTGGCTTTACTTTATGAGAATATGCGCTAAATAAATTGATGTGACGCAGAAAAGAAAATCATCGCCGGAGCCGTTTTTGAGAAAATCGCGAATTAATGGCAATTTTTTGCACGGCTTCGGAAAACTACATTCCCTTTCAGATTTAAAAAAACGTCATATATTCTGAAAGAGGACCTAACACTGCATCCCGCACATGTTTTACTTTTAACATATCATGTTACTTGCTCTTGTAAAGTGCAATTGAAAATGCATTTTTTGTTACTTATACGCCCCGTGGTGCTAAGGAAAATTAAAAAGAAGAAGAAGAAATTTTTCGAGTACGCAGTTTTATAGAGCGATTAGAGTCGGCATAACAAAGTGTAAATTTTAACTACCTAGGGGTTACCGTTGATTTTTGGCGATTTTTTTTGGTAAGGTGACTCGGTTTTATTTTCATTAAAATAGGTTAATAAAATCAGGTTTTAGAGCAGTTTTGGAGGCTATTTGGTCAAAAAATAGGGGAAGACAGTATTCTCTCAATGCGGTTGATTTAAGAAAAGCTTGCAGATTATGACTTCGAAAGTTGTCACGAGGCAACTTGCACAGTTTTTTTGTTTGTTTTGCATCCCCCTCCTAAAACACGTGTAAGTGACCACAACTATATTTCTGAGTATAGGGGTTGTAGGAGTCTTCTACCTACAATCCTAATCTGCTATTAAAATTTTTAGATTAGGAATACTTCTCCCAGAATCTGGACTAAAAGCTCGGATGGCCTATTTTTTGGCCCTCTATAACTCAGCAATTTGAAAAAATTTTTATGTTTAAGTAGTAGAACATGAAAGCCACAACATTTATCCCTATCACTCAAGGACGTTTTGTCATCCCCTCTTCACTGCTGATTATAAGCATCGGATTTTTTGGCACTACTTTTTCCGAAAATCGACATTTCGGCCATTTTTGTACCTGTTATGACTATTTACAGAAGAGAATATGATAGCCCTAACATTTTTCTTTACTACCCAATGTCAAAAAATTATATGTCAATTACCAAAGAAAAGTGAGGTGTCTTTAGGTAGATAGACCATATGCAATTCTTCCATATAAAAATTCAAAAGTAAAAAATTTTTTTTTTCAAACTAATTAAATTTTGGAAAGCTAAATAATAATATGACTACAGTAAGTGTTATTATATTTATTTTATTTTTCATGATGTACTGACTCCATGGCTTGCTCACTGAAGAATCCTAGACCCATTTCTTTTAATTTGCGGAACTGTTCCACATGAAAGAATACTACTTGAACTTTCGGAGTAATGGGGATTTCTAGCAGCATGTAACTGGTTTTAAAGGATTTTAGGCCAAACGTGTAATTCGTGTCCAAATTGTTTCCAAAGCATGAGTTGACTACTTCTTTGAAGTCGTTCAATACTTTCACATATTTTAAGATGGCAATGTTGCATATTTAATTGATTGAATTGTTTAAATAAAATTAATATAATAACACTTACTGTAGTCATATTATTATTTAGCTTTCCAAAATTTAATTAGTTTGAAAAAAAAAATTTTTTACTTGTGAATTTTTATATGGAAGAATTTCATATGGTCTATCTACCTAAAGACACCTCACTTTTCTTTGGTAATTGACATATAATTTTTTGACATTGGGTAGTAAAGAAAAATGTTAGGGCTATCATATTCTCCTCTGTAAATAGTCATAACCCATTTCCCGGCCTACATATAGAGGTACAAAAATTGCCGAAATGTCGATTTTCGGAAAAAGTAGTGCCAAAAAATCCGATGCTTATAATCAGCAGTGAAGGGGGGATGACAAAACGTCCTTGAGTGATAGGGATAAATGTTGTGGCTTTCATGTTCTACTACTTAAACATAAAAATTTTTTCAAATTGCTGAGTTATAGACGGCCAAAAAATAGGTCATCCGAGCTTATAGTCCAGATTCTGGGAGAAGTATTCCTAGTCTAAAAATTTTAATAGCAGATTAGGATTGTAGGTAGAAGACTCCTACAACCCCTATACTCAGAAATATAGTTGAGGTCACTTACACGTGTTTTAGGAGGGGGATGCGGACTCCCCCCTAACAAAAAAACTGTGCAAGCTTTTCTTAAATCAACCGCATTGAGAGAATACTGTCTTCCCCTATTTTTTAACCAAATAGCCTCCAAAACTGCTCTAAAACCTGATTTTATTAACCTATTTTAATGAAAATAAAACCGAGTCACCTTACAAAAAAAAATCGCCAAAAATCAACGGTAACCCCTAGGTAGTTAAAATTTACACTTTGTTATGCCGAAACTAATCGCTCTATAAAACTGCGTACTCGAAAAATTTCTTCTTCTTCTTTTTAATTTTCCTTAGCACCACGGGGCGTATAAGTAACAAAAAATGCATTTTCAATTGCACTTTACAAGAGCAAGTAACATGATATGTTAAAAGTAAAACATGTACGGGATGCAGTGTTAGGTCCTCTTTCAGAATATATGACGTTTTTTTAAATCTGAAAGGGAATGTAGTTTTCCGAAGCCGTGCAAAAAATTGCCATTAATTCGCGATTTTCTCAAAAACGGCTCCGGCGATGATTTTCTTTTTTGCGTCACATCAATTTATTTAGCGCATATTCTCATAAAGTAAAGCCAAATATACTGTACTCCGACTTTGAGGTAAGGATCGTTTCTGGCGCACCGTGTCTGGTGGAAACACAAGTACCTCAATGTTCTAGAGCTAACAACACTACGATTTTAAGAAAGAAGGCACTACATTTGTCTCTTAGTTTATATAGCAAAATCTACATGCCAGAAAATATGTAATTGAAATCCAAAATATGATAGCTTCTTTTCTTGCAGCCGTGTCTCACTCAATATAATCTGCTTTAGATAATCATAATTTGATTGAGGCTCGCAGTGATATCACTTCTCTATTACAGTTTTGTAAAGATCCCTTCCAAGAAATCAAATCTGAACACAAACTTCTTAAAATACTTAAAGCTCTTAATTTGTACGAGGATCCAAAATCAACAGTTCTAAAAACATCAATTGCCCAAACCACGTTTTAGCATCCACTTCTTCTGATATCTACATTATGCCCATATATTTTCAATTTAAAGCATTTTTTGAAATTCACAAGATACTTTGGAAAATACAAAAAGGGTATTCTCAAGAACCTTTTTTACAAAATTTCGCCAGCGGTAAAATATTTAAGGCAATTAGTGCCCGATTTGGTTCAGCTTTGATAATTCCCCATATATTAAATTTTGATTATTTTCAAATCAACAATGCTCTCGGTACGCATACTTTCCCAATTTGTGGGTGCTACTTTAGTTTCCCTACTATGCCCAATATTTGCTATCGAAGCTTGAATTCATTTTTCATGGGGCATTCATATCAAGCTGTAATTTGAAAGGGTGTGAATATGAAAGATCATTTCACGATCTCGTAGAAAACATAAAGGTTCTTGAAGAAGGTTTAGATGTTGTTCTCAACAATGAGCAGCGTAAAATACACTTTATCCTCGGTTTAGTAGTAGGAGACAATTTAGCTATTAATGCTGCGTTTGGCTATGCCCAGTCTTTTAATTCAAAACGATATTGCCGCTTTTTAATAATAACTAGTATATCCCGTGGTCGAAATTCGACTATCTTAAATTAGTTGAACTTATTAAATCCTCTGTTCGCATTTTTCTCCAGTACCTAATGCCTAGAGGTAGAAATATTGGAGACATTGATGGTCTCTCTCATAAAAGCTGGTTTACTCCGAAGACGGGTAATTTGACAACTAACTAAAAAAAAGTCCGTCCATTAAAGACCAGTAATCATTAATAGGAGATGGCAAAAACGGTACTTAGCAATGTTTGAAAGTCCACCATCAGACCCACCACTCCTTTCATATTCCGTCAATATTTCAATAAATAAAATTAAATTTCATGGACATATACAAACAACATAGTTATACTTATAATCAGGGCCGTGCGCAGGAATTGCCCTTGGGGGGGGGGTTTAATTTAGATTTGCAATCGCATACATTTTTCACTAAGATAAACATATTTGCTGAAACAGATACCTAGACCCATACATCATAAATTTAAATGTTCTTTAACTTTTCTGAGACTGCATACTCTGATACCTAAAACTATACTCAAGAAAATTTTTTTGGTTGTACACATTTTTCTGTATTTGATAGAGAATTGGTGATATGATGATGGCATATCCCAGCTAACTAAAAGTGCAAAAAAAGACTCCTTTCCAACGGAGTCATAAAAAGAGTCCGAAATGAGTCCGATTTCGATGAATTTGAAGCGTTTTTTGACTATTTTTAAATTAACTGCGGAACCTTTTATTGGTGCTTTTCTGAGCCTTTTATTCCTCCATTCTGAGGGTTTTTAGAGCCTTTTCAGACGCCTTGGTGCTTTTCTTTTTCATCCATTCAGAGGGTTTTTGAACTCTTTTCGGAGCCTTTTATTGATGTTTTTTTGAAGCTTATTTGGGGTCGTTTTTTATTTCTTTTGGGTCATAATTTCTTTGCGCAATTTTTCATATCTAACTATTCTGCCGTCACCAATTCTGACTTTCTAAATTATCCCTATGAGCTACATGAGAACAATTTAATTAATTGTTCAACGATATGCGCCAATGTTTTTCTTATTTATCTGAAAACCTTGAAGGAATCTTTTAAATGCGGTCCTGATAGGATTCCTACATGCTTCTTGAAGAAGAGTGCTAACAATCTTTACCAACCCCTTACCAATTTGTTCAATCTGTCACTAAAGTGTGGTGTTTTTCAAAAAGCATGGAAAGAGTCGTTTCTTCTACCGCTTCATAAAAGCGGAAGCAAGGCTTCTATAGAGCACTATCGTGGCATAGCAAAGCTTTCTGCCATCCCAAAAGTGTGTGAAGCTATTGTTACCAATCAGCTTACGAATCCTATCTCTACCTTGATTTCCGACTGTCAACACGGGTTCTGTAAGGGAAAGTCCACCGTTACAAACTTACTTGAATTTACTTTGATTTCAGCAAAGCTTTCGATAAAGTGTGTCACTCTTTACTTATTCATAAACTGGATCAGTTGGGTTTCCAGCCGGGTCTCAATGGCAAGATCTCTTCTTACCTTAGCGACAGAGCACAAAAAGTAGTGTTTAAAAATTGTGAATCCGATGTTATTTATGTCTCCTCAGGAGTTCATCAAGAAAGCCATTTTGGCCCGATTCTGTTCTTGTTGTTTATAAATGATATTTCTACAGTAATATAATTTTCGAAAATTTTAATGCTCTGTAGCTGAGCAGTTTTAGATCTCGACGATTAACAAACTAAAGCCTTTCAAAGACTCGGCACGAAAGAACAATCCGCGCGTATTGCGGATACGCCCCTCGAGCCGGTCGGGCGGGATATGGTGGATAATCCGTTGGGAATTATTATTATTATTATTATTATAAATAATAAAAATTAAGGTTTATGAAGTTTTATTGACACTATTCGGAAAATATGAAATATGCTATGTTTATTTTCCACAGACTATTGATAAACGTCCATGAAAAATGCGATCTTTATCTTCTGTCAGGTAAAATAAAAAAAAACCTCAGAAAATGTTTGAAAACATTCAAATAATTGAACGGTGTCGCTCATCTGCTCTCCAACGTTCATTTTCACACAATTCTCTTTACGCCTACAACAAAAAGGGTCAGAAAACACTCGAAATCTTTCATATAATTGTGCCTTGCAGTTCATTCGCTCTGTTAATTGAAACTGCTCACTGTTTTCATCAGTAAAATTAAAAAAAAAATTCCATACGCTACACAACTTTGTAATTTCGGAAACCTCCAAGTGCAATTCAAAGTGCCGGATTTATGTATTGGCCAACCTTCTTCTTTCCAACTTTCACCAATTTCTTCTTCCGTAAAATTATTTTAACTAATTTTGTCAAAAAGTATTAGTCAAGATTCAATACAAGATTTATGAACTGTATTTTGAAAATTTTAGCAAAATCATTGCAACTTAGATTTGCCCATGGGGGGGTTTTAACCCCCAAAACCCCCCGTGCGCACGGGCCTGCTTATCTCTACATATAATAAAATTGTAACAGGTCGATGTCTGTACATGGCAGATATCAACAAAAAATTGATTGGGGGAAGCATTATTAAACGAGTCGAATCCAAATCAACCATTTTTTTAATTTTTGTGTGTCTGTCTGTCTGTCTGTCTATCTGTCTGTCTGTCTGTCCGTATGTTTGTGGCCGTATCACTCTGAAAGTACTGAATGGATATGAATGAAACTTTTTTCGTTGGATTGCTAGATACTCAACTTAAAATTGAGGATATTAGTTTTTGCGATATCTCAACCGGTTTTGGAGTTATCGCCCAATATGTGGACCAGGGGTGACCAAAAATGTCTTAGTACAATATGGATGTCAAACGAAAGGTGCCAATGAGGGCTGTAATATGCGATGTGATCAATTGAAATATCCCAAATGGTTTCGGAGATATCTTGAAGTTATCGACGAATATTTGCAAAAAAATGTGTTAGTACAATATGGGTATCAAACGAAAGGGGATGGCGCCAGGTTTGATTTGGGCTTCGATATGTTTCGATAAATTTATCGATAACTGAGGTATCGGTGAAAATGTTATTGCACAAAAACCTTAAAATTGCCCTACAATATGGGTATCAAACGATAGGGGTAGCTCCAGGTTACATTTGGACTTCGATATATTTCGATAAATTTATCGATAACTGAGTTATCGGTGATTGCCCAAAAAACTTAACATTACCCTACAATATGGGTATCAAACGAATGGGGATGGTCCCGGGTTTCATTTTTACTTCGATATATTTCGATAGATTTATCGTTAATTTAGTTATCGGTGAGAATGTGATTGCCCTAAAACCCTAAAATTTACCTACAATATGGTATCAAATCAACTTTTGAATGTCCATTCATCCTGACACAACTAGTAATATATATAATGGTTACTGATTGAGCGACGTAAGCTGTAATTATTTATTTCGTTTATTTCATTTGCCACAGATGCTCATGAGTTATGTCCACCGTTTAGACATGCCACATTGTAATTTTTTCGTTGTTAGTATACAGGCAGAATTTTTTGTAATCCATTTACTGGGAGCATATTACACATTCAGTTTAGCAAATCCGACTCAACGACGCTCTTACCTACTTTGACTCCTCTTTCTTTTTACTTAAAATCTTGAATTATAAGGTGGTCATGGGTGCTTTGAAATCCCATTTTATTATTGGAGTTTTATGAACAGTAAAAGTTTACATTTAAATATAAACACACAGCTTTTTCAGGATTTTAGGATGCATATAAATACACGGCCGAAAATAGTGGTCGCGATTGACTTCGAATCTCATTTTCATTATAGAATTGTACCAAATATAGAAGTTTGATTGCGTTTTGAAGAAAAATAAAAATAAATAAAAAAATAAAAACAAAGCTTTTGTCGTATTTTCCAGAAAAATGGTACCTTTGAACTATTTTTTGCAGCAAAACATGCGAGATATTTTTAAAACAAATGTTACTAACTGAAGTTTTACAAGAACAGGTTTTTCTGCTGCGGTCCAATAAAAGACCTAACGCAATATATATTCAACAACATTCTTCTGACGTGTACTATTTTGATCACTTATAATAAAGTAAATTTGAAGTCCAGTTACGTGTGCTTATTATTATTTCGAATATACAAAACCACCACAACTGGTGACCCCGACGTGATCGCGTGATTAGTTAATAGCATATCAATATCAAAAAAAAATTGCGTTAATTATTCCGCGAAATTTCAAGTGCAAAATTTGCATTGCATTTTTTTTTGTGAGTCGGTTTTGTACGATTCAACGCGTTTCGATACGGTGTCCGGCCTTTAATGCAGAACGCCCAGCTTTATGGTTTGCCCAACTTGAGGGGCAGTTTCATCTCTCAGGCATAACTGATGAAATTACGAAATATCACTACGCTTCGTCGCATCTCGATAGTAAAGCCGCCGCTGAGGTAGAGGATCTGCTGTTGAATGTTCCAGCAGTCACACCATATACCCATTTAAAAGAAAAACTAGTAGAACGCCTTACACTGTCACGAGAGGCACGTCTGCAGCAGCTGCTTGACAAACAAATCTTGGGCGACAGGAAACCGTCACAGTTTCTTCGCCATCTGAAGAGTCTCGATCATACCGTTCCCGAACACATACTACGCACCAAGTGGCTAAGCAGATTACCGATGACGACGCAATCAATTCTCGCATCTCAACCTGAAATGAATCTTGATAAACTGGCTGGCCTTGCCGACAAAATTCATGAAATCGCATTGCCGGCAGCACATATAAATGAGGTACAGGAACCTGCTACATCAGCCGTCGACGCACGTGTTTCACGCCTCGAAGCTTCGATCAACGAGTTAACTTCAGCATTGAGGGGGCAAAACATTGCACGCTCTCGCTCCCGACAACGTTCGCATTCACGGGCAGCTTCACCAGCTCCAGATAATAATATGTGTTGGTATCATCAACGCTACGCCAACAGGGCTAGGCATCGCAGAACACCTTGCTCGTTTCAGGGAAACGCTCCATCGGACCGTTAGTGGCGGCTAGCGGCCCTTCGTTCAAATCAAACCGCCTGTTTGTAACTGATCGCGCCACCAAAGTCCAATACCTGGTGGACACTGGCGCTGATCTCTGCACATATCCGAAGTCCTTGGCTCCTGGGGCATCAAAACCAGTCAACTACACGCTGATGGCTGCAAACGGCTCAATGATCAACACTTATGGTTTTATCACATTATCGCTAAATTTTGGCCTCAGGAGGGATTTTAAGTGGCGCTTTGTTGTTGCGGACACAACTAAACCGATAATTGGCGCTGATTTTTTGGCGCATTTTGGAATTTTACCGGACTTGAAGAACAGCTGCCTCATCGATTCCACAACTGGTCTAACAACCTCATGTAAGTTATCGTTATCTAGTATCGTTTCAGAAATCAAGGTCACGCCTGTCGATTCGCCCTGGTCTGGTCTTCTTTCGGATTTTCCAAGCGTGACAAAACCTGAAGGCATTTGCTTGTCCGCCAAACATAGTACGCTGCATCATATATCTACAACACCTGGACCACCCGTATCTAGCAAGGCACGACGACTCGCCCCTGACAAACTAAAAATCGCCAAAATGGAGTTCGATAAAATGATGCAACTGGGAATCGCTCAGCGTTCAAAGAGTCCCTGGTCAACCCCGCTCCACCTGGTACCTAAAAAGTCAGGCGAGTGGCGACCGTGCGGGGATTATCGGCGGTTGAACGCCCGTACAATACCGGATCGTTATCCTGTACGCGTTCTTGAGGACTTCACAGCCAATCTTTCTGGTAAAACTATATTTTCAACCATTGACCTGGGGGGTTACTCTGTATTGCGATGCGAAAGAAATTTCTTTCGCATCGCGATACAGAGTAACCCCCCTGGTACGGGCATTTAACCAGATACCAGTGGCCACAGACGACATCAACAAAACGGCAATAGTTACGCCATTCGGCCTTTTTGAGTTTCCGTTCATGACGTTCGGACTACGAAATGCCGCACAGACCTTTCAGCGGTTTATCGATGAGGTCACACGCGGCTTAGATGAGTTTGCCTTTCCTTATATCGACGACATCCTGATCGCATCGACAAATATTGAAGAACATCGCATACATCTACGCACTCTTTTTGAACGACTAACAAAGTACGGTGTGGTAATTAACACCGCTAAATGTCGTTTTGGTCAATCAGAGGTCGACTTTCTTGGTCATCGCATCTCGGCTCAGGGAATCTTACCGCTCCCAGCGAAAGTGGAGGCAATCATTAATTTTCCTCGCCCTACAACAATGCGTAAATTGCGTGAGTTTCTTGGTATGATAAATTTTTATCGTAAATTTCTTAAAAATGCTGCCAAGTTTCAGAGGCCTCTGCACGAATATACCCAAGGTACTTCTATTAAAGGTTCTCACCCGGTTCCTTGGACACCGGAGGGCGCTGCAGCCTTTGAAGCCTGTAAAGATGAATTGCGAGAAGCCACACTATTGGTATACCCGGATACAACGCTTCCATGGGCTATTTTTACCGATGCCTCCGAGTACGCAATTGGAGCAGTCCTCCAGCAAAGACGAGGACAAAACTGGGAGCCGCTAGCCTTCTTTAGTCAAAAGCTACAGCCAGCGCTCAGGAAGCACTGTCCATACGATCGCGAACTTCACGCTATCTACGCTGCATTACGAAAATTTCGTTATATTTTTGAAGCAAGGCACATAACGATCTTTACGGATCATAAGCCGTTGCTGCACGCATTCGTCCAGGATCCTGACCGAGCAACACCTTGGCAATTTCATCGTCTGGATTTTATCGGCCAATTTACGACCGACATCCAACACATAGCTGGCAAAGATAACGTCGTCGCGGATACCCTTTCTCGCATTGAAGAGATTTCCGCAGCGGTATCAGTTAATGACCTTGCTGATGCACAAGCTAGCGATGAGGAGCTTCTACAACGTATACAGGGTCAACAAGATGATTCACTTTCCCTGCGTTCTGTCAACGTCCCAGGCTGTAATAAACCAATATTTTGCGACGTGTCCGGCGACCTAATTCGTCCTTTTGTTCCCAAACCTTTGAGGAAGAAAATTTTTGACGCCCTTCATAGCATCAGTCATCCTGGAATACGAGCGTCTATAAAATTAATAACGCAACGCTATGTCTGGCCAAATATTAACAAAGACTGTCGACTGTGGGCTCGTGCATGCCTAGCCTGCCAACGAAACAAGGTAACTCGTCATGTTTTATCACCAATTCAAGATTTTCCAGGACGAACACGGCGCTTTGAACATATCCACGTAGACATCATCGGACCATATACTCCATCCAAGGGATATCGCAACTGTCTGACGATTATCGACCGTTTCACCAGGTTTCCAGAAGTTTTTCCTATTGAAAACATTGGAGCTGAATGTGTGGCCAGTACGCTTTTCACTGGTTGGATATGCCGCTACGGAGTACCGCTTAGAATTACGACCGACCAAGGAACACAGTTTGAGTGTCAATTATTTAACGCTCTCGCTCGTCTAACCGGCAGCAAACACATACGCACCACGACTTTCCATCCACAATCCAATGGAATGGTGGAACGCCTGCACCGTCACTTGAAGGATGCTGTTCGGTGTCATGAAAATGATTCATGGGTAGATATGCTACCTGTCGTGCTTCTTGGAATCCGCGCCTCCTGGAAGGAAGATCTTCGAGCAACTCCGGCTGACCTCGTTTATGGGGAATTCCTTGCACCTTCGCCAGAATGCGGGTTGCCTCCATCCAATATCGCTGAGCGCTTAAAACGACATTTCAATAATCTCGCTCCTCAACCCGTAGCACGACATGGTCAGAGAAAAACTTTCGTTTTCAAGGAATTGGCAAATTGTTCACATGTTTTGGTTCGTCGTGATGCCCCACATCAAGCTTTTACATCACCATATGAGGGGCCTCATCAAATTGTATCTAGGCATGAAAAACATTTCGTAATTGAGATCAGAGGCGAAAACACTGTTGTATCCATCGATCGCCTCAAACCAGGGGTCGAATTACGTATTCCGTGAACTGAACAACCGTCTCTTAAAAATGCTTATTTGGTATTACGTGATCCGTGAACGTATAGACGTTATCGTAATTTGGTATTACGAGTTCAGTGAACGTACTTCAAAAATCGTAAACGTCAAAAAATTGTATTCGATAGCAAAAGCTCGTTCGAGTGCCCTTGAAATTGACGGTTTTGAATTTTTTTGACGTTTTCTTAAATAATTCTTTTCAATTAACTTAAAAGTTTAACTTTTTATTATATTAGATTATATGGTGGATTTATATATTTTGGTTTTATTCCTCCTCATCCTTGTACATCCACAGAATACCATCCCCCAATATTCAACGGGTTAAGCAAGAACTATAATTAGACCATTTTGCGAAGCAGACTTGAATGGCCACAAAAAGTTAGTTGCCTTCTTGAAATGACCTCCAACGGTGAAAATTTCATGCACCAAATCTTCAACGCATTGTATACGTTTGCTAACTTGTTTTTTGCTAAACTTGAGCTTTGGTTCGGGTACGGCCGGCAACTTATTGCCAGATTTAGCCTTCGCCTCAGGCTTTTTAGCGGCTGTGGTGGCAGTCATCTTAACTTGTCACTTAGCACGTTGAAAGAGAAAAGAGTATTAACAATTTCAAGAATTTTCAATTGCTATCCAATTAATTTCATCAGCGATAGTAAATATTTTCTTTATTTACAAATAGAACATGACACTTAGTCTCTTACAAAACTTCATTCAATCTATTACTGTTTGTCATGAATTTCGATACGTTACTGAACGTACCTTGTGATACCAATGTTGGAGTTCGTACGATTAGTCACGTAATCTTTTTTCGTACGATTGCCGTGTCGATCACGGAATACGTAATTCGACCCCAGTATTTGTGCTTACCGATGACTACCAAGATGTTAGCAACAACAACAACGAGGTACCAAATGACAGTAATAATACAATAACAACGCCATCACCACTTGAGTCGACTCAACCAGGAAGATCTCGACTCTCTTCGTCGTATTGTCCATCTGACTCCGATACAAGTTCATCTACACCAACGACTCGGAAACGCGTCAGATTTCGATAATCTACGTAAATATAATTTTTCCTAACAAACAATCTTAATTTCTTTTTTCGCAGAAGGGGAGTACTTGTGGAGTTACCCACAACATTACGTTCCATACATAACAACAATATGTTAGCAAGTCAGGTGATCTATGCTCGCCAATGATATGACGAAACTAATTTGAGGACATAGCATAAAAGGGAATGCAAATACCTAAGGAACTAACTGAAGTTTTACAAGAACAGGTTTTTCTGCTGCGGTCCTATAAAAGACCTAACGCAATATATATTCAACAACATTCTTCTGACGTGTACTATTTTGATCACTTATAATAAAGTAAATTTGAAGTCCAGTTGCGTGTGCTTATTATTATTTCGAATATACAAAACCGCCACAAAAAATGTGTACTTTGCGAGGAAGCATCTCGAAAACTTTTTGTTTTTTTTGCAGATATTTTTTCCCCCCTCTAAGCTCTGTTTTATTACAAAAAAAATAAGCTATCAGTGAACAAAATCGATGAACTAATACAAAAGTTATAAGCATTCAAGTAAATATATCCATTTAATACTTAAGTACCCTACAAATAATAGCATATGTACATATGGTTCTGTCTTAACTCTATGATCTTATTTTATAATTGAAAAAGTTATGTGTCTTGTTTTGACGCTTATTTAGATTAGGATCGGTTTCTCTTATAAGAAACCAACAGTAGTCGCCCATCATAGCGACATCCCAGAATCCTTGATACCGACTTTCAATCACTTTCATTTGCTGGTGAAACCTTTCGCCATGCTCGTCACTTTCGTCGCCAAGATTTTGCGGGAAAAAATTTAAGTGGGAGTGTAAGAAATGAATTTTTAAAGACATATTTACTCCTGAAAGAAAATGAAAAGTAAATTAGATAAATACATAAGTGACACATTAGTATATAATTTTCTTAGGCTGGATTTATCTTTCAATTCAGAACAAATTTTTTGTTTATTTTTTTCCCGTTCTTGTTTGTTCGGAACTGGACGATGAATTCAGATTTATGGCTATATATTCTCATGTAAATTTATGTAATATATAATTTATTATAATATGTTTTTTTATTTACCCATTTTCGCATAGTTTTTGATTAAGTCGTTCACTATCATCTCGTAGTTAGGACTTTTGTGTTTGCCTAAAAAAGAAGTAACGACCTTTTCAAAAGAATCCCACGCTGCTGCCTCCACTGGTGACAATAGTTCTTTGAAATGGTTATTGGTCATCATTTTCCTTATTTGCGGTCCCACAAAAATGCCTTCCTTTATTTTTGCTTCTGAAATCTATGGGAAGATTGTCTTCAAATGATGAAAAGCTTCACCTTCTTTGTCCAAAGCCTTCACAAAGTTTTTGATAAGGCCGAGCTTGATGTGGAGCGGAGGTAGAATTATTTTTTCCTTCTTTATAAGTGGAGAGTATTTTATGTTATCTACCCCAACTTGAAACTCGACTCGTTCTGGCCAATCCTTTATGTAGTGGTCTTGACGAGCTCGGCTATCCCATTTGCATAGAAAGCAACAGTATTTTGTGTATCCACTTTGTAGACCACATAGCATTCCAACGACTTTAAGATCGGCACATATTTTCCAATCATGTTCTTCGTATTTGATTAACTTGAGCAATTTTTGCATTATCTCATATGTTTCCTTCGTATTTACTGCATGCGCGATCGGGATAGATGGCTTTTGGTTGCCAATATGCTATAATACGGCCTTTAAACTTAATTTATTGCCGTCTATGAACAATCGCCACTCTTTTGAATCATATGGTTCACCAAATTGTTTGAATATACCAGCAATGTCTTTGCAGTAACAAACACTGTCCTCCTTCGTATAGTACTTGGAAAATTCTTCGTGACGAGTTCTATAATATGTTACCTTAACATCGGATGAAACAAATTTAAATTGTTGCATTCGAGAGACGTGTAGTTCGGCCTTTTCCTTTGACAATTCCAAATCCCTTATCCAATCATTGAGTTGTGCTTGTGACAATGATGCCGCGTAATCAGATACTACTGTTGACAATGAAACTGGAGCCGGAACTAAAGTTAAATTTGATTCTGGCAATGTCGGTTCTGTTGAAATTAGTTCTGGTAATGACACTGTAGATACGCTCGCATAGGTTACTTTTCTGGACTTTCCAACCCCAAGTACTTTTGTAGTACAAATATAGCAGTCCGTTGAATGGCAAGTTGGTTCCCTCCACTTCATTGGTGTAATAAATTTCACACGTCGCCTAAATAGATAGTTTCAGAAATTAGTCAGCTATGCATTAAAAGGGAACAAATTCCTAATTTTTACAACGTACCTTTTTGTTCCGGTTTCCGAAGAAATCAATTCGACTCGGCATGTGGTGCACACAGTGTTCGGTGGCCATGGTTTTTCATTGTTTTTAGGCTCAATTCCAAAACACTTATAGTATGTAACTTTCAAAGGATTTGAAAACACACGTCTCATACTTTTAACAATAAATTGACCGCAGATGAAACAGAACATATCTGGATCATTTGTACACTCAAACTCTCGCGCCCTTTTATTCATTTTTTATTTTTAAGTGACGGGTTATAAACTGCAATTATAAACTGAACAGTATCCGGCGAGCCTTGCAGATATTATGAAGGAACAAGGCGCATGTACTCTTATTTATACTTAGATCCAGTAAAAATTCAAGCCTACCTAAACAAAAAGGTTCCCTAGTTCTACAAAGAAAACACTACCTGCCTCAAAAATATGCTCTTGTTTAAAATGTACCTAGGTTTGAGAAAACGACACTAACAGCTTTTTGTATCTAATAACTTTTCGAAAATCTACCTGCTAACTAACTGATATACGAATACTAACACATATGTACCAGTAGGGTACTTAAGCATTAAATGGATATATTTACTTGAATGCTTATAACTTTTGTATTAGTTCATCGATTTTGTTCACTGATAGCTTATTTTTTTTGTAATAAAACAGAGCTTAGAGGGAGGGAAAAATATCTGCAAAAAAAAACAAAACGTTTTCGAGATGCTTCCTCGCAAAGTACAAATTTTTTTATATTTTTACAAAAAAAATTAAAAAAATCCGTAATGATTGTTCAATATGTTTGAATCTGCAGGACCTAGCAAAAAGTGTTGTATGTACTGATTATAGTAAATTTTATAAGATTTCAAATTTTTTAAACCGTTTTGGAAGAGCTCAGTTTGTTCTTGAGATATACACGATTAAGTGGAGCCATCTTTTTTGTTTTTTGAAATAACGGTAAATCGTAAATATCTCAAAAACGGTACCATTCAAGTAAAAATAACCTTGATTTTCGGAATTAGGAGGTGATTTTACATAGGAATTTCACTATGGCGTCTCTGGTGCATTTTGGCTGTAAACCAGTGTTATTGGTCAAATATATAGTCAGAAATATTCCGCGTTCTGGAGCAGTGTAGCGTAACATTGTTTATTAACGTGTAGTTCGCATGTGTTTACTACACAAATGTCAAAACAGAACTGACTTTAGGGGTCAATCGCAAAATTTATAGCATTTTCTGATAGTAAGATTACTTTTGGGCCACCTTGTATGTAAATTACAAATTAAAATTTTTAGGAAGAAAATAGTTGATGTCTTTAGGAAAATTAACACATTTTTACCTCTTTCGTAAATATAAAATAGAAGAAGCTACAAACTGTGTTTTTACTTTTTGTATATTAAATATAATATATTTCTTAAAAAATATACATAAGTTGATAAATATTGATAAATTGAAATAATTTTTTTTTAGCTTTTTCTCAAAAAATTTGTTTTTTCATTCCAAGATAGATGTCAGAAAAATATTGAAATATTGGGTTACAAATACAATAGATAAAAAAAAAATATTATGATAAAAAGTTTTGGTATGTTTTAAGGCAAATTCAATTTAGTAAAAAAAAAAAACTCAACCTGCCCTGAACACGTGCTTGAACCTACGAATCCACGCATCATAGCCGGTATGCTCACCACCTGCGCCACTGCTGTATGTACAATAAAACAGTCAGATACTGTAGTTAACAGCTTTGGGTTTTGGTGAAAACTTCTATGAATTATTACAAATTAATGAAGCAATTTTTGTTAAATATAATATGCCTATGCTAAGCTCCTGGCCCATGAAAATATATCAAAATATATAATAATTGGAATTATGCATTTTTTTATTCGATACACTCTGACAATTGATTGTATGGAAAAAATGTTAGCCTATTAATATATAGATAATGGGCATCCTCCTGGCCTAAACCAATATCCGTCCAGGTCCTTTCTGGTCCGAGTGTCAGAGCGACCCCCTACCTGTTAATTGCAACGTATTTCAGTGATCTCTGATGTCGTTGTTGTAGCGCTACTTAGCCCTACCTAGGTAGTCAGTATCTTACCCAGTAGTATCATCAAACTCTTCAAACGGGAGTCCTAGAAACCTAGCGGCTTCGACAGGGGTGGATCAGAGGGATATGGGTGTTAGAAGAGTAGGCTCGGTTGAGCAGACAAACAGATGGTTTGTATTATGGGGGGACAAGCCGCATGCCGGACAAACATTCGACAAGTCGGGGTTCAGTCTAGATAAGTAAGAGTTTAACCTATTACAGTATCCAGACCGGAGTTGGGCCAGCATCACCCTTGTCTCCCTAGGCAGCTCGCGCTACTCTTCGGAAACGGGTGGTGTGTTGCCTGAAAGACGGGAGAGAGCTGACATAGGAATTTACCAAATCGGTGTGGATGAGGGTGAGGGCCTGCCGGTCCGCCTTATGATCAAACGGCGTGGAAATCAGGTGGCGGGTCTCATCGAAATGTTTGCGCAGATGGCTTCTTATTCTCCTGGGGGGCGGATTTTTCCGATATATGATAGCTAAACAGAAACGGGGATAGGACACCACCCTGTGGCACCCCTTGTTTAACTATTCTGGGTTTTGATCTGGCGTCTCTGAATTCAACCGACGATTGACGGCCAATCAGGTAGTTTGCAGTCCAACGTTTCATACAGGGGGGAAGGGACGAATCTTCTAGGTCTTTCAATAGTTGCGCATGGTTGACCGTGGCAAAAGCTTTGGCCAAGTCAAGCGCAACTAGCAGGGTCCTGTGGTTTGGGCGCTTTTGGTTTAGTCTGTCCCCTATCTGAGTGGTGATGGCGTTCAGCGCGGTGATGGTGCTGTGGTTTTTGCGAAAACCATGCTAATGTTAGGCGAACCGCAAGTTTGCGGTGAAATACGGTAGTAAGACAGACTCCAACACTTTCACTACTGGCGAGAGGAGTGATATCGGGCGATATAACTCCCCACGGCAGCTGGCTTCCCAGGCTTTAGTAGTGGGACCACCTTTGCCTGTCTTTCAGGAATGACAAAGGTGGACAGGGAAAGGTTGAAAATGTGTGTTAGATATTTTATACCTTCGTCGCTGAGGTGTTTCAGCATCAGCATGGAAATGCCATCGGTGTTTTTAGATCTCTCTTTTCCGCGTGTTGTTTGTTTTTTCTCACACGTGCAATGCGGACATGCTTTCTATACCAAATATTTATCCTATCAACTCTTTTCTCTCATTCCATCACTCTTCACATCTTACACAAGATAAGCTCTGTCTCTCTGCATAAACATATTGTGGCATCCTAAGTAAAATGTTATGAAATCTTATATGCCACCCTCTCTAATATAGTTGAATTATGAGAATGGATCATTGCAGAAGTAGGAAAATGAATAACGAATAACGAGAACAGTCCTTCTGAATTTGACCACAGAAGATAGCGTTATATCTCAGAAGTGATCGAGCACGCCTTATTCAAGAATTAACATAATTTAATTAATAAAAGAGAAAAAATGGAAAATTGGTTAAAGAAGCAGCAATTTCTGTAAGTTCTGGCAGCCGCCGATATATGTAGATGTGAACAAAACATTAACCGTGGCAGACTTGCGAAGGGTATGTGCAAAAAATCGAAAAAAAGCAGTAGGATTCCGTTGATTCGCAAAAAAAACCGATGTGAAGCAGTTAACGACAATGAAACTGATGTTGATGAGAGTGCAGCGACTGAAAACGCTACCGCATGTGTTAGCGCCGCTCCGCTGCCGCCGTTGAAGTTGATTTCGCTGTTTTATAAAAATGTCACACATGCATTGACGGAGTAGCCCAAGTTTTAAATCAAACCGACGAACATGTTCGCCAATGCCAATGAAGATACAGTCTCGTCGAATATTGATGAGACATTGCATTTGGATATCGAGTTGTTGACTTTACGTAAGCAATACGAAATTTTAAAATTGAAGCAAGAAATTCGAGAGATGGAAAATAGCGACATGCACCCGCCGCATTCTATTCCAGGATATTGAGCATGCGTACAAGTAGAATATACAGTAAAGTGGATCGACAAAAAAAGTGTTTCCAGTCCACCCCTAGGATTAAAGATATTTTGAAGGCGATCCCAAAAAAATTTTTTTTTTTTTTTGCCCCGCCCCCCGATGGGCTATTTACTTTTTTTGACACTACGTCGCCATTTTAAGTCTGATTTTAATGATCCGTACACCGTTGTTCATGGCTTGGAAGCCGCGACAAATCCTACCTTAAACATTTTTTATTCCGAGTTCAAATTCTAGTAGTGACTGTCGGTATCTCGTTTCACATCATACCTAAATTCCATTTTTTTTAGTCTTTCGAAAAGGCCTTTAAATTCTGTGAAACTTTTTCTTTAACAGTTACTACTTTTGTTCATAACTAAAAAAGTTATAAAGGTTTCAAAAATCCATATGTAATATAAATGTTTGTGAGCTACTGAGAATTTAGGATTTTGTGAAAAATTGTCATAGATGTCATATACGGTTCTACCTTATAAGTATTTGTATCATCTCTATGACAAATTCTTGCTTTTTCCTCTATTTATTTAAAAATTATAGTTCCGTGCGTTTAAATGCATTTTTTTAAAGCTTTGATCTGCAATCAATCAATCGGTTTTGAGCTTTCGCAAAGTAAACAACGTAGAAACAAAAGTGAAGTGAAGTAAAATCAAATACAAAAATAAGTTAAAAAAAAATCATAAAATGCCGTTTGAAGCGTGTGATATAGAAAAAAATAAATTACCAACAAACCAACAAGTGATGCAATATTTTTTACATATAATTAAAAAAAAATTAGTGAGGAGAGAGAAAAAAAATAAAAAACTGAAATATTATCATAGAGAAAATTTAGTAATCATAAACAAAAAACATTTAACTAAAAGTAATAGTAACCAGTGTTGCCAATTGTAGCGTAATTGCCAAATTTAACACAGGGTTATATTTGGATTTTTGAAACCTTTATAACTTTTTTAGTTATGAACAAAAGTAGTAACTGTTAAAGAAAAAGTTTCACAGAATTTAAAGGCCTTTTCGACAGACTAAAAAAAATGGAATTTAGGCATGATGTGAAACGAGATACCGACAGTCACTACTAGAATTTGAACTCGGAATAAAAAATTATTAAGGCAAACTTTTCAAACTTTCAAAGGATTTGAAAACACACGTCTCATACTTTTAACAATAAATTGACCGCAGATGAAACAGAACATATCTGGATCATTTGTACACTCAAACTCTCGCGCCCTTTTATTCATTTTTTATTTTTAAGTGACGGGTTATAAACTGCAATTATAAACTGAACAGTATCCGGCGAGCCTTGCAGATATTATGAAGGAACAAGGCGCATGTACTCTTATTTATACTTAGATCCAGTAAAAATTCAAGCCTACCTAAACAAAAAGGTTCCCTAGTTCTACAAAGAAAACACTACCTGCCTCAAAAATATGCTCTTGTTTAAAATGTACCTAGGTTTGAGAAAACGACACTAACAGCTTTTTGTATCTAATAACTTTTCGAAAATCTACCTGCTAACTAACTGATATACGAATACTAACACATATGTACCAGTAGGGTACTTAAGCATTAAATGGATATATTTACTTGAATGCTTATAACTTTTGTATTAGTTCATCGATTTTGTTCACTGATAGCTTATTTTTTTTTGTAATAAAACAGAGCTTAGAGGGAGGGAAAAATATCTGCAAAAAAAAACAAAACGTTTTCGAGATGCTTCCTCGCAAAGTACAAATTTTTTTATATTTTTACAAAAAAAATTAAAAAAATCCGTAATGATTGTTCAATATGTTTGAATCTGCAGGACCTAGCAACAAGTGTTGTATGTACTGATTATAGTAAATTTTATAAGATTTCAAATTTTTTAAACCGTTTTGGAAGAGCTCAGTTTGTTCTTGAGATATACACGATTAAGTGGAGCCATCTTTTTTGTTTTTTGAAATAACGGTAAATCGTAAATATCTCAAAAACGGTACCATTCAAGTAAAAATAACCTTGATTTTCGGAATTAGGAGGTGATTTTACATAGGAATTTCACTATGGCGTCTCTGGTGCATTTTGGCTGTAAACCAGTGTTATTGGTCAAATATATAGTCAGAAATATTCCGCGTTCTGGAGCAGTGTAGCGTAACATTGTTTATTAACGTGTAGTTCGCATGTGTTTACTACACAAATGTCAAAACAGAACTGACTTTAGGGGTCAATCGCAAAATTTATAGCATTTTCTGATAGTAAGATTACTTTTGGGCCACCTTGTATGTAAATTACAAATTAAAATTTTTAGGAAGAAAATAGTTGATGTCTTTAGGAAAATTAACACATTTTTACCTCTTTCGTAAATATAAAATAGAAGAAGCTACAAACTGTGTTTTTACTTTTTGTATATTAAATATAATATATTTCTTAAAAAATATACATAAGTTGATAAATATTGATAAATTGAAATAATTTTTTTTTAGCTTTTTCTCAAAAAATTTGTTTTTTCATTCCAAGATAGATGTCAGAAAAATATTGAAATATTGGGTTACAAATACAATAGATAAAAAAAAAATATTATGATAAAAAGTTTTGGTATGTTTTAAGGCAAATTCAATTTAGTAAAAAAAAAAAACTCAACCTGCCCTGAACACGTGCTTGAACCTACGAATGCACGCATCATAGCCGGTATGCTCACCACCTGCGCCACTGCTGTATGTACAATAAAACAGTCAGATACTGTAGTTAACAGCTTTGGGTTTTGGTGAAAACTTCTATGAATTATTACAAATTAATGAAGCAATTTTTGTTAAATATAATATGCCTATGCTAAGCTCCTGGCCCATGAAAATATATCAAAATATATAATAATTGGAATTATGCATTTTTTTATTCGATACACTCTGACAATTGATTGTATGGAAAAAATGTTAGCCTATTAATATATAGATAATGGGCATCCTCCTGGCCTAAACCAATATCCGTCCAGGTCCTTTCTGGTCCGAGTGTCAGAGCGACCCCCTACCTGTTAATTGCAACGTATTTCAGTGATCTCTGATGTCGTTGTTGTAGCGCTACTTAGCCCTACCTAGGTAGTCAGTATCTTACCCAGTAGTATCATCAAACTCTTCAAACGGGAGTCCTAGAAACCTAGCGGCTTCGACAGGGGTGGATCAGAGGGATATGGGTGTTAGAAGAGTAGGCTCGGTTGAGCAGACAAACAGATGGTTTGTATTATGGGGGGACAAGCCGCATGCCGGACAAACATTCGACAAGTCGGGGTTCAGTCTAGATAAGTAAGAGTTTAACCTATTACAGTATCCAGACCGGAGTTGGGCCAGCATCACCCTTGTCTCCCTAGGCAGCTCGCGCTACTCTTCGGAAACGGGTGGTGTGTTGCCTGAAAGACGGGAGAGAGCTGACATAGGAATTTACCAAATCGGTGTGGATGAGGGTGAGGGCCTGCCGGTCCGCCTTATGATCAAACGGCGTGGAAATCAGGTGGCGGGTCTCATCGAAATGTTTGCGCAGATGGCTTCTTATTCTCCTGGGGGGCGGATTTTTCCGATATATGATAGCTAAACAGAAACGGGGATAGGACACCACCCTGTGGCACCCCTTGTTTAACTATTCTGGGTTTTGATCTGGCGTCTCTGAATTCAACCGACGATTGACGGCCAATCAGGTAGTTTGCAGT
This sequence comes from Sphenella marginata, assembly GCA_951509765.1. Lineage (NCBI taxonomy): Eukaryota > Metazoa > Arthropoda > Insecta > Diptera > Tephritidae > Sphenella > Sphenella marginata. The sequence continues at coordinate 65,852,600 of OX608079.1, read as the reverse complement.
CCAACGTTTCATACAGGGGGGAAGGGACGAATCTTCTAGGTCTTTCAATAGTTGCGCATGGTTGACCGTGGCAAAAGCTTTGGCCAAGTCAAGCGCAACTAGCAGGGTCCTGTGGTTTGGGCGCTTTTGGTTTAGTCTGTCCCCTATCTGAGTGGTGATGGCGTTCAGCGCGGTGATGGTGCTGTGGTTTTTGCGAAAACCATGCTAATGTTAGGCGAACCGCAAGTTTGCGGTGAAATACGGTAGTAAGACAGACTCCAACACTTTCACTACTGGCGAGAGGAGTGATATCGGGCGATATAACTCCCCACGGCAGCTGGCTTCCCAGGCTTTAGTAGTGGGACCACCTTTGCCTGTCTTTCAGGAATGACAAAGGTGGACAGGGAAAGGTTGAAAATGTGTGTTAGATATTTTATACCTTCGTCGCTGAGGTGTTTCAGCATCAGCATGGAAATGCCATCGGTGTTTTTAGATCTCTCTTTTCCGCGTGTTGTTTGTTTTTTCTCACACGTGCAATGCGGACATGCTTTCTATACCAAATATTTATCCTATCAACTCTTTTCTCTCATTCCATCACTCTTCACATCTTACACAAGATAAGCTCTGTCTCTCTGCATAAACATATTGTGGCATCCTAAGTAAAATGTTATGAAATCTTATATGCCACCCTCTCTAATATAGTTGAATTATGAGAATGGATCATTGCAGAAGTAGGAAAATGAATAACGAATAACGAGAACAGTCCTTCTGAATTTGACCACAGAAGATAGCGTTATATCTCAGAAGTGATCGAGCACGCCTTATTCAAGAATTAACATAATTTAATTAATAAAAGAGAAAAAATGGAAAATTGGTTAAAGAAGCAGCAATTTCTGTAAGTTCTGGCAGCCGCCGATATATGTAGATGTGAACAAAACATTAACCGTGGCAGACTTGCGAAGGGTATGTGCAAAAAATCGAAAAAAAGCAGTAGGATTCCGTTGATTCGCAAAAAAAACCGATGTGAAGCAGTTAACGACAATGAAACTGATGTTGATGAGAGTGAAGCGACTGAAAACGCTACCGCATGTGTTAGCGCCGCTCCGCTGCCGCCGTTGAAGTTGATTTCGCTGTTTTATAAAAATGTCACACATGCATTGACGGAGTAGCCCAAGTTTTAAATCAAACCGACGAACATGTTCGCCAATGCCAATGAAGATACAGTCTCGTCGAATATTGATGAGACATTGCATTTGGATATCGAGTTGTTGACTTTACGTAAGCAATACGAAATTTTAAAATTGAAGCAAGAAATTCGAGAGATGGAAAATAGCGACATGCACCCGCCGCATTCTATTCCAGGTTATTGAGCATGCGTACAAGTAGAATATACAGTAAAGTGGATCGACAAAAAAAGTGTTTCCAGTCCACCCCTAGGATTAAAGATATTTTGAAGGCGATCCCAAAAAAATTTTTTTTTTTTTTGCCCCGCCCCCCGATGGGCTATTTACTTTTTTTGACACTACGTCGCCATTTTAAGTCTGATTTTAATGATCCGTACACCGTTGTTCATGGCTTGGAAGCCGCGACAAATCCTACCTTAAACATTTTTTATTCCGAGTTCAAATTCTAGTAGTGACTGTCGGTATCTCGTTTCACATCATACCTAAATTCCATTTTTTTTAGTCTTTCGAAAAGGCCTTTAAATTCTGTGAAACTTTTTCTTTAACAGTTACTACTTTTGTTCATAACTAAAAAAGTTATAAAGGTTTCAAAAATCCATATGTAATATAAATGTTTGTGAGCTACTGAGAATTTAGGATTTTGTGAAAAATTGTCATAGATGTCATATACGGTTCTACCTTATAAGTATTTGTATCATCTCTATGACAAATTCTTGCTTTTTCCTCTATTTATTTAAAAATTATAGTTCCGTGCGTTTAAATGCATTTTTTTAAAGCTTTGATCTGCAATCAATCAATCGGTTTTGAGCTTTCGCAAAGTAAACAACGTAGAAACAAAAGTGAAGTGAAGTAAAATCAAATACAAAAATAAGTTAAAAAAAAATCATAAAATGCCGTTTGAAGCGTGTGATATAGAAAAAAATAAATTACCAACAAACCAACAAGTGATGCAATATTTTTTACATATAATTAAAAAAAAATTAGTGAGGAGAGAGAAAAAAAATAAAAAACTGAAATATTATCATAGAGAAAATTTAGTAATCATAAACAAAAAACATTTAACTAAAAGTAATAGTAACCAGTGTTGCCAATTGTAGCGTAATTGCCAAATTTAACACAGGGTTATATTTGGATTTTTGAAACCTTTATAACTTTTTTAGTTATGAACAAAAGTAGTAACTGTTAAAGAAAAAGTTTCACAGAATTTAAAGGCCTTTTCGACAGACTAAAAAAAATGGAATTTAGGCATGATGTGAAACGAGATACCGACAGTCACTACTAGAATTTGAACTCGGAATAAAAAATGATTAAGGCAGGAATTGTGGCGGCTTCCAAGCCATGAACAACGGTGTACGGCTCATTAAAATCAGACTTAAAATGGGGACGTAGTGTCAAAAAAGTAAATAGCCCATCGAGGGGGCGTGGCAAAAAAAAAAATTTTTTTTTTTGATCGCCTTCAAAATATCTTTAATCCTAGGGGTGGACTGGAAACACTTTTTTTTTTATATGGGGACCAATCCGCACTAATGTACAGTGCAGCATATTCTATACGCCACCTTTAGCAAATCTTTACGCAAGTTAAAGCGGACGAACTTGTCAAGTTTTTGGCTTTAAGAAATTTGTTGAAAGGCACAGCCTTGTTTGCTTTGAACTAAAGGTCCAGTAACTTATGATGAATTAAAGACCAATTTATTAAAGGAATTTCGGTGTCTCGCCTGGAAGTATCAAACTCAAAATTGTAAAAAGAAAAGTGATGAAACTGTCCGCCGATACATCTTAGAAATGAAAGCTATTGCACGTAGTAGCGATATTACACAGTATGAACTAGTGGCGTTTATTTTGTAATGCCAAAAGTTTTGCTGATTTAAAAGATGCTGCTAATATGGCGGCGCATCGTAGCGCAGTGCTTAAACAATTTGCGGATGGACAATTATATCAAAAAATCCATGGCACAGAGTGATATTGCAGTTGAAAAGAATAGTTGCTACAAGGGCTCCAAATTTAGTCACCTAAAATTTGATTGCCCATATGAAGAACGTTCGAAAGCAGTTTGCTTCAAATGTTGGAAGCATGGTCATGATCACAAAGCATGTACACACCCAAAGTATATGCAGCGTTTTAAACAAGTTGCAGCTACTATAACCAGAGGTTTCAATGAAAACTCAGCAAGTGCCATCAATTTTATCGATGAGGTAAGTATTAAGTTTCTGAATTGTAAAGGCATATGTACAAAAACAACGAATCTTTTATCCCTATTTGACACAGGAAATCCAATAAATTTGATTCAGAAATCAGAACCACCATTTAATACAAAAAAGTATTCAATACAACGTGCTACGGTTTGGGTAAAACAAACATATGGCACTATAAGTTGCAACATTAGATATAAGAATCAACAAAATAGTTAATACAACATTTTTTGTAGTACCAAGTAATGTGCTCCCGGTTTCTATACTTTTGGGTCGGGAATTGTAAAATGGAAACTTTGAATACAAATAATGAAGATTCGTCTTTTTGTACATATTAGCCTCTGTCGACGACCACACGAGATAAGCCAGTTAGTAAGAATCACGTTGAACTTGGTGTAACCAAAAGTGATGCTCTTGAAGTTTTACATAGCTTTATTTTATCTTTAGAAGATGAAGTTTGTGCACTTATGAATATTGATATTGACAGATTACTTGATACAAATTCGCAGTTAGTTAACGATGTGGTGTCACAAATACAAGATATAATATTTGAGAACTTTATTGAGAAGAAAGGTGATATTGGACCTATTGATTATAAGATGACTATAAGTTAAACAAATTAAGTGCCCTTTCATTTCGCTCCAAGACGTTTAACTATAGAAGAACGGGTGGCTCTGCGTAAAATCATAGAAGAACTATTAAAAGAAGGTATTATAAGAGCAAGTGATTCTCCATATGCATCGCCGATAGTTATGGTTAAGAAAAAAATGGAGATTTTCAAAAATGTGTTGACTATCGCATATTAAATAAATACACGTTGAAGGATAATTTCCCAATTCCATAATTGAAGACTGTTTGAAGTATTTTGCAGGAAAAAATTTGTATTCTTCTTTAGACCTTCGTAATGTGTTCTTTTATATTAACATAAGTGAGAAGTCGAGAAAATGTGCATCCTTTGTTAAACCTGACGGGCAATACGAATGCAATAAAATGCCTTTTGGTTTAAAAAACGGACCTTCAGTTTTTTAACGTTACATACACCTAGACCAGTATGTCTGCCTTCAAAGGGTTTTTTGGAATTTCCAGTAAAATTTACTTCTTTATACTAATTTCATTATTTTTGAATGATAAGGTAAATGTCCATAATTTCGTGGTACTAAGGAATTTTCTGACTTTCTACCTCTCTTGAGTAAAAACGGATGAAGGAAAACTAAAAAAGTAAATTTTTCCCATTGAGTTGATCTATTAAGATAGCTTTCCACCTAATTTCAAACAAAACTAACAAATGTTTTTTTTTATATAAATAAAGATGTGTGAGTACCTCAAATGTCCCTAATTTCGTGGCAAAAATTTTCTGATGTACCTAACTTCGTGGTAAAGTGTCCCTAACTTCGTGGTATTTGGTTAAACTCTAATTTTGTGGAAAATAAAAGTTATTTTCAACGCAAATTCCTAAAGATACACAAATTTATTTATTAAAATTTATGTTCAAAAATTTTAAATTTTAAATAATTTTTTTATTGTTATTGTATTTATGAAAAGAAAGCGTTTTAAGACCAAGTAAGTAAGTAAAAAATTACTTGTAAGCAGACCTGTTAAATTTGATTAGTACTTAGTAATCAATTGATTAGGCGGATTTTTTAATTGTTAATGATTATTTCAATTGGTTTTCGAGAAAAGGCAATTAGTAATTGATTACGATTGAAAAAAAAAAAAACCAATAAAAATTAATTTAACTGATGTAATTTGTTACTTTTCTCAAAATTACTTTTATTTATTATTACTAAAAAGGGTTTTTTTTTTAATTTTTGTGTTTTTTGGTCTTTTAAGTTTTACAACAAAAATAAACAATAAAAAAAAATTAATGCAATTGATGTAACTTTTTTTTTTTTTATAATTTCATAATATTATTTTCTTTTTTAATTTTTTGGTGTGTTTTTAATTTTTTTTGTATTTTTAATTTTTAAATTTTTTTTAATTTAATTTGGTTTTTTTATTCTTTTTTTTTATTTGTGATTTCTTGTTAACAATGTATGTAAATGCGCATTATACCACGAAATTAGGGGGAATGCGATAAAATTGATGTACGTAATTTCGTGGTATCGCTTTAAGCGGTAATATGAGTTTTATATTTAAATTTTTTTGTTTATTATCGCTATTCATTCATAACAAAAGCAAAAAAGTATAAATCTTGACATATTTTTTTAAATTAAATGAAAAATTATTGAATAAACAAAAGTTCTATAATGCCAATATTTCGTTAAAATGTTGTGCTTCGCAGAGCTTTTCGATTAAAATATTGACGAATGGGTTAGTAAAAGTGTACCACGAAATTACGTCAAAATCTTCCTCAGGGGTTTCTTTAATAATTAAAATACTTAAAATAATAGGGTATCTTATGAAATGTGAAAGAAAATAAGGAAAACATAAAGTATTATATTCCCATAATTTCGTGGGTACCACGAAATTAGGTACATCACAAAAAACATGTGTCCCTAATTTCGTGGTATTTAAATATTAAATAAAATGTAAATGAAAAGTTATTGAAATAAGTTTTGCAGTAATAAAAACGTTTTAGAAATGTTAAATAAAACCAAAAAAATTTTCATAAAAAAAAAAAATGTAAAGATACAATTTTTACAGGCTTAACAAAATCGACTGGTCTCCTTAACAGTTTCCTTAAGAGGCCTCCCTACAAAAGGCTCATTTTCTGAGCTTCCAACTTTATAATGCTTGTTATTTAATAGGTTTAATTTTAAAAAATTTGTAAAATATCCATTATTACACCCGAAAAGTTAATCTTTATTATGAAATTTTCAGTTTTAAAAAAAACTCCCCAAATTCCTTGTTTGAAAGAAAAAATCGAAATACCACGAAATAACGTACTACCACGAAATTATGGACATTTACCTTAGTATGTGTAAATACACAATGAAATTACGCTTATAAATTTGTATGGAAGAAAATTGCCAAAAATCGAGTAATTCTTCTAGCGGCTTAAGATTGGTATCTTAGTTCACTACACTTTAGTTATATTTTATTTTTCTTTTTAATAATTATTGGCACAAATCACTTTGTATTTATTTTTCACTAGTTAGTTTTTGCGTCCTTTCGCTTAAATTATGTTGTCGCCGACGTTGGCTTTTTATTTTCACTTGTAACCGGCCAAATCATATATTTAATCAGAGCACTTGTAAACACAACATATCACAGTAAACCTGCTTACATCATTATGTCGCAGACTTAAATACGGTATATTTATAGAGACCGAATAATCTTTCATAAAGGGCATCCTCCTGGCCTAAACCAATATCCGTCCGGATACCTTTCTGGTCCGAGTGTCCTTATAGTCAGAGCGACCCCCAACTGGATACCTGTTTATTGCAACGTATTTCAGTGATCTCTGATGTTGTTGTTGTAGCGCTACTTAGCCCTACCTAGGTAGTCAGTATCTTACCCAGTAGTATCATCAAACTCTTCTAACGGGAGTCCTAGAAACCTAGCGGCTTCGACAGGGGTGGATCGGAGGGATATGGGTGTTAGAAGAGTAGGCTCGGTTGAGCAGACAAACAGATGGTTTGTATTATGGGGGGACAAGCCGCATGCCGGACAAACATTCGGCAAGTCGGGGTTCAGTCTAGATAAGTAAGAGTTTAACCTATTACAGTATCCAGACCGGAGTTGGGCCAGCATCACCCTTGCCTCCCTAGCCAGCTCGCGCTCCTCTTCGGCAACAGGTGGTGTTGTTGCCTGAAAGACGGGAGAGAGCTGACATAGGAATTTACCGAATCGGTGTGGATGAGGGCCTGCCGGTGCACCTTATGATCAAACGGCGTGGAAATCAGGTGCCGGGTCTCCTCGAAATGTTTGCGTAGATGGCTTCTTATTCTCCTGGGGGGAGGATTTTTTCCGATATATGATAGCTAAACAGAAACGGGGATAGGACACCACCCTGTGGCACCCCTTGTTTAACTATTCTGGGTTTTGATCTGGCGCCTCTGAATTCAACCGACGATTGACGGTCAATCAGGTAGTTTGTAGTCCAACGTTTAAGACAGGGGGGAAGGGACGAATCTTCCAGGTCTTTCAATAGTTGCGCATGGTTGACCGTGACAAAAGCTTTGGCCAAGTCAAGCGCAACTAGCAGGGTCCTGTGGTTTGAGCGCTTTTGGTTTAGTCTGTCCCCTATCTGAGTGGTGATGGCGTTCAGCGCGGTGATGGTGCTGTGGTTTTTGCGAAAACCATGCTAATGTTAGGCGAACCGCAAGTTTGCGGTGAAATACGGTAGTAAGACAGACTCCAACACTTTCACTACTGGCGAGAGGAGTGATATCGGGCGATATAACTCCCCACGGCAGCTGGCTTTCCAGGCTTTAGTAGTGGGACCACCTTTGCCTGTCTTTCAGGAATGACAAAGGTGGACAGGGAAAGGTTGAAAATGTGTGTTAGATATTTTATACCTTCGTCGCTGGTCATCAGCATGGAAATGCCATCGGTGTTTTTAGATCTCTCTTTTCCGCGTGTTGTTTGTTTTTTCTCACACGTGCAATGCGGACATGCTTTCTATACCAAATATTTATCCTATCAACTCTTTTCTCTCATTCCATCACTCTTCACATCTTACACAAGATAAGCTCTGTCTATCTGCATAAACATATTGTGGCATCCTAAGTAAAATGTTATGAAATCTTATATGCCACCCTCTCTAATATAGTTGAATTATGAGAATGGAAACTGATGTTGATGACAGTGCAGCGACTGAAAACGCTACCGCATGTGTTAGCGCCGCTCCGCTGCCGCCGTTGAAGTTGATTTATGTTTTATAAAAATGTCACACATGCATTGACGGAGTAGCCTAAGTTTTAAATCAAACCGACGAACATGTTCGCCAATGCCAATGAAGATACAGTCTCGTCGAATATTGATGAGACATTGCATTTGGATATCGAGTTATTGACTTTACGTAAGCAATACGAAATTTTAAAATTGAAGCAAGAAATTCGAGAGATGGAAAATAGCGATATGCACCCGCCGCATTCTATTCCAGGATATTGAGCATGCGTACAAGTGAGAAATTTGTTGAAAGGGACAGCCTTGTTTGCTTTGAACTAAAGGTCCAGTAACTTATGATGAATTAAAGACCAATTTATTAAAGGAATTTCGGTGTCTCGCCTGGAAGTATTAAACTCAAAATTGTAAAAAGAAAAGTGATGAAACTGTCCGCCGATACATCTTAGAAATGAAAGCTATTGCACGTAGTAGCGATATTACACAGTATGAACTAGTTGCGTTTATTTTGCATGGTTGGGAAGGTCGCCAGCGGATTATCAATTATTTTGTAATGCCAAAAGTTTTGCTGATTTAAAAGATGCTGCTAACATGGCGGTGCCCCTGCGGGTTGGGGCTTAGAATATGCCCGCGGTAGGCATACCGGTCGTAAGAGGCGACCAATATGCACAATGGTAATGATGTGCAACTCGATGGTTGATCTACGGATATGATGCCTCCCACCTCTCATTACCCATCTTCTCTTTCCTTTCGGAAGGAGGGATGACATGACCTAGAAGGTTGCACTGGTCATACCAAATCGCTCCCACGACAGTCGGGCAGTACCGCAAGGGAGTACCGGAGCGTACCGGATTCATATCCGGCCAAGGACTGTTATTTCGACAACACTCCCCAAAACCTTCGGGGAGTGATTTTGTTGTTAAAACAACAACAACATGGCGGTGCATCGTAGCGCAGTGCTTAAACAATTGACGGATGGACAATTATATCAAAAATCCATGGCACAGAGTGATAATGCAGTTGAAAAGAATCGTTGCTACAAGGGCTCCAAATTTAGTCACCTAAAATTTGATTGCTCATATGAAGAACGTTCGAAAGCAGTTTGCTTCAACTGTTGCAAGCATGGTCATGATCACAAAGCATGTACACACCCAAAGTATATGCAGCGTTTGAAACAAGTTGCAGCTACTATAACCAGAGGTTTCAATGAAAACTCAGCAAGTGCCATCAATTTTATCGATGAGTATTAAGTTTCTGAATTGTAAAGGCATATGTACAAAAACAACGAATCTTTTATCCCTATTTGACACAGGAAGTCCAATAAATTTGATTCAGAAATCAGAACCACCATTTAATACAAAAAATTGTTGCCCCTGCGGGTTGGGGCTTAGAATATGCCCGCGGTAGGCATACCGGTCGTAAGAGGCGACCAATATGCACAAAGGTAATGATGTGCAACTCGATGGTTGATCTACGGATATGATGCCTCCCACCTCTCATTACCCATCTTCTCTTTCCTTTCGGAAGGAGGGATGACGTGACCTAGAAGGTTGCACTGGTCATACCAAATCGCTCCCACGACAGTCGGGCAGTACCGCAAGGGAGTACCGGAGCGTACCGGATTCATATCCGGTCAAGGACTGTTATTTCGACAACACTCCCCAAAACCTTCGGGGAGTGATTTTGTTGTTAAAACAACAACAACAACAACAAAAAATTGTTCAATACAACGTGCTACGGTTTGGGTAAAACAAACATATGCCACTATAAGTTGCAACATTAGATATAAGAATCATCAAAATAGTTAATACAATATTTTTTGTAGTACCAAGTAATGTGCTCCCGGTTTCTATACTTTTGGGTCGGGAATGCCTAAAAAACTTAACGTACTACTTTGTAAAATGGAAACTTTGAATACAAATAATGAAGATTCGTCTTTTTGTACATATTAGCCTCTGTCGACGACCACACGAGATAAGCCAGTTAGTAAGAATCACGTTGAACTTGGTGTAACCAAAAGTGATGCTCATGAAGTTTTACATAGCTTTATTTTATCTTTAGAAGATGAAGTTTGTGCACTTATGAATATTGATATTGACAGATTACTTGATACAAATTCGCAGTTAGTTAACGATGTGGTGTCACAAATACGAGATATAATATTTGAGAACTTTATTGAGAAGAAAGGTGATATTGGACCTATTGATTATAAGATGACTATAAGTTAAACAAATTAAGTGCCCTTTCATTTCGCTCCAAGACGTTTAACTATAGAATAACGGGTGGCTCTGCGTAAAATCATAGAAGAACTATTAAAAGAAGGTATTATAAGAGCAAGTGATTCTCCATATGCATCGCCGATAGTTATGGTTAAGAAAAAAATTGAGATTTTCAAAAATGTGTTGACTATCGCATATTAAATAAATACACGTTGAAGGATAATTTCCCAATTCCATTGATTGAAGACTGTTTGAAGTATTTTGCAGGAAAAAATTTGTATTCTTCTTTAGACCTTCGTAATGTGTTCTTTTATATTAACATAAGGGAGAAGTCGAGAAAATGTTCAGTCTCCGCTGAAGAATTTCCTAGGACATTTTAACCCTCTCACGACCTCACAAATAATACTTTTATCGTTATCCTAGAAAAAAGGGTAGAAAAAACCCTTTTATGATAGAGCCATCGGGATAAAATATTCCACAAAATGATTCTTCGTTTAATTTTACTATATGCCCCCGAACTACATATTTTGATCCGATATGAATTTTAACACTTTTCTCCACTTTTTCTAAAATCACTTTTTTTTAAGCTTCAACTTAAAGTGACCATAAAAAAAAAAGTTTGACCTGAGAATGCAAAAAAATTTGGGGGTTTTACTATATGGCCTAAGGCATTTCATTATGAGTTAGAATCATTCCGCCCCAAAACTGCTGTTGCACTGTGTTAGAAAAGCGCGCAGTAGGGCGAGCACTGGATTCACCTGTGATATTATGTTTGACTCATACTCTGATAATACTAGTGATTGCGATAGTTATAACATAGTCTTCGAACCATTACCGCTAAAAAGAGCTAAAGTTACACTTTTAAATTAAATATAAAATAAAATTTCAAAATCGTTGCATATTTCAAAGGGTATTTTTTTCTTTTTTCTTTCCTGGGGACTCCAATTTCTTTTTTATAAAAATTTGGTCGGAGGAGACCCCCAGTGAAATTCTCCGCTGAAGAATTTCCTAGAACATTTTAACCCTCTCACGACCACACAAATAATACTTTTATCGTTATCCTAGGAAAAAGGGTAGAAAAAACCCTTTTATGATAGAGCCATCGGGATAAAATATTCCACAAATGATTCTTCGTCTAATTTTACTATATGCACCCGAACTACATATTTTGATCCGATATGTATTTTAACCCTTTTCCCCACTTTTTCTAAAATCACTTTTTTTTAAACTTCAACTTAAAGTGACCCTAAAAAAAAGTCTGACCTGAGAATGCAAAAAAATTAGGGGTTTTACTAAGGTCTTTCATTCGCAATTAGAATCATTCCGCCCCCAAACAAAAACTTCAAAATTGTCGCACAGTGTTATCAAATAACGATAAGCGTCAGATCTAAAGGAGACGGCATGTTTGACTACGAGGAGCAAGAAAGCTTATTCGTGTGACACAATTGTAGCTAATGCACCTGATAACAATTCAGCCTTTCAGGATTTAATGCCTACGAATGAAACATATGACCTGAGAAATAGTATTGAGGAGGAACTTAATGATATGCCAAGGAATACCAAAGTACAAGTGATTTCGCCAGCAGAAATTAATAAACTAGATTTCAACATACGGGCTGCTCAAAATAGGGACAAAAATATTTTACAATTACGGAAACGTTTAGAAAGGGGAAAGCGTAACGAATTATACACTAACTGGTGAATTCTAGAGTAGTAACAACATTCGTTTTACCGGCAAAGAAATAACTTGAAAACTTCACGTAACCGCGACAAATTGCACGTGTTTTGTAAATATTTGTTTGGACGGAAAATACCACAAATTTTATACACATTCTAGTTTAGAAGAATTAATAAACAATGTAAGCATTTTTTACCCGAGGTTTCGTGCTAATTTGCCTTTTATTCTCTTTTGCGCATTGTTTGTTTTTGACAGCGTTGCCATGCGCGCTAAAATCGAGGGCATCGCCGACGGTTACGATTTTTGGTTAGATAATCTTCTGGGTACAAAGTTTCCGGTTACGCTCAGAATCGACACGTAAAAGATGGAATGGAGCAAGAAAACTTATTCGTGTGACACAATTGTAGCTAAGGCACCTGAGAACAATTCAGCCTTTTAGAACGAATTATACACTAAAATATGGAATTGTTTTTCGGCAAAGCGAAGCTGGGTGTTTTCAGTTATATGTTCCATTGGAAGTGAAATATAACGTTTATGAAAAAATCGGTCACTTAGGAATAGACAAAACATATGATGAAATTCGAAATTTTTATTGGATCGCTGGAATGAAAGAAAGAGTTGTTAAATATATAAGCAACTGTATAAAATGTATTATGTGTTTTCCCCTATTAGAATTCGTGAACAAAATCTCTATAGTATACCGAAAGAGCCATTACCGTTTCACACTTTGGCCCTTTACCTTCTATAAAATCGCAACGTAAACATGCATTTGTAATCATAGATGCTCTTACGAAGTTTGTGAAACTGTTTACTGTTAAATAAAGTAGTACAAAAGAAGTAATGTAAAATTATTAAATAAATATTTTAGGAATTATAGTAGACCTAAACGAATAATCAGCGATCGCAAATTCTGTTTTACTTCTCTTGAGTTTAGCTCGTATCTTTTCGAAATGAATATCGAGCATGTCAAAATTGCTGTCGCTTTGGCTCAAGCCAACGGTCAAATTGATAGGAATACATTTCAAATAAAGTAGCCCCTTAAAACATCCGGATTGGAGCAAAATGTTAACGAAATACACATTATCTCAATTTTGAACCATTCATTGGGTTACACAATTTTTAAAACTTTTTGGTAATAAATTTCAAACCTTTCAATTACCTACAAAAATTCTTAATTTTTTGCGGTTTAGATTTATTCGGCTAGAAAAAAATGCCAAAAATCGAGTAATTCTTCTAGCGGCTTAAGATTAGTATCTTTGTTCACTTCAATTGAATAGGCTACAAAACTGCATACTCGAAAAAAATCTAAAAAATTTTACTAAAAAGTTAGAAATTTTGATGAACATTTTTCAAGTTTTCTTGAATTTTTATAAATTTTCCACAAAGTTCTTAACTTTGTGTTTTTACACATACTTTCAGACAAAAATAATGAAATTAGTCAAAGGAAGTTAATTTGACTGGAAATTCCAACAACAACAATTTGAACGCAGACATGCTGGTCTAGGTGTGTATGTAGGCTAAAACTTTTAGCCGTGTACAAAACAATATTTATTAAAATGTTTTTATTAGGTCGCTTTCGTCGTATCTGTCCGCGGGTTTTTGCATTCGATTTTAAACCAACTTCCTGTTGAGCTAGGGTCTTGAAATTTTCACCATAGTTCAGGTCCCGATAACAATGCAATATTATGAAAAAAAATTACGATAGGTGGCGCGTGGGTCGCTGTATTTCCAAAATTCGCATTTATGGTCCGATTTGGATGAAATTCGGACCATGTATTACTACGATGAAAATAAATACATATTTCGGAAAAAAAAATCCCGCTAGGTGGGGCTGAGATCGCGGTAATAAAAACTCAAAATCGTAATTATGCACCGATTTAGCTGATATTTTACGTGTGTGTTACTTAATCAATTTCCAAATGTTAAAAAAAAATTTTACCCACTAGGGGGCACGTGAGTCGCTCTATTTAAGAAATGCGAAGGTCTCTTTTCGGTGTCGATTAATTCGCTTTTCAACGAACTTCCCGTTGAGGTAGAATCTTGAAATTTTTATCATCGTTTAGTTTTCTGCCCCCACGAAATATAACAAAAAAATAATTCCGATAGGTGGCGCGCGGGTAGAGATATTTGAAAAATTCAATTTCCAGAGATTTTGCTTTGGATTTTGAACTAACTTGCAGTTGAGCTGGGGTTTTGCAATTTTGATCATAGTTCAGGCTTCGCTAACAGTGCATTATACGACAAAAAAAAATCAAAAATATTGCTTAATTTCATAAATCCCATTTATCATCCTTTCTTGAGTTTAGTCGTTTAGTCTTATTGCAACAGATATTAAAGGAAGTAGTAGATTATAGCGTGATGTTCATATGACAATCTTTGGCGCCATTTGCACTTCACCACATTAGTGGATTATAGCATGACGTTCGTTAGTTAAACTTCGGCGCCATCTGCATGTGAAACACACACTTCCCCTACAGGAAGTAGTGGATTATAGCATGATGTTCATTAGACAATCTTCGGCGCCATTTGCATGTTAAACGCACTTCACCACATTAATGGATTATAGCATGACGTTCATTAGTTAATCTTCGGCGCCATCTGCATGTGTAAACGCATATTTAACACATTCATTCAACCGACCACCGAAGTACGCTTAAAAAGTTGGTTCTGGTTGGTTAGGTTATTCATGTTACCATAAATATGTTTCGAATTAATGTCAATGCATTGACTTATTTTATATTGCTTAAAAAAATTTAATAAATTTACAATTTACAATTGCCTATAATAAAAAGTTATTTTTTAAACCTGACACGGAATATTCGATTACAATCTTAGTTAGACAATTTTCACAAACTCACAACTAAAAAGCATAAAATAAAAAATGGAAAAAAAAAATATTTTTAATTAAAAATGTTTTGAAAATGAACTAAAAACTGCAAAATAATTTCTCCTTTGCTTACATAGATTTTTCACCACGTAGAGCTTGTCCTAAACATTTATTAGTGGGAATTCTCATAGGCATTACAGTACTTGGCAAGATTCATATGTATAAAAACATTAGGCGCTTGGTATATCGTGAAAAGATGATCTTTTTTAGGAAAGCTCGTATCGGTAGTAAGATTTTTAGAAACTTATGTGAACCATCTATAGCGTGCGCACATGTTTTTATACATATCAATTTTGCCAAGTACTGTAATGCCTGAGAATTCCTTCTAATAAATGTTCAGGACAAGCTCTACGTGGTGAAAAATCTATGTAGGCAGAGGAGAAATTATTTAGCAGTTTTTAGTTCATTTTAAATTACAAATTTTTTTTTTCTTGTTTGTTTTGAAAGTTTGTTTATGATTTCTTCAGGAGTTACTTCAAAAGTAGAATGGATGTTTAGTAGAGCCAGCCTCTCCTGTCCCATTGTACTTCTTAGATAAGTTTTTAACCTTCGAAGGGAAGAGAAAGACCGTTCGCTAGGAGCAACGGAAACTGGAAGCGTTGCAGCAATTTTTATATATCGATGTATGTACCATAGGGAAGAAAGACACGGAGCAATTATTTAATGCATCAATGAACGTGGTTGGTCGCTCCTCCTTTGGGATTGGAAAATATTTTTCTTTTTTAGGGCTTTACTCTGTTCAAAAGAAATCCAAAAACTCTGTATAAATTGACACTTTTGAAACTCTTAAGAAAAATTTCTTGTGTCAGACTAGCTTCTACTTTTCTACTGCTAATTTCAATAAAACGACCACGCTTTATTTCTTAAAGAAAAACTGAAGTTTCGGAAAAATAAAAAAAAATATAATAAAATAACATAGAAATTCATATAAAAAGCGGAAATTGTAATTATTCAACATGCAAAACGGAACGTCAAAATTTCTTGGCTATTCATGACAATTTCATGGTCAATAAATAATTGAAAATATTTCTTGAGCATTTTCTTTTCAACGTCAAACGGGCTTTTACTTTTAAACTTTTTCAATCCTTTTTTGCCAAACTAGCGTCACTTTTTATTATCACCTGACAAGTATAAGTATAATTTAATTGTTACTTTCTCTGATAATTCAATACGAATGCGTTGTGTACTGCTTGATAATTTTTGGTAATTTTTTTTAACTTCTTTGTAATTTTTTGGTTAAAGTTATGGCAACCGTGACTACAATAACGAGAGACTCTTATTTTTACGATTTTTGCCCGCTGTATTCATAACTCGAAAAGCAGTTAATTTGAATTTCAACAGATTTGAGTTCGAATCACTCTTGCTGTTGTTAACATGCTTTGAAGTTGAGATGCTAAGTTGATCTTATGCAGAGCAAGTCTGATAGTTTTGCGCGAATTTCTTAAAGTGCCAAATGAGTGAACCGTTGATAATTGATTAGCGACAACCATTGATTATCTATACTTCGATTGGAACACGTCCTGCCATACTATGGGCAGATTATAATCTAGTCACTACATATCAGAGCTTATTCTACAGAGCCCTTCCTGGCTCATCGCCCCCTACTGAGCTAATAATACGTCGATTGGAACATGTCCTGTCATGCTAGGGGCAGATTATAATCTGGGCACTACATATCAAAACTTATGCTACAGAGTCCTTCCAGGCTCATGCGCCCCCTTCTGGGCACTACGCATCTGCTCCCTACTGAGCTAATATTGTTAACTATACTATAAGGATTCCTGAGCATATATTTGAATGAGCACATGGACCGAATGGCAGGGGGAACGGAGACTCGGCCTCTCCAACCATCCATTTGTGGAATATGTTAGACTTAAGATTATTTTGCTATGTTAAGTTTTCTTTTGTAACACTTTGTAATTTATAATAGAATGTTATACATTCGCCATCAGTCGACCGCTTTATGTTAGTGTCGACTTAAAATAAAATAAAATAAATAAATAGCTTCTCTCAGCGTGAAATATTATTAAATTTTATTCTTTCGTATTTTCATTATTGCTATTAATGGTAATTTCTTAACAGGGGTTTTAAAAGTGAATAGAGTTATTATTCTAGTACAGACGTATATTTTTTAATATTCGGAAATTTCGCGCCTGATACGATTGGAAGAACAAACATAAAACTAATTGAAAACTATAAAGGCCCCTACGTCGTACATAAGGTTTTACCAAACGATGGATACGTAATTCGTGATATCGCCAATTGCAAAATAACTCAGCTTCCTTATGATGGCATAATAGAAGGATCTCATATGTGAAAGTGGTTTATCCCGTAAAGGCCGTTGGCGAGTGATCGTAACACTACAATGATTGAGGGCAATCATGTAGTCAGAATGACCGAAAGCAACCCAGCCTACTACCACCTAGGCATGCGCATCAGTCCCTGACCCCCAGCATCAACTCTACTCCCCCTTCGCGCTTCGCAATCCTGCAATTTAATTGCAACGGCCTAACCGGCAAAATAGCTGAGATTACAAACCTCATGAAGCGACACAATATCAAAATCGCTGCTATTCAGGAGACAAAGCTCGGTGGAAGGTCAACTCTTCTGACCTGCAACGGGTACAATGTACACCGTTGTGATCGTGCGAGAGGGCTTGGGGGTGGTCTTGCATTCATCACGCATCAAACTGTGCAGTACCGTCTATTTGAGCCTGACATCGACCCGAGGGACACCACCTTAGAACGTCAAGGTATGGTTGTCCGGTCAGGCGATGTCGACTTGGAAATCATAAACGTATATATACCTCCTGTCACCTGCTGTCCCAGGGATTATCACCCTGACATTCGTGCGTTACTCAGGGGTGAGAACCGTGTTATCCTTGGTGACTTTAACGCACACCACGACCTGTGGCACTCCAGCTTACAGGCCGATGGTAGGGGGCAGGAGCTGGCTGACGAAATAGACGATTCGACGTTCTGCACAGTTAATGGGGATGCCCCCACTAGAGTGGCGGTAAACTGCTCTAGCTCGCCGGATATCACCATAGTCAGCGCAGGTCTTATAAACTGCGTTGACTGGCGACCGATGCTGACGCTTGCTTCGGATCACCTTCCCATTGCGCTCTCTATCGATCGCCCCACCGACTTTGTCACTTCTGACAATCGCACCTTTGTTAACTTTAACAAAGCCGACTGGGAAAGTTTCTTAACATCTACAGAGAGCGCCTTCGCTGCTCTCCCCACTCCGTCTGACGTACGAGAAGGGGAAAAGGCGTTTCGTATGGCCCTAGTTTCAGCCTCCCGTCAACACATTCCGTCAGGTAGAATAAAGGAAGTACGCCCATTCTTCCCCGCAGAGGCAGCGGCCCTGGCAAATGAACGTGACCATATTAGACGCCTTGACCCTACGGATCCCCAAATTAGGGATCTTAATGCGGAAATCAGACGCCTAGTAGATAAACACAAACGCGCTAAGTGGGAAGAGCACCTAAGGTCTGGTAACCTCTCGGCTGGGGTTGGCAAATTATGGTCGACGGTGAAATCTTTGTCCAACCCGACTAAACCCAACGACAAAATATCCATCGCCTTCGGCGATAAGGTTCAGTCGAAACCTAAACGATGCGCGAGCGCTTTCTGCCGACAGTTTGTAATGCATCCTCCGTTGGACAAAGAAATTCGCCGAGCCACCAGGGAAGCGCATAAACCCAAAAACAGCGATGCGCCCATTGCCATCTCCACAACCGAAGTACAAGAGGCAATACGGAGATCTAAGAACACCAAGTACATAGGCCCCGATGGCATCTCCATGCTGATGCTAAAACACCTCGGCGACGAAGGCATAAGATATTTAACACACATTTTCAACCTTTCCTTGTCCACCTTTGTCATTCCTGAAAGATGGAGACAGGCAAAGGTGGTCCCACTATTAAAGCCTGGCAAGCCAGCTGCAGTAGGGGAGTCATATCGCCCGATATCACTTCTCTCGCCAGTAGTGAAAGTGTTGGAATCCATCTTATTACCATATTTCACCGCTAATTTGCGACTCGCCGAACATCAGCATGGTTTCCGCAAAAACCACAGCACTACCACCGCGCTGAACGCCATTACCACTCAGATAGGGGACGGACTAAACCAAAAGCGTCCAAACCACAGGACAGTGCTAGTTGCGCTTGATTTGGCCAAAGCCTTTGACACGGTCAATCATGCTCGACTATTGAAAGACCTGGAAGATTCGTCCCTTCCCCCCTGTCTTAAACGTTGGACTGCCAATTATCTGAGTGGTCGTCAATCGTCGGTAGAATTCAGAGGCGCCCGATCAAAACCCAGAATAGTTAAACAAGGGGTGCCACAGGGTGGTGTCCTATCCCCGTTTCTATTTAACTATTATATATCGAAACTTCCCGCCCCCCACCAGAGGGTGTCTCGATCGTCTCTTACGCCGATGATTGTACGATTCTGGCAACGGGCCCCTCCGTTGAAGAACTCTGCTCTCGAATTAACTCATACCTCCCAGCCGACGTGGACAACGCAAGTGAACATGGAATTAGACGTCTACGTTGATAGTGTCAAGCTACCAACTGTCTCACACCCCAAAATCTTAGGGGTGACGTTTGATAACATGTTCAAACACGGCGCTCATGTAACCGCAATTGCCAATAAAGTCCAAACCCGTAACAAAATCCTCAAGTCCCTAGCTGGCAGCACTTGGGGTAAAGACAAAGAAACGTTACTAGCTACATATAAAGCAATTGGCCACCCGGTACTGAGCTACGCGACGCCTATATGGTCCCCGGGGCTAGCTGACACACACTGGACGAGGCTTCAGGTCTGCCAGAATACCGCCCTTCGAACCGCCACTGGGTGTCTTCTTATGTCTCCTGAGCACCACCTTCACAATGAAGCGAAAATGCTCGCCGTTAAAGAGCATAGCGAAATGCTGACCAGGCAATTCCTATTCAACTGTTGCAAACCGCAGCACCCGAACGGACGCCTGGTCGACGAAAATCCGCACCCCAGGAGGATAAGAAGCCACCTACGCAAACACTTCGATGAGATCCGGCACCTGATTTCCACGCCGTTTGATCCTAAGGTGCACCGGCAGGCCCTCACCCTTATCCACACCGATTCGGTAAATTCCTATGTCAGCTCTATTCCAGCGAACGCCGTTCTTCAGGCAACAACTCCACCCGTTGCCGAAGAGGAGCGCGGGCTGCCTAGGGAGACTAGAGTGATGCTGGCCCAACTCCGGTCTGGATATTGTAATAGGTTAAACTCTTACCTATCCAGACTGAACCCCGACTTGCCTAATGTTTGTCCGGCATGTGGCTTATCCCCCCATAATACTAACCACCTTTTCGTCTGCTCAGCTGAGCCTACTCTTCTAACACCCATATCCCTCTGGTCCGCCCCTATCGAAGCCGCTAGGTTTCTAGGACTTCCGTTAGAAGAGCCTGATGACATTATTGGGTAGATACGGACTACCTAGGCAGGGCTACGTGGCGTTACAACAACAACAACAAAGCAATGAATTAATTAATGTTAATAATGTAATTTTAATAGTTTAGTAATTCGTATTTATTTAAATTTATAGTATCACTAGCAGACCCGGCAGACGTTGTTCTGCCTGACCAGTGACTTCCCTAGAAATACATTTTCAACTATTTTTCTATTAATTTTTAACATTCCATTTATTGCAGTGCTTTAGTATATGCAATGTTTCCGGTTTTAACGTATTTGGTATAAACAAATAAATTTGTTGGATGTCCAACTAAAAAACGAATCTTTTGAACTCAATGGCTATGCCACAAACCATTATGCGCTGCTGAGCAGATGTGTAGTTAGTATTTATTTAATTATATCCTATATCTACCACTTAACGCCACTATTATGATTTTATGGAAATCCTATAATACTCTGGATATGTATAAACGGCAATAACAAACAAAAAAATTAAGTGCTTTGATTAAGATTTAAGAACGTTAAAATGTCACTAAAGAAAATACATTCAGGGATATAACGAATTGAAATATTACTTAGCTGTGGTCTTAGAACTGACCACATTTCCAAAAAATTTACAAATGTATGTATGTCGTACCCCACGAAGATTTTCACGTATTGGAAAAGTTTAAAACAGATCAACCATAAACTTTGGACATTATGGAAGTACAAACAAAGTACTGAATACAAAAAATGTGGGCGTGGCACCGCCCACTTTTCCAAAATTACATAAATCTTGAAAATCCGGAAATATTTCCCAAAATTTTCCCTCACACAAACCTTCTCTTATGCTATGTTTCCACCAAACCAAACACCGTGTTTAAAAGGGTTTGGGTTATGTAGAAATGTCAAGTTTTCCACTGATAGTTTGCCGGAAAATGGGTTTACACCCACTAAACAATTTATTATGATCGTCGTTCCGATTTAGTGGGTGTAAACCCATTTTCCGGTAAACTCTCAGTAGAAAAACTTGACATTTCTACATAACCATTTCTACATAACCCAAACCCTTTTAAACACGGTGTTTGGTTTGGTGGAAACACCGCGTTACCAATTACGAAGAACTGAAAAAAAACTTGATTCAAATCTGTCCAGCCGTTCTCATTTTTTTCCTATCATTTTTCAATTGATTAATATGAAATAAGAAATTAATAATATAATTATGTGATAATACTTACATGTACATATGTATATATTTTAATTAAATATTTTTGAACAATGAAGCAATTGTATAAAATACGAATAACGGGGTTTCACAAAATGCGTTCACTACAAAATATGTACATACCTATATGGATTTGATTTTTACTTATCCCTCAGCAACACGAAAACGTACATATGTACATATGAATGTTAATTTTGTTTTTATTTAAAGCGTCATACATACATACATATGTATGTATGTACGAAGCGAAGTACCGCTACCGAGCGCTCGCTTAACTTAAATCGATTCATTTGGTTGACAGCGAACAAACACACAAACAGCTTTTTTTAGAAAAGGTGCTCCTATTGTTTAAACAATTTTGGTTAAATAATATATGAATCAACTATTTTTTTTGATGCAGAACGAAAGTAAATATTTCAAAGTTTAACTTCAAGTAAGTTTCATTCTAATCGGTGGATCCGTTTATGATTTGTGGCTGTGTAAACAAAAAAATTTATGGTTTTTTACCGATTTCCACTCCCCCTTGAGATATAAGGTATCCTATCTTTCAAGTTGGATCAAACTGTAGATGCTGTGCAAATTTCATTAAAATCGGTTGAGTAGTTTAGGAGCTCACCCTGATTGAACATGTGACACGTGATTTTTATATATTAAGATAACATATGCTAGCATGTTAAGTAGGTTTCATTTTTCGTATATTTTTCTAGGTTTAATAATGTTAAAATTATTTTTGCCAATTCACACAATATATTTTACTTACAAAACGGTTCTGTGAAAATCGAATATAAATAATATTATTGCCAATTCACACAATATATTTTACTTACAAAACGGTTCTGTGAAAATCGAATATAAATAATATATTAAAATAAATTACCATTTCTTGCAGCTAAAATTCCGCCAGTGGCAAAGCCACTTATTATGGAATTCCACGGATCCTCTTTTTCTCTGAAATGAACGAGCGCACAATCTATAGTACTAAACATTCCTCCCCAAACAGCAAAATTCCCAGCAATCACAGGAGATCTTGTTCTGATAGCGGCCAAGCTTCCAACCTAGTTAAAATACACAATAATTATTGGCTTTCATATATTAAACCCTTTTGTACTAAAACTAAGTGCAGATAAGTAAGCAACAGGAAAGTGTCGAAACGTTCATCCCCTTTTGATCAGTAGGAAAACTCTAGTGAAATCCCGTCCTGGGGGTCGAACAAATTGCAAATTGGCGGGATCTAAATTTTTTGGCCGACTCCAAACGGCTGTACAATGGAGATGATTTTTTTGCTCAAAAACTTTCCATGGCAGATATACTCGGAAAGATTGCCAAACTACTGCGTCAAAATTACTTCCCTACTACAATTTTTACGCAAGAAAAAACCTAAATTTTTCTTGAGCAATTACTTGTGATCTGCGTTCCGCTCTTAAACTTAAAAGTCTAATTTATAACTTAATTTTTTTTTGTTACATCGAAATAGCTGTTCGGGCACGATATGTTGACTTTAATAATTATTAAGGGCCGCCGGTAACCGCTAATCGGAGTTTAATTGACGCATTTTGTATGGTAACAGGCATTTATGAAAGTGACCCTTATTTCATAAGTTCTTTAGCCTCCTTTGAAGAACTTAAAAAAAAAATACAATTAAGATCTATTCATGAAAGGTATAGCGCAATCAAAAACGGAAATCGTACTGAATTGCCCTATATTTATTGCTAATTTAGTACGCTTTCATTTAATTTATTGCACTTGTCTTTTAAAAAATATCGAGGGTTGGGCTACCTTAAGTTTAAGCTAGCCCAACCACCAAAAAAATTTTACAATAATCAAAAAATGAAATGATTATTGTAAAAGTTTTTTGGTGGTTGGACTAGCTTGAATATAAGGTTGAGCTGGTTGGACTGCCTAAGGGGGCTCGATATTTTTTAAAAGAAAAGTGTAATAAATTAAATGAATGCGTACTAAATTAGCAATAAATATAGGGATATTTAGTAAGTTTTAATTTTTTAATCGTACTGAATTGCCCAATAGTTATTGCTAATTTAGTACGATTTCATTTAATTTATTGCACTTGCCTTTTTAAAAATATCGAGGGTTGGGCTACCTTAAATTTAAGCTAGCCCAACCACCAAAAAAATTTTACAATAATCAAAAAATTAAATGATTATTGTAAAAGTTTTTTGGTGGTTGGACTAGCTTGAATATAGGGTTGGGCTGGTTGG
The DNA here is from genome assembly GCA_951509765.1 of Sphenella marginata. NCBI lineage: Eukaryota > Metazoa > Arthropoda > Insecta > Diptera > Tephritidae > Sphenella > Sphenella marginata. The sequence goes on along the minus strand of OX608079.1, from coordinate 65,828,797 downwards.
GCTGACTAAGGGGGCTCGATATTTTTTAAAAGACAAGTGTAATAAATTAAATGAATGCGTACTAAATTAGCAATAAATATAGGGATATTTAGTACGTTTTCATTTTTTGATTATTGTAAAATTTTTTTCGTAGTTGGACTAGCTTAAATTTAAGGTAGCCCAACCCTTGATATTTTTTAAAAGACAAGTGTAATAAATAAAATGAATGCGTACTAAATTAGCAATAAATATAGGGATATTTAGTACGTTTTCATTTTTTGATTATTGTAAAAATTTTTTCGTCGATATTTTTTAAAAGACAAGGGCAATAAATTAAATGAAAGCGTACTAAATTACCAATAAATATTGGGCAATTTAGTACGATTTCCGTTTTTGATTGGGCTATAAAGGTTGGGCTAGCTTAAGGGAGCTCGTCCAGTACCGTGTCGTAACTCATGACAAACTGTAATAGATTGAATGAAGTTTTGTAAGAGACTAACACCACTGTCGTGGAATCTAATATTTGTCGGAATTGGATTTAAAACAGAAAAAATTGCTTTGGTGTCATGAAATCCAATGTTATCGGTTTCATGTTCGAATCGGAATTATGTCGGATTTAGGTGTCACAGAAACCGATAATATCGGTTTTGCTACCGGAAATAAAATAGTAAGAGTAAATGATGGTTTTAAATAAAAATAAATATTAATGAGGCTCATATTTTTATTCGCTCTAGGGGAAAATATAAAAATCGCAACGTAGCTGCAGTACTGGTGGAACTTGAGATCGTGCCAAGTGTCCGCCAATAGTGTCAAGTACCATTTGGAAAGTCTCCTTATGTAGCCTATAACAGGCTATGAATCTGCAAATATCATATAAGTATTTACTAGCGCACCTTGCAATAAATCTACTTACGCTGTCTACGGCAGCTCAAGCGGGTTGCTGCAATCCCTCAAAATTTTAATTTTGACCTTCCCGCAACTTCCTTCTTCCATCAACATGACCGCTACAACTGCAGATGCCATTTTTAACTCATATACTTTTATTGCTATTAAATTTTTATGACTGAAAAATCAATATGTTATGAATAAAATAAGCAGTTCAGTCCTCGCACTGAAAAAAAAATAAATACCATAAAGGAAGTGACATTTGAAGGATAAAAAATCTATAATAATTATGATATAGCGAATAAATTTAACTCATATTTTGTAAATAGTGTAATTAATATAAGAGAATCTATACAGCAAGTGCAATATGGAAATGTGATTACGAGAACCCAAGCCAAGTTCAAATTTCAAGAAGTCTCTATCAGGGAAGTACTTGAGACATGTAAGAAATTAAAAAATAAAGCTGACTGTGATAAAGTAAGTCCAAATATTATTATACATAGCTGACACCTATTGGGCGATACACTTAGAAAGATTGTAAATAATTCCATAATGTCAGGTCAATTTCCAACATCGTTGAAAACGTCGATTGTAAGACCGGTTGAAAAGGTAAAAAATACCATAAAATGTGAAGAATAAAGATCGATAAATAGCCTTAAAACAATAGAGAAAGTACTTGAAAGTATAGTAAAGAGACAGTTGCACATTACGTAATAAATGAATTAAAAAGTAATGAGTCCAGACAAAAAGTAATATCTATATTCCTGGACTTTAAGAGCATTCGAGACGATCGACAAAGTTGTTCTTGTGCAAAAACTATACATGTATGGCATAAAGGGGATTGAGCTCAATTGGTTTAGATCAGGCATCGGCATTCTCATACATGCAAACAATTCATTTCGTGAATGTGTGTGTCACACATATAGGCGAGCACAATTACACAAATTTTCTCATAGTTCGGCTTTACGCATATATATATTTTTACGTGGGTGACTATCTAATAATGGCTGCTCAATTGATTACTAAGGTTTTGCATGACAATTTCAATGTATTCTGACAAATGTAGCGCACATCTCCAACAACTGTGCAACTAAAAACAAAAATTTTTTTTTTATTTTTTTGGGGGTTTTTTTTAGTTTTTTTTAAATACTAAGCAGACAGCTTCCCCGTCTAAATTTTCTGCAAAGAAAAATCGCATTTCCCACTCTAAATTAAATTTTGCCATAATTGCGTTCGTAAACATACAGGGATATATCAAAAATATGTAGGCACCCACGTAAGCAAGAAAAATCGATGCGCATAAACGACAACGTTCTTGCTTGCATGAAAGTTGGATAGGAACTGATCATATTTTTGGATTTGTGTTGCTAGCTCTCGCTACTGCGCTCGCATGTACGTGTGAAACACTTACGCTCTTGCCCAGCACAGTGAGCTATGGGCTGCCGATGCCTGGTTTAGATCATTCCTTTATCAAAGATTCCAAAAAACTAAAGTAAACGGGGCAGTCTCCGAAAGTCTTGAAGTGGAATTTGGTGTTCCGCAAGGTTCAGTTCTAGGTGCATTGTTATTTATCATATCGCACCCTAAATCAAAAACAGTCACAACTCAAAATTTTTTTAGGTAGCTTTCTTGGCATAGATTGCCTAATAAAAAGTAGTGCAGCCAATACATACAATATTTTTCTTTTTGACTATTATCGTTACTCTTTAAAGAGCACAGTGATGCCAAGTTTTTAAAAATCAAATCACTTTTGTGCGATCAAGAAGCAATTAACTGAAAGTTACTCGGATTTTGAGTTGTGACTCTTTTTGATTTAGTGTGCGATATATATAAATGATATGCCACTAGTATTACAAAACTCAAAAATTGAAATGTATGCAGATGATACGCTGATATATGTAAAGGGCACTGATATAAATGAATGCAAATGTAAAATAACAAGCGATATACATAGAACGAATAAACACATGGCTTAACATGGACAAATTGAAGTTAAACGAACAAAAGGCAAAAGTGATGGTATTTAACACCAAAGAATCTGTTACAATACAAATCAATGAAAAGGAAATGGAAAACGTGCCGAACATAAAATACCTTTCGCTAATAATTGACACGCAAATAAAATTAAAAAATCACAAAGACTATATACGTAAAAAAAATTGGCTTCCCAGAGAGAATACGTAACCAGATAAGACGCCGTGAGAGCAATAAATGTATATAATGTTATAATAAAATAACATTTTGAATACTGTGCTTCAATAACACTGTGTGACACGAAAAAAAAACCTGGGAAGTGATACCATTTTTCTTGTAGGTCGTGAAATTCTAAGAACTACTGCATATAAGATTTTTCGCGTACAGTTCCAAATCGTGAGTTACGGGTAAAAAACCGGTTTTTTTTACCTTTTGACACTTTTGAGCTCATAACTAGTTTGACTGTTAACTGATTTGGATTTTCTCTCCGGATCTTATAAGAAGAGATTTTGACCTTTCCAATGATATATATAATGACTGGGAAAACATAAGCCAACTGTCAGAATTTCTCCAACCAACAAATATTTTTTAACCTTTTTTCGGGTTTCGTCAACTTTGGTGCTGTCTGTATGCACTAAATTATATAAAGACTATGCCAACCGTGAACTACAACTAAAGTGGAATTTAATTGTGAGTGTAATGAGTGTTAATTTTTTTATATACGTTGAAAACTGCCTTAGGTATTTAAATTTTCTTGAAAGTAAAGTGAAAAAAAGTACTTTTATTTTTTCAAAATTACTCAGAAATATTTACTTGGCCTTTTGTTGTCTTAGTTTACAAACACACTTTGCAGACTAATATGGCTTTAACTTATGTAAGTACCATTCGATTTTAAACCTTTTGCCAGTTTTGAATAGACAAAACTTCATCCTTTAAAATGACGTATGCATTAATTAGCATTTCTTTGGACATAAGTGAGCAATTACCCCACAAAGAACATTTTTTAATTTTTGTTTTATGTTTTTCTCTACTGCTCCGCAAGTTTGTTTATAACTAACACACATGTTTACATATTGTGAGAAAACTACAACTAATATTAAACATAGAGTAATTGACTGTTTAAATACATTAAAGTGTCGTAGAAAAATGTATGGATCTAAGCAGTAAAATGTTTGCTTGAACGTTTTTTTCTTATATCGACGTCATCAGTTTCTCGCAGCAATGACCAGCAATATTCTGAAACCAAGTTTATTTTATTTTTTCCTTCAAATCGTGTTTCCATCAGAGCAATTTCTTGATGAAAGTGTTCACCCTGTTCATCACTGAACTGACCTAGATTTTCTGGGAAAAAGTTCAAATGCGAATGCAGAAAATTAACCTTTATGGACATGTTGCAACCCATTTCAGCATACGCATCCAAAAATTCTTTAACTATTTCTCATAGTTTTCGCTTCTATGATTTCCCAAAAAATTGCTGCATAATTCTTTAAAACTCTTCCAAGCACGTTTTTCGACTGAGCTTAGCTTGTTCATAAACTCTAGATCCTTCATAACTTTTGAAATTTGTGGTCCAATGAAGACGCCTTTAATGAATAAAAAGGGATAAATGCTTTAAAAAGGGCAAGATGTTGGGACACACAAATTATTACCTGCTTTTATTTTAGCCTCACTCAATCTCGGGAATACTGGCAAAAGGTTTAAAATCGAATGGTACTTACATAAGTTAAAGCCATATTAGTCTGCAAAGTGTGTTTGTAAACTGAGACAACAAAAGGCCAAGTAAATATTTCTGAGTAATTTTGAAAAAATAAAAGTACTTTTTTCACTTTACTTTCAAGAAAATTTAAATACCTAAGGCAGTTTTCAACGTATATAAAAAAATTAACACTCATTACACTCACAATTAAATTCCACTTTAGATGTAGTTCACGGTTGGTATAGTCTTTATATAATTTAGTGCATACAGACAGCACCAAAGTTGACGAAACCCGAAAAAAGGTTAAAAAATATTTGTTGGTTGGAGAAATTCTGACAGTTGGCTTATGTTTTCCCAGTCATTATATATATCATTGGAAAGGTCAAAATCTCTTCTTATAAGATCTGGAGAGAAAATCCAAATCAGTTAACAGTCAAACTAGTTATGAGCTCAAAAGTGTCAAAAGGTAAAAAAAAACGGTTTTTTTACCCGTAACTCACGATTTGGAGCTGTACGCGAAAAATCTTATATGCAGTAGTTCTTAGAATTTCAAGATCTACAAGAAAACTGTTATCACTTCCCAGGGTTTTTAATTTTTTTCTTTTTTGTAACACTGTGTAATATACACATGTTGCAAAGTTATGCAAATTGATAGGCTGCAAAAGCTCCAAAATAAAAGGCATAAGAATAAATTTCCGAAGAACCACAGCAGCCAGATAATCAATATTTTACAAAGGCCTAAAGCTGTATAATATGCTACCGCAAGAGGCCAGAGGAGAAGTGAATATAAATTCATTTAAACGAAAATGTATTGAATATTTAACAAACAATATTATTTTTAAAAAAAGGTTTAATTTTAATGTTTAGCTTAAATTGTAAAAGAGTATTGAATTATACTAATAAATACTACTACTACTACTACAACTACTAATTTATCGAAGACAACAATGGAATTTTGCCAATTTAAGGTTTCATGACACCAAATGAAATCAATATTGATTTGCAATTCCGATAAAATGCAAAACCGACTTGGATTCCATGACAGCCCTTTAAGTGTCATTTTCTATTTGTAAACAAAGAAATTATTTACGATCGCAGATTAAATTTATTGGACGGTAATTGAAAATTCTTTAAATCATAATATTCCTTTCAATATCCACAATTGAACCTAATATAATAAAAAGATTTTTTCTAGAGTGAATTACATACGAGTTAGTGAACAAAAAGTTAGTGCGAAGAAATATCAAGCGGTTGGTTTTTAAGCTGGAATACCTTGTATCCATTGTGCACAAATAATTAATTAAAGTAAGCTTTATCTAAATATTAGCGTATTAAACTGAGGCTGTAACTTTGCTTCACTGCAAAATACACACAAGGACACCATGGTGTGGAGGTAGTGTTGCCGGCCTACCACACCGAAGGTCCGGGTTCGAGCCCTGGTATATGTAGCATCAAAAAGTGGTTTGAAAAAGTTTTTTCAAAACGGGGTCGCCCCTCGGCTGTGATTTGGCAAACTTTCCGAGTGTATTTCTGCCAACCGTCCTAAAAACAATAAAAAGTAGGTGGTTACCAAAGCTAACCACCGTGACGGAAAGAGTTAAGGCGCCTCACGCTCCATACAAAAAAAAATGAACACCCTGTTTCCATCGGAATTATACATTTCAATGTAGTCTAAGACCTTGGTCAAAATATTTCGAAAAAATATTAAGATTTACCGGAGCTAAACCGCTTTAAAACAACGCTAAAAATACCCTTTTTATGTATAAAAGGAGTATGAAAAATTATTTTTTATGAAAAGCACCTGAGATGATGACTTAGCTGGAGTAAGCATAAAAAATATTAAGATGTATGATTCTGTTTTTGGTCATATTTCGAGGGGTAGGTTTATGGAAAACTTTAATAACTCAGCCAATTATTGACGAATTTAGACGATTAGGATATCATTTGAAAGGTATTTTCGAGACATTGCCATTTCTGCAAAATGTAACCCTTTTTGGTCCAATTTTACACATTGCGAACATCAGCACACAGGTATACAATAATAGTATTGATAAAATTTTTTTACTTTTTTATGCTTAGAAAAGAGTGAATTTTCAAATTCCGGTGGAAACAGTGCAACTTTTTTTTCGAGGCACCTTAATATATAGATATATATATAATAGTTATAGCTAATTTGCAAAATCGTCTCTCAGGTAGGAACAAATAAAGTGAATGTTTCCAAAATATGTATCTAATTCCAAGTCTAATCCATGACGTAGGCTTCCGCCAGGGCAGTTGTATAACACATTTTTTTTGGAAAGCTCAGACGAGGAGGTTGACGAAAGCATCAGCACACTACTAGGCGGAAGCTAAGGAAAAACAGTAGTTTTCTGGAGTTACCAGAAAATGCCTAAGTTTGTTTATACACTCTCTCACATAAATAAGTATGCAGCTCTTTTTTGGCAGCTCTCACCATTTTTGGCTTTAACTAATTTCTTTTAAGACAGTTTTTCATTCATTCATTTCAGGTTAAGTGAGGAAAAATTGATAAATTGGAGCAATTGGTTACAAAATAGTGGCTAAATTAATGTTTTTTGGGGCAAGAAATTCATTTTTGATCTTTATTTTTACATAAAACTTACGATAGATGACGATGTGGTACGATTTTTTAAATTTTTTGACAATTTTTCATTGAAGAATAGAATTTTAATAGTTTTTAAGTAGAAATAGTAGCAAATGCTTACGAAATGTTTATTAAAGTAATGGTTTTAGGGTCGAGAAACTCATTTTTGACATTAATCTTTCTTCTTGCGCAAGCAATTGACGTGTGTGGACGTGTTTGTTTTTCGCTGAATTTTTTAAGGTTTTTTTTTTTAATATAATGGAATCCTGTAGAAAGTGCACTAAACTGCACCAAGTGCATTTTGATTGTACAGACTTTGGTGCTGATTTAATAATGGTTCTCAAGAACAATAAAAATCTGATTTACAGATGTGATAACTGTGTTGTTGGTCTGCCTCTAGTTATGCAGTCCAAAATAGTTGATGCGCTCAGTAGCTATCTAAAACCAATAAACAATGATGTTGTTACTAGAAGGAAAACAAAGAAAGTTAAAGGTGGTTCTCATAGTGCAATCAGTGCTGTTGTAACGCGCTCAAAACTTAAGGGCAGTGAACCGAAAACTATGAACAGCCATAATCTAAGTGAAGAAAATACAATGCAGTGTAAAACAAAAAAAATTACTCTCACTGTGCCGAATGCAAATAATGCTGAGCAGAATCCGAACCTTGGCGAATCTTCTGCTGGCGAGGTTGGTGTGAACAAAAATAGTTATGCTGCGGTTGCTGCCGCTGCCTTTGTTAATACATATCCCAACAAGCAACCGGATAATAAATCTCGAACTGTTGGGAATAAAAACCAAAAGGCGCGTGCTATAGTTGTTGGTAGCAACTCTAGTGTCAATTTGGGTGTTAGTGAACGCTTCCAATTCCTTCATTTGTCGGCGTTAAGCCAACTTTTAGTGAAGAGGCAATTATTGAATATGTCTCAAATGCTGCGAATATCTCGCCATCTTTTTTACAATGTCAACGACTTACCAAAAAGGACGTTGATATCAATTCGCTGGCTAATGTCACTTTCAAGCTTGGTGTCTCCTCGTCCAAATATAGTAAGTTGCTGGATGCTTCAATTTGGCCAGCAGGTGTAAAAATAAGGCCATTTCGTTTTTTTCCAATGGAGGTGACTCAGGCGAAGAACACGTAAGTGGTCAGCTGATTGCTAATAATGAAGTATGCTTTCCGCGCCCTAATGTTAATGATCGCTTGTCCAAGAACCCGTTAACTATATTTTTTCAAAATATATCAGGCATGAGGACAAAAGCTGCTACTATTTATGCAGCTACTTCAAGTGGTGACTATGACTTGATAGTTTTGGTTGAGACGTGGCTTACTGCTGATTTTTTTGATAATGAATTTTTCGACAAAAATCTTTACAATGTCTTCCGCAAAGATCGTGATAGCGTAAGTACAGGACTTTCGCGAGGAGGTGGAGTTCTAATAGCGGTAAGAAAAGTGCTTCAATCTTCCATGATTCCTCTATTGATTAGTGATTGTTTGCTCAATCAATTAATTATTCGTATTATATTTAAATTAGATAGTCTGTATGTCAGTGTATCCTATGTACCTCCGAATAGTTCCGATAGGTTATATGAAGATCATGTGAACAACATAATGCATGTTTGGAAGACTAGTTCCAGTTCTCACCTTTGTGTATTAGGTGATTTTAATTTAAGTAAAACTAGTATCGGCGGCCACCGTGGTGTGGAGGTAGTGTTGTCGGCCTACCACACCGAAGGTCCGAGTTCGAGCCCTGGTATAGGTTACATCAAAAAGTAGTTTGAAAAAGTTTTTTCAAAACGGGGTCGCCCCTCGGCAGTGGTTTGGCAAACGCTCCGAGTGTATTTCTGCCATGAAAGGCTTCTCAGCAAAAATTCATCTGCTTTGTAGATGCCGTTCGGAGTCGGCGAAAAACCGTAGGTCCCGCCAATTTGTAGGAAAAATTTCAAAGCGGCACACCACAAATTGGAAGAGAAGCTCGGCGCAAAAATCTCCTAGGAGGTTAATGATATAACTGTTGTATATCGCGCCATATATATATATATATATAAAACTAGTATCGCCCGTGGTCGAAATTCGACCAATTTAAATTTTCTTTCCTGGCCACAATCTTTTCTTTAACATACATATCTCCCGTGACAAATGCAATACCAAGTAAGTAGGTGGAAAAATAACTAAAGCAGCCATTATGCATACTTAGCATAGACTTGACTTGACTTGGAACTGCCACTTAGCGTTCTGTTTAATGAAGTTTGCATGTATCCGATTACCCTACTTGACTTGACTTAGAATTCTGTTGAGTTTTGATTTTCTATGTAAATTCTAAAGCAGCCATTATGCATACTTAGCATAGACTTGACTTGACTTGGAACTGCCACTTAGCGTTCTGTTTAATGAAGTTTGCATGTATCCGATTACCCTACTTGACTTGACTTAGAATTCTGTTGAGTTTTGATTTTCTATGTAAATTCTAAGTTTAGTGAGCGCCGTGAGAGAACTGTGTGATGCCATACCTTTTTTTTTAAATTTTGAATAAAATCCTCCAACTATTCTATAGAGATAAGAATTTTTGGATGTATATTATTCATATGGCAGCCGCAAAACTTACTGTCAAATAAATTGAATTCAAATTAGGCTAGCCTAAAAAAAATTTTTTTTTCTCCCAAAATGCTTTATAGTTTTTTTTTGGCATTGACTATATACTGATTGTAGATAAGCTCAGTAAATCGAAACCTAATGCCAAGAAAATGCGTTTTGGTACTTTTTACTGAGTTACATGTAAAAAATCACACGATTACTTTTAAAAAACAATTCGATATGGGAAACTTTTACTCGTATTTGAAACTGGCTAGTGTGCTCTCTTGTTATTTTTCTAAGTGCTAAATGGCAGTTCCCAAGTCAAGTCAAGTCTATGCTAAGTATGCATAATGGCTGCTTAAGTTTAGTGAGCGCCGTGAGAGAACTGTGTGATGCCATACCTTTTTTTTAAATTTTGAATAAAATCCTCCAACTATTCTATAGAGATAAGAATTTTTGGATGTACTGTCAAATAAATTGAATTCAAATTAGGCTAACCTAAAAAAAAATTTTTTTTCCTCCCAAAATGCTTCATAGTTTTTTTTGGCATTGACTATATACTGATTGTAGATAAGCTCAGAAAATCGAAACCTAATGCCAAGAAAATGCGTTTTGGTACTTTTTACTGAGTTATAGGCTGTTCATGCTGAGGCCGCATTTTGCATTTACCTCGCATTTTAGCATTTAGCCCGAAAAGCAGCATTTATTTTCGCATTTGCCATACAAATTTTGACACCTAAATGCAACTAAAAGCAACTTTTGTTTTGCATTAGCATTATAAATGCGGAAATCAACCCTGTAACCTTCGAAGAAAATCGCGATTCGAATTCAAAAGAGTGGCAATATTGGTTGTTTTTACTTGGCGTTCTCTCATTCTCTGTCTTTCGTAAACATTCTGCAAATTTGCTCGGATTTTAAATTTGTAATTTAGCGCGCGTGTTGTGTGCTATTGCTAAAATAAATCAATCTACAAATTAATCTGATGTTTGTGAAGGGATTTAAATAAAAGATTTAATAAAAATCTGTATATTTTTTCACACGTGGCATAACCTCAAAAAAATGTTCGAACTAGCTAAATGTGCATTTGCTAAATGCGCCAGCATGAACGCTTTTTCGAAACCAATGTCCGAAAATGTAAAATGCTGCTTTTTAACTTTAGCTTGAATGGCACATTACATGTAAAAAAAAAAATCACACGATTACTTTTAAAAAACAATTCGATATGGGAAACTTTTACTCTTATTTGAAACTGGCTAGTGTGCTCTCTTGTTATTTTTCTAAGTGCTAAATGGCAGTTCCCAAGTCAAGTCAAGTCTATGCTAAGTATGCATAATGGCTGTTTAAGACTTACTCCGTTTTGCATAAGTCGCGGGAGAGCTACTTACTTGGTTTTGTTTTGTCACAGGAGATATAGCATGTCATACACTTCTTGTTGTTGTTGTTGTTGTAACGCCACGTAGCCCTGCCTAGGTAGTCAGTATCTACCCAATATTGTCATCAGGCTCTTCTAACGGAAGTCCTAGAAACCTAGCGGCTTCGACAGGGGCGGACCAGAGGGATATGGGTGTTAGAAGAGTAGGCTCAGCTGAGCAGACGAAAAGGTGGTTAGTGTTATGGGGGGACAAGCCACATGCCGGACAAACATTAGGCAAGTCGGGGTTCAGTCTGGATAGGTAAGAGTTTAACCTATTACAATATCCAGACCGGAGTTGGGCCAGCATCACTCTAGTCTCCCTAGGCAGCCCGCGCTCCTCTTCGGCAACGGGTGGAGTTGTTGCCTGAAGAACGGCGTTCGCTGGAATAGAGCTGACATAGGAATTTACCGAATCGGTGTGGATAAGGGTGAGGGCCTGCCGGTGCACCTTAGGATCAAACGGCGTGGAAATCAGGTGCCGGATCTCATCGAAGTGTTTGCGTAGGTGGCTTCTTATCCTCCTGGGGGGCGGATTTTCGTTGACCAGGCGTCCGTTCGGGTGCTGCAGTTTGCAACAGTTGAATAGGAATTGCCTGGTCAGCATTTCGCTATGCTCTTTAACGGCGAGCATTTTCGCTTCATTGTGAAGGTGGTGCTCAGGAGACATAAGAAGACACCCAGTGGCGGTTCGAAGGGCGGTATTCTGGCAGACCTGAAGCCTCGTCCAGTGTGTGTCAGCCAGCCCCGACGACCATATAGGCGTCGCGTAGCTCAGTACCGGCTGACCAATTGCTTTGTATGTAGCTAGTAACGTTTCTTTGTCTTTGCCCCAAGTGCTGCCAGCTAGCGACTTGAGGATTTTGTTACGGCTTTGGACTTTATTGACAATTGCGGTAACATGAGCGCCGTATTTGAACATGTTATCAAACGTTACCGCTAAGATTTTGGGGTGTGAGACAGTTGGTAGCTTAACACTATCAACGTAGACGTCTAATTCCATGTTCACTTGCGAGGACTTATTCGGTGACAATGCCAGGTTTCTACCACCGAAAAATTCCGACACGGCTGGGAGGTACGAGTTTATGCGAGAGCAGAGTTCTTCAACGGAGGGGCCCGTTGCCAGAATCGTACAATCATCGTCGTAAGAGACGATCGAGACACCCTCTGGTGGGGGGGGGGGGAAGTTTCGATATATAATAGTTAAATAGAAACGGGGATAGGACACCACCCTGTGGCACCCCTTGTTTAACTATTCTGGGTTTTGATCGGGCGCCTCTGAATTCTACCGACGATTGACGACCACTCAGATAATTGGCAGTCCAACGTTTAAGACAGGGGGGAAGGGACGAATCTTCCAGGTCTTTCAATAGTCGAGCATGATTGACCGTGTCAAAGGCTTTGGCCAAATCAAGCGCAACTAGCACTGTCCTGTGGTTTGGACGCTTTTGGTTTAGTCCGTCCCCTATCTGAGTGGTAATGGCGTTCAGCGCGGTGGTAGTGCTGTGGTTTTTGCGGAAACCATGCTGATGTTCGGCGAGTCGCAAATTAGCGGTGAAATATGGTAATAAGATGGATTCCAACACTTTCACTACTGGCGAGAGAAGTGATATCGGGCGATTTGACTCCCCTACTGCAGCTGGCTTGCCAGGCTTTAATAGTGGGACCACCTTTGCCTGTCTCCATCTTTCAGGAATGACAAAGGTGGACAAGGAAAGTTTGAAAATGTGTGTTAAATATCTTATGCCTTCGTCGCCGAAGTGTTTTAGCATCAGCATGGAGATGCCATCGGGGCCTATGTACTTGGTGTTCTTAGATCTCCGTATTGCCTCTTGTACTTCGGTTGTGGAGATGGCAATGGGCGCATCGCTGTTTTTGGGTTTATGCGCTTCCCTGGTGGCTCGGCGAATTTCTTTGTCCAACGGAGGATGCATTACAAACTGTCGGCAGAAAGCGCTCGCGCATCGTTTAGGTTTCGACTGAACCTTATCGCCGAAGGCGATGGATATTTTGTCGTTGGGTTTAGTCGGGTTGGACAAAGATTTCACCGTCGACCATAATTTGCCAACCCCAGCCGAGAGGTTACAAGACCTTAGGTGCTCTTCCCACTTAGCGCGTTTGTGTTTATCTACTAGGCGTCTGATTTCCGCATTAAGATCCCTAATTTGGGGATCCGTAGGGTCAAGGCGTCTAATATGGTCACGTTCATTTGCCAGGGCCGCTGCCTCTGCGGGGAAGAATGGACGTACTTCCTTTATTCTGCCTGACGGAATGTGTTGACGGGAGGCTGAAACTAGGGCCATACGAAACGCCTTTTCCCCTTCTCGTACATCAGACGGAGTGGGGAGAGCAGCGAAGGCGCTCTCTGTAGATGTTAAGAAACTTTCCCAGTCGGCTTTGTTAAAGTTAACAAAGGTGCGATTGTCAGAAGTGACAAAGTCGGTGGGGCGATCGATAGAGAGCGCAATTGGAAGGTGATCCGAAGCAAGCGTCAGCATCGGTCGCCAGTCAACGCAGTTTATAAGACCTGCGCTGACTATGGTGATATCCGGCGAGCTAGAGCAGTTTACCGCCACTCTAGTGGGGGCATCCCCATTAACTGTGCAGAACGTCGAATCGTCTATTTCGTCAGCCAGCTCCTGCCCCCTACCATCGGCCTGTAAGCTGGAGTGCCACAGGTCGTGGTGTGCGTTAAAGTCACCAAGAATAACACGGTTCTCACCCCTGAGTAACGCACGAATGTCAGGGTGATAATCCCTGGGACAGCAGGTGACAGGAGGTGTATATACGTTTATGATTTCCAAGTCGACATCGCCTGACCGGACAACCATACCTTGACGTTCTAAGGTGGTGTCCCTCGGGTCGATGTCAGGCTCAAATAGACGGTACTGCACACTTTGATGCGTGATGAATGCAAGACCACCCCCAAGCCCTCTCGCACGATCACAACGGTGTACATTGTACCCGTTGCAGGTCAGAAGAGTTGACCTTGCACCGAGCTTTGTCTCCTGAATTGCAGCGATTTTGATATTGTGTCGCTTCATGAGGTTTGTAATCTCAGCTATTTTGCCGGTTAGGCCGTTGCAATTAAATTGCAGGATTGCGAAGTGCGAAGGGGAAGTAGAGTTGATGCTGGGGGTCAGGGACTGATACGCATGCCTAGGTGGTAGTAGGCTGGGTCGCGCACTACGAAGCATTCTTGAAGTCGAAGGAATCGCGTTACCAGAAGGTAGAGGCGATTCAGATGACGTTGAAGGTTGCGTAGCTCGACAGCATGGCGCAACGTACGTATCAGTCCATAAGTTCCTGTTTGCGAGTCCAGAGCATATAAGCAGATGACACAGGCCAAGGCAGTTATTGCACTTGACCGATGCCAAAGGCGTGTATAATCTTAACCGACAAACAGTGCACGTAGTATAAGGGACCAGGAGCTGATGGTTGTGACTTATACTCGTGCTGATGCTGGAAGAAGAGGGGCTGACTGAGGGGGCGGGAGATAGCGGACGCTCGGCATTGCTCAATTCCACTTGGGAAGTGCTACGTAGGGAGTAGCTGTGAGCTGCTGTGTGAGATGTTGACGCCTGGGGGCGTGAGCGACCGCTAGGAAGGTCAACTTGCTGAGGTGCATTTGTGATGCTAGTCGTGGAGACTGAGGTGACAGAGTCAGACATATGCGGCGGAGCGATACTTGATCGACGACGGCCACGGGACGTCGTGGGACGTGAACAGCAAGGGGCCACAAAAGTTCTATAAAAACTAGCGGGCCTATGGGTAGAGGGATTTAGTCCGGAGCAACTTGTTAGGTGCAACCACCTATTGCAATTGGAGCATTGTACTGAGTGTGAGCGTTTCACATAAATTTTCTTCCAGCATATACAGCAGATCCATTCTCTTGGTCCCGGGTTGGATTCAATACCAGCCCGGATCAGGAGAGTCTTGAGCAGTCCCGCTGCAAGGAGCTGCTCGGAGGATGACATTATTGGGGGGAAGATTACTGACGGTTTAGGCAGGGGGGTAGCGAAATAACAGCCCTTGGTCGGGGAAACCCCGAGTCATTCCGGTACGTAGAACCGGCTGTCGTGGGAATGTCATACACTTCTTCGTGAACTTAAACAACTTTTCTTCGTATAACTGGTTTATATCAGTCGCTTTTTCCAAAAATTTGGTGAATATAAAAAAAAAGTCGAAAAATTTGACGTCTAGTCGTGAAAACGGCCCTAAAGGTCGCAAATATGCTTATTTTATCATCTCGTTATTAAATTGTTTTAAATTTTATTGAAAATAAGAGCTCAATTGATAAATGTCGGTGAACTCCTTTTCGTACATTATAGAAGGCTCCACTCACTCACGCTCACGTGCGTTAATTTGATCCACAAAGGCTCTAACCAACAAACGAAACATTTGCCAGAAGAAGCAAATTGGTGAGTTGGTACTAAAGTAAAGGTCTTGCCATTTCCACACCACCCATGAGGTAGGCATTTGAAACTGGCTAGTGTGCTCTCTTGTTATTTTTCTAAGTGCTAAATGGCAGTTCCCAAGTCAAGTCAAGTCTATGCTAAGTATGCATAATGGCGGCTTAAGTTTAGGGAGCGCCGTGAGAGAACTGTGTGATGCCATACATTTTTTTTTAAATTTTGAATAAAATCCTCCAACTATTCAATAGAGATAAGAATTTTTGGATGTATATTATTCATATGGCAGCTGCAAAACTTACTGTCAAATAAATTGAATTCAAATTAGGCTAACCTAAAAAAAATTTTTTTTCCTCCCAAAATGCTTTATACTCTTTTTTTTGGTATTGACTATATACTGATTGTAGATAAGCTCAGAAAATCGAAACCTAATGCCAAGAAAATGCGTTTTGGTACTTTTTACTGAGTTACATGTTAAAAATCACACGATTACTTTTAAAAAACAATTCGATATGGGATACTTTTACTCTTATTTGAAACTGGCTAGTGTGCTCTCTTGTTATTTTTCTAAGTGCTAAATGGCAGTTCCCAAGTCAAGTCAAGTCTATGCTAAGTATGCATAATGGGGTGCCATGACAAAATCCCAAGTGGCAAAATCCCAAGTAAAAAAATTGGGATTATGACACACCCCCTGCAGTGTCATAATCCCAATTTTTTTACTTGGGAATATGACGCTGCAGTGGAGTGTCATACTCCGAATTGGGTTTTTGACACCTTTGAGCTGAAAAATTAGAAGGACATCACCGTGGCGGTAGCCACGGCTATGGCACACACCCGGAGTTGGAATGGCGTAGCCCAGGGTTATTTTTTGAAGCGCGGCCGAAGGCCGCCTACGCGGAAAGGTGTTCTGCACATAAAAAACGTGGATCGGGCCTCCGTAACAATAATCCGAAGGGGGAAAATCAATATTTTGTTTCTGTGAAAAGTTATTAGTGAAAAACCGAAAATTGGGATTTTGTCTCATTTTTATTTGGGATTATGACACCCAGTCTACAGTGTCAAAGTCCCAAGTAAAAAAATTGGGATTATGACACTGCAAGAGAGTGTCATAATCCCAATTTTTTTACTTGGGATTTTGCCACTTGGGGCTATGACATGTCACCGCATAATGGCTGTTTAAGACTTACTCCGTTTTGCATAAGTCGCGGGAGAGCTACTTACTTGGTTTTGTTTTGTCACAGGAGATATAGCATGTCATACACTTCTTCGTGAACTTAAACAACTTTTCTTCGTATAACTTTTTTATATCAGTCGCTTTTTCCAAAAATTTGGTGAATATAAAAAAAAGTTGAAAAATTTGACGCCTAGTCGTGAAAACGGCCCTAAAGGTCGCAAATATGCTTATTTTATCATCTCGCTATTAAATTGTTTTAAATTTTATTCAAAATAAGAGCTCAATTGATAAATGTCCGTGAACGCCTTTTCGTACATTATAGAAGGCTCCACTCACTCACGCTCACGTGCGTTAATTTGATCCACAAAGGCTCTAACCAACAAACGAAACATTTGCCAGAAGAAGCAAATTGGTGAGTTGGTACTAAAGTAAAGGTCTTGCCATTTCCACACCACCCATGAGGTAGGCAATTGAAGCATCCTCGGGAATAACTTTCTAAGTGACAAAATTATAATTTTAAAAATTTTTTATTTTACTTCTTTCAACTGTTTCTTTAACTTTTACTTTTACATACTTCATATTATCAGTTTTACACCAACATAATGTATGTATGCCATTTTACATTACCCTACTATTTCTAGGTGTTTTTGCAGTTATGGCCTGCAAAAATTTTAGAAAATACATATGTTCTGTGCAATGCAGGAGAGCAGGAGAGTCAAAATAAATGGCATTTCGCAGAAGGCCAGACTAAGGCAGCGAAAAAATGTACTGAAATAGTCGGTAACTCTTTAGCTTTAGGGTCAAAGGGTAGAAGTTATGAAAAATGTTGAGTGCTACATCAAAACATGCGGTTCGGTGTCCCTGATAATAATATGCAGGCGGAAGGTCAATACTATAAGCCAGTCAAAATTTATCAACAAAAACCCTTAAGTACATTTTTTACTTGGCCTTATGTTATTGATTTTGTTAGAAGAACTTCAGAAATTTTAAGTAGAGGACCAGCCCCCGTGCACCCAACAACGGTTTTTGTAGTGCTTTTGATCATATCAATCCATATTTATCAATAAATTCAATATTTCATTATCAACTCATGGCAGTGTTATATGATGCATTTAAACTTTATTTGTACATATATTTTTGTTTATTTATGCCTTCAGATACGTTAATTTGTCATATTTTTGAAAAATAAGTTTCGAAAAATTTATTTACCCCTTCAAAAGTCCAATTAAAAGCAAAACCTTTAAAATTCCCAAAATATATGATGAAAATACCCATACTCAGTTTTACTCCACTTTCACGGAGTGGCACCAATGACAAATGTTATAAAAAATGTGCATTTTGACAGCGCTCTCTCGAAACGAAGAGTCTCAAATCTATTTATCTATGGTTAGTAAAAGGAATGAAGGCAAAAAAT
Organism: Sphenella marginata; assembly: GCA_951509765.1. Lineage (NCBI taxonomy): Eukaryota > Metazoa > Arthropoda > Insecta > Diptera > Tephritidae > Sphenella > Sphenella marginata. Next base: position 65,810,681 of record OX608079.1, on the reverse strand, counting down.
TTTAAAATTTGAGCAAGTGTTTCACGCACCGAGTAGAAGAAACCAAATGCGCAGAAATTTTCGGCAGAGATAATAACGATTTCTCAAATTTTCGGTAACGTTCATAATCGCATGGCTTCCCCTCATAAGTATGTACATATGTATATGTATGTATGTATGTAAAATTAAATGAGTTTTAAAATCTTTGAGCTTACAGGATTGCCCATATGCGTGAGCGTGTAAGCTAAAGCAGCCATTATGCATACTTAGCATAGACTTGACTTGACTTGGAACTGCCACTTAGCGTTCTGTTTAATGAAGTTTGCATGTATCCGATTACCCTACTTGACTTGACTTAGAATTCTGTTGAGTTTTGATTTTTTATGTAAATTCTAAGTTTAGTGAGCGCCGTGAGAGAACTGTGTGATGCCATACCTTTTTTTTAACATTTTGAATAAAATCCTCCAACTATTCTTTAGGGATAAGAATTTTTGGATATACTGTCAAATAAATTGAATTCAAATTAGGCTAACCTAAAAAAAATTTTTTTTTCCTCCCAAAATGCTTCATAGTTTTTTTTGGCATTGACTATATACTGATTGTAGATAGGCTCAGAAAATCGAAACCTAATGCCAAGAAAATGCGTTTTGGTACTTTTTACTGAGTTACATGTAAAAAATCACACGATTACTTTTAAAAAACAATTCGCTATGGGAAACTTTTACTCTTATTTGAAACTGGCTAGTGTGCTCTCTTGTTATTTTTCTAAGTGCTAAATGGCAGTTCCCAAGTCAAGTCAAGTCTATGCTAAGTATGCATAATGGCGGCTTAAGTTTAGGGAGCGCCGTGAGAGAACTGTGTGATGCCATACATTTTTTTTTAAATTTTGAATAAAATCCTCCAACTATTCAATAGAGATAAGAATTTTTGGATGTACATTATTCATATGGCAGCCGCAAAACTTACTGTCAAATAAATTGAATTCAAATTAGGCTAACCTAAAAAAAAATTTTTTTCCTCCCAAAATGCTTTATACTCTTTTTTTTGGCATTGACTATATACTGATTGTAGATAAGCTCAGAAAATCGAAACCTAATGCCAAGAAAATGCGTTTTGGTACTTTTTACTGAGTTACATGTTAAAAATCACACGATTACTTTTAAAAAACAATTCGATATGGGATACTTTTACTCTTATTTGAAACTGGCTAGTGTGCTCTCTTGTTATTTTTCTAAGTGCTAAATGGCAGTTCCCAAGTCAAGTCAAGTCTATGCTAAGTATGCATAATGGCTGTTTAAGACTTACTCCGTTTTGCATAAGTCGCGGGAGAGCTACTTACTTGGTTTTGTTTTGTCACAGGAGATATAGCATGTCATACACTTCTTCGTGAATTCAATTGATAAATGTCGGTGAACTCCTTTTCGTACATTATAGAAGGCTCCACTCACTCACGCTCACGTGCGTTAATTTGATCCACAAAGGCTCTAACCAACAAACGAAACATTTGCCAGAAGAAGCAAATTGGTGAGTTGGTACTAAAGTAAAGGTCTTGCCATTTCCACACCACCCATGAGGTAGGCAATTGAAGCATCCTCGGGAATAACTTTCTAAGTGACAAAATTATAATTTTAAAATTTTTTTAATTTACTTCTTTCAACTGTTTCTTTAACTTTTACTTTTACATACTTCATATTATCAGTTTTACACCAACATAATGTATGTATGCCAATTTACATTACCCTACTATTTCTAGGTGTTTTTGCAGTTATGGCCTGCAAAAATTTTAGAAAATACATATGTTCTGTGCAATGCAGGAGAGCAGGAGAGTCAAAATAAATGGCATTTCGCAGAAGGCCAGACTAAGGCAGCGAAAAAATGTACTGAAATAGTCGGTAACTCTTTAGCTTTAGGGTCAAAGGGTAGAAGTTATGAAAAATGTTGAGTGCTACATCAAAACATGCGGTTCGGTGTCCCTGATAATAATATGCAGGCGGAAGGTCAATACTATAAGCCAGTCAAAATTTATCAACAAAAAACCTTAAGTACATTTTTTACTTGGCCTTATGTTATTGATTTTGTTAGAAGAACTTCAGAAATTTTAAGTAGAGGACCAGCCCCCATGCACCCAACAACGGTTTTTGTAGTGCTTTTGATCCTATCAATCCATATTTATCAATAAATTCAATATTTCATTATCAACTCATGGCAGTGTTATATGATGCATTTAAACTTTATTTGTACATATGAAGGGCGAGAGTGCAAAAGGGCCTAACCCACAATTTCAAAATTTTTCAAGGCGCGAGAAAAACGTTCGCATTTTTCGAATTTTCAGTGTATTGATCTGAAAGTGAAATCACTTTTAGATCTTGATAGCATTTCTTAGGGGTTCAAATTTCATGCGATTCGGTGCAGTAGTTTCGGAATTACGAGACTTCGAATTTCTCATGGGCCTAACCCAAGGGGTGCCGAGAGTGCAAAAGGGCCTAACCCGAAGGTGCCTTTCACTTTGCCGGCGTCAGCTATTGTTCATATCCTGTTTTTATTTAATTATTATTGCACACTCACATCAACAGTTGGAGACTGTTTCGCACTGATGTTTTTCCCCTTGGCTGTCGTATACGCGTGACCCTGGCGTCGCGATTCGCGACGAGAGTCTCGTTGTCTTGGCATTTCTCCGCTAGTTTTCAATCTAGAGAAATGAAATAAAGTGGAAAATGATAATTGGGGATTACTCCACAACGCCTTGATTGCGGTTTTTTGAAATTTTGATTAAAAATTGCCAATACAAAACGATTTACATAAACGTCAACATACCGATCGCACTTTGAACTGCCACAACATAACCTAGGAAAACACAATCAAAAAACACTGTCGTAGGATAATTACTTGAAGCTTCTCATTAACGCTCAACACCCTAGATGTCGTCGCAGACTTATGGTTTTTGTTTAAACTTGAGCGATATGAACAAAAACACGGTTTCCCCATAAGGCGCAATGAGGGCTTAGGCCCTTTTGCACTCTCGCGGGTTAGGACCTCGGCCAACTTTGAAAATTCATAAAAAATTCAAAAAAATTTTTAGAATTTTTTGGTCAACGCCTACATGACAAGACGTGTTTTGGCAAACTGAAAAAATTAAAAACTCAATTTCGAAAAAAGTGTGGGTTAGGCCCTTTTGGACTCTCGCCCTTCATATATTTTTGTTTATTTATGCCTTCAGATACGTTAATTTGTCATATTTTTGAAAAATAAGTTTCGAAAAATTTATTTACCCCTTCAAAAGTCCAATTAAAAGCAAAACCTTTAAAATTCCCAAAATATATGATGAAAATACCCATACTCAGTTTTACTCCACTTTCACGGAGTGGCACCAATGACAAATGTTATAAAAAATGTGCATTTTGACAGCGCTCTCTCGAAACGAAGAGTCTCAAATCTATTTATCTATGGTTAGTAAAGAGCTGCCGCTCGGGAACATTCGTGAAACACGAACCTAACGCACGAACTATATACACGCATACTACCTACATCATTCAAACTATAAATACTGGACAACGGATAGACACAGATCAGAACGAAAACTTACACTGAAGATGGCGGATCGCCGAAACCGGTTTGTAAACAAACAAAAATTGACAAGGGATGACGGAAAATCGTTCCAATATAAATCTTTATAGTTTTGTTTTGGCATTGGCTATATACTGATTGTATAGGGTGTTTTTTTTACAGGTTTGTTTTTCGAATAGAGATAAAACTGGCATTTTGTGGTCAAATCTGGCAACTCTAATGTCATTTATGTTCAGTTTGGTTTGCCATTTCATCATGAACAGGTTGACAAAAGAACAACGCTTGCAAATCGTGCAAATTTATTTCGAAAATAATGGTTAAAATTTTTTTTTCAAATGGCAAAATTTTGTTCAGTGATGAGGCTCATTTTTGGTTGAATGGCTACGTCAACAAGCAAAATTGCCGCATTTGGAGTGAAGAGAATCCACATGAGACCCTTGAAACGCCATTACATCCACAAAAACTGACTGTTTGGTGTGCTCTACGGGCTGGTGGAGTCATTGGGCCATACTTCTTCCGCAATAATGCTGGAGAGGCAGCTACCGTTAATGGAGACCGGTATAGAGCCATGATAACCGACTATTTTGTTCCCGAATTGGATGGCATGAATGGGGATGAGTTGTGGTTCCAACAAGACGGCGCTACATGCCACACTGCGCACGTCACAATCGATTTATTGAAGGAAACATTCGATGAGCGCATAATTTCGCGGAATGGACCTGTCAATTGGCCACCAAGGTCGTGTGATTTGACACCATTGGATTATTTTCTTTGGGGATATGTGAAGTCGCTCGTCTACACCAACAAACCAGAAACGTTAGGGGAATTGGAAGCCAACATTCGTGGCGTTATTGCCGACATACGGCCCCATATGCTCGAAAAAGTGGTTGAAAATTGGACCTGTAGAATTGGCTTTATTCGAGCCAACCGGCGGCCACTTGCCCGAAATCATATTTAAACATTAATGGCATAAAATTATCCTTCCAATAAAGCCAAATTGATGGACCTTAAAACGATTTTCTTGTGTTTTATTTCAATTCGAAGTTCTATACCCCTAAAAAAAACACCCTATAGATAAGCTCAGAAAATCGAAACCTAATGCCAAGAAAATGCGTTTTGGTACTTTTTACTGAGTTATATGTAAAAAATCACACGATTACTTTTAAAAAGCAATTCGATATGGGAAACTTTTATTCTTATTTGAAACTGGCTAGTGTGCTCTCTTGCTATTTTTCTAAGTGCTAAGTGACAGTTCTCAAGTCAAGTCAAGTCTATGCTAAGTATGCATAATGGCAGCTAAAGCCATGAGTAGTTAAGATGGATTTCTTAGGCTTCAAATGATGTTGTACAGGATTTAGCACAGTTTTTTTGGCACACAAATAAAAGCAAGTGGCAGCTCCTGGATTACTGCATATGAATGATAGCAGAGGGGCTTGTGTGGTTTTCGTAGTTTTAAAATTTGTGAGGTGGTGATGCCACTCAAAGTTTTCACACATTAGGGTTGTAGTACAACAGAGTTAGGGTATTAATATATATACTGCTGAAATTTTTCATAAGGTAATGAAAACATGCACCAACTGAAGTGATTAGATTTCGGCTTGTAGTAAGGCTACGGATTATTTTCAACAACATTTGAAAGCTAATAACTCCTGCTTTACATTTCTTTGCATGGATTTTGACATTTTTCTTTTTTCTCTTGTATTTTTGAAAATTCCTCTTCTGGTGTTGCTATCAAAATATTTTATTCTATATAGCTAACTTCATTCTTAGTTACATTTTCTGCTTAGAAAATATGCTTTTCCAATATTTTATTGTAGTAGACTACTACTTTTTTAGTCTCATGATGCAATAAACAGGTGATCGCATGGTGACATACACCCGTGCGTATGTAATTTGTGTAAGGTATTTTGTTGTTGTACTTTGTGTGCGTACTGTCAAAATTACACTGAAAAATGGGCATAGTGTCAAAATTAAAGAAAAAAACTTTTTAATCAGCTGTCTCAGCCACGACCTTCCATAGTTGGATCATGTTTAGTTTCTTTTAAATGGAATAAATTGGTCACATTTGTTCGAGCATGTCCTATGAAGACACTAATTGAGGAGGTCCATAACAAAACGCAATAATTCCACCAAAACAATTTTTTGGAAAAACGAAAAAAACTAATTTAAAAATAAAATTAATTTAATTGGATACATATGGAAATGTTTCATTTTGGTCTGAACTAATATTTTTGGCGTTGAATAACAGTAAAATTATTGACCTTTGGTATGTTTTATAGCAATGGTTACATAGGATTTAATGCGTAGAATTGGATTTAGTTAAAAAACCAAAATATTTGAAAAGTGGAATTGTTGCGTTTTGTTATGGACCTCCTGAATTGTACAATTTTTATACCAAAATGGGTATAAATGTATACTACTTGCAGGACACCTGACTTCGATTCTCGGTGAAGACAAAAATGGGAATTGTTTTTTTTTTTTAATTCTTTTAAAGCAAGGAAAGCTATTTAAAATGACGCCAGCAACTACTTATACTTTCCAGCGTCTATTTACAGCTTTGCTTTAAATGAGACAATTGGTAATATTTTTCTGGCCAATCTTCAATAAATTAAAAAAAAAAATATATTATGATAAAAGGTTTTCATATGTTATATGTTTCAAGGCAAATTTAATTTATAAAAAAAAACAAAACTTAACCTGCCCCGAACCCGTGCTTGATCCTGTAAACGCACGCATCAGAGCCGTCACCCTTACCACCTGCGCCACTGCTGTATCATGTATATCATTTCGCGAGACAGTAGAAATAGTCCATACCAAGATGGCAATATAACTTTTATAGGGATCTATCTATAAATACTATATGAAGTTGGGTTGCGAAAATTACTATGGGGAGAGTATTAGCCTATTAATATATAGATACTGCTGAAATTTTTCATAAGGTAATGAAAACATGCACCAACTGAAGTGATTAGATTTCGGCATGTAGTAAGGCTACAGATTATTTTCAACAACATTTGAAAGGTAATAACTCCTGCTTTACATTTCTTTGCATGGATTTTGACATTTTTCTTTTTTCTCTTGTATTTTTGAAAATTCCTCTTTTGGTGTTGCTATCAAAATATTTTATTCTATATAACTAACTTCATTCTTAGTATGAAAAATACATTTTCTGCTTAGAAAATATACTTTTCCAATATTTTATTGTAGTAGACTACTACTTTTTTATAATAATGGAATAAATTGGTCAAATTTGTTCGAGCATGTCCTATGAAGGCACTAATTGTACCCTTTTTCTACCAAAATGGGTATAAATGTATACTAATTTCAGGACACCTAAATTTTATTCTCGGTGAAGACAAAAATGGAAATTGTTTTTTTTTTTAAATTCTTGTAAAGCAAGGAAAATTATTTAAAATGACACCAGCAACTACTTTATTATTATTATTATTAATTTGTTTTAAGTCGACACAAACAAAGAGGTCGACTAAGGACAGATACTATTAAAATTGCACATAACTTAAAAACTAACAATATGAATTAAAGTATTACATGAGATGTTTGGAGAGGCAGTGTCTCCCATCCACCCACACATACGGTCGATTATTCACGGAATGTTGTCATCAGAGCTAGTTATTAACTGGAAAGATTAGAGTGGCCGTGATTGCTGTCCATCTTATAAAACGATCGGTTCATCCATAAGGATGGTCTTGAAAATCATGGACTGTTCCAGCCTCACCGGGTGGTTGAAGAGGCCGAGTCTCCAATCCACCCTGACATACGGTCGAGTAATAATTTGTTTAAGTGTGTTCGTTGATATTGCGTGAGAAGCTGGTGGAATGGACGCGATTCCACGCAGCGTTCGGGGCAACAACGGAATATTTATCATTTAATATTGTGCCTTGAAATCTTGAATTATCCATAGGATGGTTGAAGAGGCCGAGTCTCCAATCCACCCTGACATACGGTCGAATATTTATTTATGTAAAGTCGAGTACCAAAGCGATATGAGATTTGCTGGCGGAATGGACGTGATTTAATTAATTAATTGTATACGTTGATATATGTGTGATGCCAACATGATATTAGTCAGCGTTAAGCAGGAATGCAAGTATTAAATTTTGAAGTGAGGCAAAAGAACATTCGAAACTAATGCCGCTATATAACTCGTTGTAAAATGAACACCAAAGGTTTAGAGGATGGTTTTTTGCAAAGTTTTGACGACAAAGGGGTAATTGAAAAGGCACATGGTGCCTGGACGCCCTAGCGGGTACAGCAAAACTCAGTCGGCTAACAAGATCAGATGAATCGATTTCACCAACAATCAGCTTATGGAGGAACATTACACCTAGTAAAACCCTACGATTTTCCAAAGAAGGTAAATTTAAGAGGAGAAGCCTACTTCTATAAGGGGGCAGGTGAGTAGTTGGATTCCAGTTAAGACCCCGCAAAGCAAAAATCAAGAATTGCTTTTGTACTGACTCAATCCGCTGTATATGAACTTGATACAAGGGACACCAGACACACGAGCAATACTCAAGTATTGGACGAACCAGCGAGAATTGCTACGGGCTGGTATCGAATCCAACCCCGGACCGAGAGACTGGATCTGCTGCGTCTGCTGGAAGAAAATATATGTTAAACGTTCACATTCCGTTCAATGCAGTAAATGCAAGAGATGGTTGCATAGATCTGGATGCTCAGGGCTTAACCCTGCCATCCCCAGAACCCGTACTTTTTTCAGTACTTTTGAGGCACCATGGAGATTACAAAATAGTTGGAGAGTTCTGGAAAGTTTGTAGGCTTCTTTTTTGTTTAATAACAAATAAACAAAGCATAATTTTAAAATTTTTTTTTCGCGAGACAGTAGAAATAGTCCATACCAAGATGGCAATATAACTTTTATAGGGATCTATCTATAAATACTATATGAAGTTGGGTTGCGAAAATTACTATGGGGAGAGTGTTAGCCTATTAATATATAGATTATTTGGAGTTATCTTCCAGGTGAGAATACTCTCATACCGGCAAATGTCAATTATGCTAATGAAATGTATTTAGTTGATAATTTTTGTAGTCTACAATTAGTCCAAATTAACAATTTTGTAAATTCTTTGGGTAAAATCTTAGACCTAATATTCGTAAGCAATGACCTTGACTTCAATTTGGTTCAATCTTGCAATCTATTATCCAATACTGATAAGCATCATGTGCCACTAGTTTTGGAACTTGAAATTTATGAGTATGGACATATCTCACATGATAATGATGCTGGTTTCAATTATGGTGGTTGTGATTTTGGCCTGATAAAGAATTTGATTTCTAACATTGATTGGAAACTTCTTTTTTGTGACCGTAATCTCGCGGATTGCTTTGAATTATTTAAAAGTAATATTTTGGAAACTGCAAACAACAATATCCCTCCTTTCCCAACTAGGGTGTACAAGTTGCCATGGTATACTAAAAGGTTAAAGACTTAAAAATTTTCGAAATAAATACCATAAGCTTTTCAAAAAATCTGGATGCCCCCAGCAAAAGCAAGAGTACTTGAAGTATGTCAAATAGTTTGATTGCCTCGATAGATTTCTTTATAATCGTTACATTCTTAATTTTGAAAATAACATTAAATCTAACCCTAAATCGTTTTGGAACTTTATTCGTTCCAAGCGATCGACTTCATCTATTCTCCTATCTGTTTCTTATCAAGGTAAGAATTCATCGTCAGCTAGTGAGTCCGCTAACTTTTTTTGGGGAGTTTTTTAAAGCAAATTTTGCTTCAGATGATTCTTGGACAGATCATGGAGATACACTAAGCAATATAACGTCTTGTTTTAACTTCTCTTTCTTAGTTCTTGATGTCGATGACATTGTTTTGGGTACTCGGTTAATAAAAAACTCTGAACAATGCGACTTTCAACAATTCTCATAGTTTTTCCTTAAGCAATGTGCATTTTCTCTTGCAGAGCTTTGTTGCACATATTCAATTTATCGTTGAAGTTGGGAGCTTTTTTAAAAGAATGGAAAATTACTTTTATTCAACCTGTGCATAAAAGTGGTAGTAAAGTTGATGTTTCCAACTATCGTACGATATCTAAAATACCTGTTATATCTAAACTTTTTGAGAAAACAGTAACTAATGAGTAGATTATCATCAATGGTTAAAAGTTTCACTTGCCCATTTCAGCATGGTTTTGTTCCTGGACGTTCCACTGTCTCCAATCTGACCGTTTTTACACTACTGCATCACAGCATTCACAGAGGGTTGTCAAGTCGACTGCGTCTACACTGACATATCTAAAGCCTTTGATAGAGTATCCCACACTGCTCTATTAGCTAAGCTACATTTCTACAGTGGATAAGATCCTACTCGTCTAACAGTTAACTTTGGCAACATCCGGTGTGCCGCAGGGGAGTATCCTCGGCCTGTTGTTCTTTATTCTTTTTATTAATGATGTAAGTGCGTGCTTTAAACATTGTTGTCATCTTCTCTATGCTGATGACTTAAAAATCTTTTCAAAATTAGGAATGAGTCTGATGTTCTCAACCTTCAATCCGAACTGAACATCTTTAACGAGTGGTGTTGTAAAAACAAGCTAACACTCAATGCCGATAAATGCTATTCTATTACGTACACTAAATTGAATAATAAGCTTATTTCAACCTATTATGTTTCCGGTATGACTTTACTCAGTGTGCATAAAATGCGGGATTTAGGTATTGTATTTGAATCTTCATTTACTTTTACTGAGCATCTTAATTATATAATTCCCAAGGCATTTTCATTATTGGCCTTTATTAAAAGAAACGGTTTAGAATTTAAAAACCCTTATTCTAGAAAATGATTGTATAATACATATGTTCGTTCTACTCTTGAATATGGCTCAATAATTTGGTGTCCATATTATGATGTACACATTAAGAGGGTAGAACAACAACAACAACGGGTCCCCCTGCGGGTTGGGGTTTAGAATATGTCCGCGGTAGGCATACCGGTCGTAAGGGGCGACTAATATGCACAAAGGTAATGATGCGCAACTTGATGGTTGATCTACGGACATGATGCCTCTCACCTCTCATTACCCATCTTCTCTTTCCTTTCGGAAGGAAGGATGACATGACCTAGAAGGTTGCACTGGTCATAACAAATCGCTACCACGACAGTCGGGCAGTACCGCAAGGGAGTACCGGAGCGTCCAAGGACTGTTAATTCGACAACACTCCCCAAAACTTTCGGGGAGTGATTTTGTTGCTACAACAACAACAGGGTAGAGCGGGTGCAAAGAATATTTATGAAGTTTTGCCTATCTGATTTAAATTTCGCTTTGCCACTCCCCTCTTACATTTCCCGATGTAAATTAATTAGCCTTAATACGTTAGAGAGCCGAAGGGTAATATCATCAATTTTGTTTATCTTTGATATCGTCAATGGTAATATTAATTGCCCCGGTCTCCTAGAATGTCTGAACTTTTATGTACCATTAAGGAACTTGCGTCAATGTAACCTGTTTGCAATTGAAAATTTCAAGTCGAATTATGCATTGAATGGGCCAATCACACGTGCTTTAATTGTCATCAATTCAAACCGTCTAGAATAACTAATTATATATGTATAAAACACCTTTGTTTAATCTAGTCTGTAAGATTATTGTAAATCATAGACTGAATAAATGAAAATGAAATGAAATAAATCTTTCGATAGGTGGTGCTGCGGTACAATTTTACAATTATTGTTAACAATTTTTATGAAAAAAGAGTATTTTAAGGGATAGAGCTTCAGATTTTGTTGGTTTCATCAATTACTAAAAATCTTGTTGTACAGTGTTATGATTATTTTTAATAAGCTCGGTCAAAGGCCGCCTACTCAAAAGAGAATTCTGCGCATAAAAACTATGAATCAGGTCCATAACTTTTCACTATAACAAAGTACTTGCTTTCCGATTACGGATTCTGTTTACAGAGGTCAAAACGCGTTGTTTAATACCTCTCCCGACATTTTTAAACGAGTTTTAGCACTCGGCACGTGTCGTAAACTATTACCACATTTGGAAGTGGGCCTTCTTACTTCTATAATATATTATTCATAGGTTCATAAAAAGGCTTCGTCTTAACAAAGAAGCGTTTAAATATGTTCTGAGGAACATAAATTTCAATTGGAAGAACAGAAATTCCCACAACAATCTTTAGCAATTGCTATAGGGGCTGCACAACGATATAAACAAAAATAATTGCGTTTTGTTAATTATCAAAAAGCAGTATCAAAAATATAATTCGGTTTGATAATTATCAAAAAACGAAATTTTTTTTGATAAAAATAATTAAATTAATTATGTATATTTGTAAGTTTTTGCAAGCTCGAGATCAGTGAACAATAATAATTGGTTTGAAAATTATATCCGATTTTGTGGAAAAATTGTTATTTGGAGAAAAATTCCAAAGCTAATCACAGCGATGGATAGGATTACATGTTTCAAAGTGTCCCCACTTATCATCAGATCCCTTTTCGGACACTGGGATATGAACCAGTGGCTGCACCAAAGCCATTGTTAGAAATCTAACAACATAGCTATGATGCCCTGTGACGTCACGATGCATTCATCTCCACTTCAATTTTTCCTTTGGTTTTGTTGTTTTAGTCTTGCCAACAGTATACACACATTGCTTAGACTACCAGTCTATATGTATCAATGCGTGTGTTGGGCTTGTTTGTTTGTACATTGTTATTGTACGTAGCCCGTGCTATGGTTTTAGTATATCTTGTTTTTGGTTTTTTGAAGTGGAGATGAATGCATCGTGACGTCACAGGGCATCATAGCTATGTTGTTAGATTTCTAACAACGGCTTTGGTGCAGACACTGGTTCATATCCCAGTGTCCGAAAAGGTATCTGATGATAGTTAAGTGGGGACACTTTGAAACATGTAATCCTATCCATCGCTGTGATTAGCTTTGTAATTTTTCTCCAAATATTAATTTTTCCACAAAATCCGATATAATAATTAAAACCAATTATTATTGTTCACTGGTGTCGAGCTTACCCACGACAGCCGGTTCTACGTACCGGAATGACTCGGGGTTTCCCCGACCAAGGGCTGTTATTTCGCTACCCCCCTGCCTAAACCGTCAGTAATCTTCCCCCCAATAATGTCATCCTCCGAGCAGCTCCTTGCAGCGGGACTGCTCAAGACTCTCCTGATCCGGGCTGGTATTGAATCCAACCCGGGCCCAAGAGAATGGATCTGCTGTATATGCTGGAAGAAAATTTATGTGAAACGCTCACACTCAGTACAATGCTCCAATTGCAATAGGTGGTTGCACCTAACAAGTTGCTCCGGACTAAATCCCTCTACCCATAGGCCCGCTAGTTTTTATAGAACTTTTGTGGCCCATTGCTGTTCACGTCCTACCACGTCCCGTGGCCGTCGTCGATCAAGTATCGCTCCGCCGCATATGTCTGACTCTGTCACCTCAGTCTCCACGACTAGCATCACAAATGCACCTCAGCAAGTTGACCTTCCTAGCGGTCGCTCACGCCCCCAGGCGTCAACATCTCACACAGCAGCTCACAGCTACTCCCTACGTAGCACTTCCCAAGTGGAATTGAGCAATGCCGAGCGTCCGCTATCTCCCGCCCCCTCAGTCAGCCCCTCTTCTTCCAGCATCAGCACGAGTATAAGTCACAACCATCAGCTCCTGGTCCCTTATACTACGTGCACTGTTTGTCGGTTAAGATTATACACGCCTTTGGCATCGGTCAAGTGCAATAACTGCCTTGGCCTGTGTCATCTGCTTATATGCTCTGGACTCGCAAACAGGAACTTATGGACTGATACGTACGTTGCGCCATGCTGTCGAGCTACGCAACCTTCAACGTCATCTGAATCGCCTCTACCTTCTGGTAACGCGATTCCTTCGACTTCAAGAATGCGTCGTAGTGCGCCCCCAGCATCAACTCTACTCCCCCTTCGCACTTCGCAATCCTGCAATTTAATTGCAACGGCCTAACCGGCAAAAAAACTGAGATTACAAACCTCATGAAGCGACACAATATCAAAATCGCTGCTATTCAAGAGACAAAGCTCGGTGGAAGGTCAACTCTTCTGACCTGCAACGGGTACAATGTACACCGTTGTGATCGTGCGAGAGGGCTTGGGGGTGGTCTTGCATTCATCACGCATCAAACTGTGCCATACCGTCTATTTGAGCCTGACATCGACCCGAGGGACACCACCTTAGAACGTCAAGGTATGGTTGTCCGGTCAGGCGATGTCGACTTGGAAATCATAAACGTATATATACCTCCTGTCACCTGCTGTCCCAGGGATTATCACCCTGACATTCGTGCGTTACTCAGGGGTGAGAACCGTGTTATCCTTGGTGACTTCAACGCACACCACGACCTGTGGCACTCCAGCTTACAGGCCGATGGTAGGGGGCAGGAGCTGGCTGACCAAATAGACGATTCGTCGTTCTGCACAGTTAATGGGGATGCCCCCACTAGAGTGGCGGTAAACTGCTCTAGCTCGCCGGATATCACCATAGTCAGCGCAGGTCTTATAAACTGCGTTGACTGGCGACCGATGCTGACGCTTGCTTCGGATCACCTTCCAATTGCGCTCTCTATCGATCGCCCCACCGACTTTGTCACTTCTGACAATCGCACCTTTGTTAACTTTAACAAAGCCGACTGGGAAAGTTTCTTAACATCTACAGAGAGCGCCTTCGCTGCTCTCCCCACTCCGTCTGACGTACGAGAAGGGGAAAAGGCGTTTCGTATGGCCCTAGTTTCAGCCTCCCGTCAACACATTCCGTCAGGCAGAATATAGGAAGTACGCCCATTCTTCCCCGCAGAGGCAGCGGCCCTGGCAAATGAACGTGACCATATTAGACGCCTTGACCCTACGGATCCCCAAATTAGGGATCTTAATGCGGAAATCAGACGCCTAGTAGATAAACACAAACGCGCTAAGTGGGAAGAGCACCTAAGGTCTTGTAACCTCTCGGCTGGGGTTGGCAAATTATGGTCGACGGTGAAATCTTTGTCCAACCCGACTTAATGCTGACGGTGCGTCTGCAACTTTTCCAAATAATAAGTTAATATCGCAATGCTTCCGGCCATTATGCTGATCGAACACTTTTTACCTTGCGCGTGACAACAACAAACTAAGCGCAAACGGAATTGGGTCGGCAGTTGCTAATGCAAGCAACTAAGAAGTCACGCGGCTAACAACGTGCAGTAACTAAAGTTAGGGCAATTCAGTGTAGGTATTTAGACGCTAGCGTCGCTTGCATGTAATCAGTTATTTCAACTCTTCCGCTGAGACCGGCTGCCCTTGGGATAACCAAGGGAAATACAATTTTTAAACAAACATAAAGATTTGTTTTACTGGCGCCCAACGTGGGGCCAAGCCAGAGAAAATCCTTGTAAAAGGACACGCGAAGAAAAATCCTCGTAAAAGGACACGCGAACGCGAGTTTGGCCGTGGGTTCGGACCCACCTCCTAGAAAATTAAAAAATTAAACAAAACCTTTGAGACTAAGTGCCACAAAAATAAACTAAATGTAGTATATAACAACATTGCTTCTCCAGCTTTGTAGAGTTCTTGAACCTTTACTTATAAACTGCGAAAACATCGTCATCGCCGGTGACTTCAACAGCAACCTGCTCGTAGACTCCAGTTTAAAGCTAAGCATGGCATCCCTTGGACTGCTTCCAACCAATTCTTCGATACCTACACACTTCACTAACTCTAGCTCCACTCTGCTCGATCTGTTTTTTGTGAACTCGCTTCAAAAATCGCTACACTATAATCAACTATCTGCATCCTGTTTCTCAAAACATGATCTCATCTTTCTCTGTTACGACTTTCAAACTTCAAGCCGTCCTTATACCTATACCTATCGTGATTTTAGAAGCATAGACTACTGTTCCCTTGCCGCAGCTGTGGAGTCGGTAGAATGGAGTGTGATGCGAACTTTAACATCGGTCGACGATCAGGCGCGGTTTCTACAGAACAACATCAACCGGTTATTCGACAACTATGTTCCTGTGAAGTCTAAGGTTGCTAGGAGTTCTACCCACCCTTGGTTTAATGCGAGTTTGCAGAACTTAATTCGACAGCGGAATATTGCTTATGTACGGTGGAAAAGATACCGTACAATGGATGCGCATAACAGTTTCAAAGTAGCCCGGACTGCCGTTAACAAAGCCATTAGGTTAGCCAAAGTTAACTTCTATAAAGATAAGTTTAGTACTGCACTTAACTCAAGGGATACTTGGACCTCCATCAAGAGCATCGGGATTGGCAAATGTAAAGGAGATTCCTCTGTTCTCTCCGATACTGATGCCAATGTAATAAACAACACGTTTGTTAACCTGCCTATCCCATCAGATAACATTTGTGTTGGCAACTACTGTGAGCGTACTTATTGTGACGCTCGTCCTCTCGAGTTTACTTGTGTTGATGATTGCGATGTTCTGCAAGCTATACTTTCCGTGAAATCAAATGCAATTGGGTTTGATGGCACATGTCCCAAGTTCGTAAAAATTATCCTCCCCAAGGTTCTCCCTTACATTACTTATTTGGCCAATTCAATTTTGACGACCTGTGTCTTCCCCAAATGTTGGAAAGCCGCAAAGGTAATACCTGTTTTAAAACCAAACAAGGAGTATAGGCCCATAGCTATTCTGCCTTTCTTATCGAAGGTAGTTGAACGTATCATTTATAGTCAGATATTCTCCTACGTACACGAGCGCAGCTTTCTGTCGGACCATCAATCAGGTTTCAGACCAAAAAGAAGCTGTACCACGGCGCTCCTATCTGTGATTGAGGACATTCGAGAACGAATCGATGTAAACTACACTGCCTTTCTTACTCTTTTAGACCATTCCAAAGCCTTTGACTCTGTCGACCATACTTTACTCTGCACAAAGCTGGACAATTTGTTCAACTTCTCCAATCATGCTACGGCCCTTATCAGGTCTTATCTTGGCGGCAGATCTCAGGCGGTAAGCGTAGGTGGTCGAATGTCTGACTTCTTGAATGTTGTAAGGGGTGTTCCTCAAGGCTCGATCCTGGGACCGCTCTTATTCGTCCTGTTTATAAACGACTTGCCCGATGTCCTTAGGTATTGCAAGGTTCATATTTACGCGGATGATGTGCAATTGTATGTGTGCTGCCCTAGTGATCGTACCAGCTCGTGCATTAATAATTTGAATCAAGATTTGGACCTTATAGGCGGTTGGGCTTCTAGGAACGGTTTATGTTTGAACCCCAAAAAATCGAAATGTCTTGTCATCCATAGAAAGGGGCTCGCAACAAATGGCTTGGATCCAATAACATTAAACAATTCGACTATTGAATACGTAGACTCTGCTACAAATCTTGGTATTGTTTTCAATAAAACTTTATCTTGGAAGGACCACATCTTCAGCTCGGTTGGAAAGGTGTACGGTATGCTACGCACACTTTGGCTTACCCAGCACTATACCCCATTAAACATCCGACTACTGATTGCTAAAGCGTACCTAATACCAAAGCTCCTCCTTGGTTGTGAGATCTACTCCAATTGTGACCATGTATGCAAAAATAAACTAAATGTAGTATATAACAACATTGCTAGGTATGTATTCGGGCTGACGAGACGTGACCATGTTTCCCACCATGCAAAGAAGCTGCTTAACATTTCCTTCGACAATCTGTTAAAAGTCAGAACTCTCATTGCACTACACAAACTAATATATACGAAGGAACCTGATTACCTTTACCGAAGGCTTGTCTTTCTCCAATCGTCAAGGTCCGTTCTGCTTGCACATGTAAGACATCGCATGCTGATTTCAGAACGCCAATTTTTCACTACGTCGATACGTCTTTGGAACTCCCTCCCTTCCAGACTCAGGCTGATAGGCAATGCTCTGCACTTTAAAAATGAATTAACTATCTTTTATAACGACTAAACTATAATCTAAATTGTGATTGTGTCTTCCTACTTCCTATTCCCTGCAACTTTCTTTTGTATCTGTTTCCCTCTATTCTTTCCGCCAGCTAATCTCATATTGCTCTTGTACACGACCTTAAATAAATAAATACTCGACCGTATGTCAGGGTGGATTGGAGACTCGGCCTCTTCAACCATCCTGTGAATAATTCAAGAGTTCAATGCTCAATATTCAATGATAAATCTACCGTTGTTGCTTCGTATGCTGCGTGGAATCGCGTCCATTCCACCAGCACCTTACATATTATCAACGAGTACAACTATATAGCTGGAAATAATGCTTGCCAACACGCGAATAGCTCCAATCGACCGCTGTGCGGAATCACGTCCATTCCGTCAGCAAATCTCATATCGCGCTTGTACTCGACTTTAGATAAATAAATATTCGACCGTATGTCAGGGTGGATTGGAGACTCGGCCTCTTCAACCATCCTATGAATAATTCAAGAATTCCAGATTTCCAAGCACAGCATTCTAAGCAAAGCACCCTAATCCTTCCAGATGACAACACTGCAAGAATCGACCGTATGTGAGGGTGGATTGGAGACACGGCCTCTCCAACCATCTAGTCTAATACTTTGAATAATGTTGTCTAGTTTTAAGTCATATGTATCCGATAGACTACGTTGCTTGTGTCGACTCAAACAAACTAATAAATAAATAAAAATGAGCTCCCCCTCCTAATTTCTAAGCTTCTCTCCCTAAGCTTTTGCTCTAAGCAACTTTAATCATAAGTCTATGTTAATTAAAATTTAAAACAAAATGATTAATCATATTATTTATTGCCAATTCACTACCATAATTATTATTTAATTTAATTTAGTTTAATTTATCTTATCTTGGAATTTTTACGCTGTACCGACTAGCACTTTAATATAATTTCTTCTAATTGTTGTGCTAGGAAAACACTCAAATAAATAAATACAAAATACAAAAAAATACATATAAGCACTACCATCAAGTGAAAATACAAAAAATTAAGAAAACCTACAAGTAAAATCATCGAAAAGAAAATTTTGACACTACCATCAAGTGAAAATACAAAAAATTAAGAAAAACTACAAGTAAAATCATCGAAAAGAAAATTTTGAGAATAAGTGCCATAATAAATATTAGCACTACAAAATAGAACAATCATCGAGTGAAAATACTTAAAAAAAAATCATCGAAAATATAAGGCTTTGCACGCCACGCAGAGGCATTGCCAACGAGGGAGTGCAACAAATAAGGATCATCAAATAAGAAAACAGGACCCCAGCAATCATCCACTGAAGACGAGCACTGTCAAATAAAATAAGAATGAGAATATTCATGTAAGTAGGAAACTCAGCAGCTGTATAGAGTGTAATTTTTAAAAAGTGAAAACTCCGACTTCAAATTAAAATTTAATCAATTAATAAACGAAGATAGTACTTGAATTCGAGAAGTAAATTTTTAAATAAAGACAGTACTTGAATTTGAGATTTCCCCTAAACGATGGACTCCCAAACTCTCCAGACCCTTCTTAATACCGCCATCCGTACGGCAACCGAACATTCCAGGCAGGAATTTCAGACCCGAATAGACGAACTTACAAATAGATTAGCTAGGATTGAGACCCCAACTCAGGTGGTTCAATATGAGCCGGTTACAATTACACCAAATGTATCGTGTGACGAATCCTTAGACCTAGTAAAGACCATGCCAGAATTCAAGGGTGACCCTACGCGTTATGTATCCTGGAGACGAGCGGCGCACACTGCGTATAAGGATTCGAGGAATACCAAGGGAGTTCTAAGCACTACCAGGCAGTGGGCATCATAAGGAACAAAGTGGTAGGGGCGGCGGACAGTGTGCTTTCGTCCTTCAACACAGTCCTGAATTTCAAGGCAATTATTTCACGTTTAGATTTCGCTTACGCCGATAAAAGGCCCATCCATCTAATAGAGCAAGAGTTGTCTACCTTGAGGCAGGGTAAATTATCAGTGATAGGTTTCTACGATGAGGTCGAAAGGAAGCTGACACTCATAATAAACAAAACGATCATGACTCACAGTGGAAATGCCACCCTAATAGAGTCACTCAATAGTAAATACCGCGAGGATGCCCTCCGTGTTTTTATTTCGGGTCTCAATCGTCCTTTTTGTGACATACTGTTTTCCTCCAGACCTAATGATCTTCCCTCTGCTTTGGCTTTGGCACAGGAGCTTGAATCTAATCAAGCTAGGTCCATGTTTGCCCAATCCTTTAACAGACAAACAATTCAGGGTCCCAACCAGTTTCCATATTTACCGCAGTACCGAACGATTCGGCCTGACCAACAACGACAGACTCAGGCACAAAGGGTCGTTCCAATGGATGTAGACCCATCGCTCTCAAGGTTCAGACGAAATAGACCTCAACCAATAAATGGTAATGGTGAGAGGTTCCATCAAGGAGACTATCCAAGGGCTCCTCGTCCAAATATTGGTAATCCGAGTGGCTTGTCCAATCGAAACACCACCAACCAGACTATCGGACAGGTAGCAGCACGACCAGAAAAAAGATCGCACGGGAGTGATCAACAGCCAACACAAAAGGTACAACGAATAAACAACCTTGTCCAGGAATATGATGAACTCGAGGAGGAATATGGTAATGATGCTCTATATGACAGCTACTACCATGATGAGGATTGGAACCCAGTCGAGTGTCAAGACCAACCCAAAGATGACGTGAATTTTTTAGGACGAAATCCCTCTTGCCCTACGTCGAGCGGACAATCGGGGGAAGAGGCATAAAACTCCTTATAGACACCGGTGCAGCAAAGAGCTACATAAAACCGCTCAAAGATTTAAAGGGAATCAAACCCGTAAGTCACACCTTTACGGTGAAATCAATCCATGGCACCACTAGGATTGACAAATACTGCACCATAAACATTTTTAATAGAGACACCAGCTTCTTCATCCTACCCAGTCTTAACACCTTTGATGGTATTATAGGTTTCGACCTACTCAAAGAAGTGAACGGTAAAATAGATTTGATGAGTGGACTTCTAAGTTACAAAGGTGGTCAGGAAAAGCTTTTATATCATGATTGTCCTGACGTTAACGAACTAATAGAAACGGATGCCGAAACACCGACACACGAGTTAAGTATTCCTGCATTGTTGAGGCGGCACGCTAGAGTCTTCGCGGACCCTAACGAGGCACTACCATATAACACCCATATTGTAGGAACAATAAGGACCACCGACGATGTTCCCGTTTACTCTAGGAGCTACCCATATCCCATGGCCTCGGCCGAATTCGTCAATAAAGAGATAACCAATTTATTACAGGACGGTATAATAAGACCATCCCGTTCTCCTTACAATAATCCAATTTGGGTAGTAAGTAAAAAGGGCGTCGATGAAGATGGCAATAGGAAGTCACGACTCGTAATTGACTTTAGGAAACTAAACTTAAAAACAGTGAGCGACAAGTATCCTATACCCGACACGTCTGTAATTTTGGCAAACATGGGAAATGCTAAATTTGTCTCAACGATAGACCTTAAGTCTGGTTTTCACCAGATTAAACTAGCCGAGAGAGATCGAGAAAAAACTGCATTTTCGGTCAATAACGGAAAGTACGAGTTCTGTAGGCTTCCCTTTGGCTTAAAAAATGCTCCCAGTATTTTCCAGAGAGCCATTGACGATGTACTTAGAGCAGAAATCGGAAAAATATGCCACGTCTACGTAGATGACGTCATAATTTTTTCAGAAAGCGCTGAGCAACACTTAAAGGACATCGACCAAGTATTAAACAAACTCTACTCTGCTAATATGCGAGTGTCCGCCGACAAGTCTAAATTCTTTCAGGAAAGTGTCGAGTTTCTAGGCTTTACAGTATCCAAAGGAGGTATCAAGACATGCCCCGATAAAGTCAGGGACATTTTGGACTTTGCCACTCCCAAATCACTTAGAGCTTTACGATCTTTTTTGGGATTGGCTGGTTATTACAGACGGTTTGTAAAAGACTACGCCTCGGTTACCAAACCCCTAACAAAATACCTACGTGGGGAAAATGGGAACATTGGGACTAACCAATCTCGGAAGATAGAAATAAACTTAGATGAAGAAGCACTTAACGCGTTTAATAAAGTTAAAGATATTCTTGCATCAGAGGATGTGCTTCTCCTTTATCCCGACTATAAACAACCATTTGACTTAACAACAGACGCTTCTTCACACGCCATAGGCGCCGTTTTATCCCAAAACGGCAGACCTATCACCATGATCTCAAGAACCCTTTCTCCAGCAGAGGAGAATTATGCAACCAACGAAAGGGAACTCTTGGCGATAGTGTGGGCCCTACAAAAACTTCGCAATTATTTGTACGGTGTAAAACACCTGAACATCTTCACGGACCACCAACCGCTCACCTTCGCTTTATCTGACAAAAACTCAAATTCAAAGATGAAAAGGTGGCGCGCTTTTGTGGAAGAATATTCACCAAAGTTCCATTACAAACCAGGCAAGGAAAATTTTGTGGCTGATGCGCTCTCACGGCAACATATAAACACACTAGGCCACGAGCCAGACTCAGAAAGCATGGTCGCTAACAGTGAGTTGTCACTGACTCAAACGATACCCACAGTAAAAAACCCGATTAACTGCTTCAAAACCCAAATTATTCTGGAAGAGGGAAAGACATCACCAGTTAGCACAGCTATTATTTTTAGGACACGAGTAAGGCATCGAATATCTTTTAGTAACCTACAAGATTTATTGAAAACCATGAAACAATGCGTAAATCCGAATGTCGTTAACGGGCTGCTATGCGAACTCCCAACTTTGGCACTAATCCAAAACGAGCTTACCACATCTTTTCCAGGGGTAAAGTTCCGTCATACTACAAAACAGGTTATCGACGTTTTTAATAAGGAAGACCAAAGAGAAATCCTCCAAACAGAACATAATCGCGCACATAGATCTTGTCGCGAAAATGTGCAACAAGTCCTGGAAAATTACTACTTCCCCGACTTGAGGAAAACCCTAAAAGAAATAGTTTCAAATTGCAAAATATGTCACGAAGCAAAATACCAACGACGTCCCCCAAAACCCGAAATAGGATCAACCCCCATACCCTCGTACCCAGGAGAAATCCTTCACGTTGACATTTATTCAACAGACAAAACACATTTTCTCACAACAATAGATAAATTCTCAAAGTTTGCAATGGTTTTCCCAATAAAATCCAGGGCCATAGTGGATATTAAGGAACCAATCTACGAACTCCTCAACTTTTACAAAAACACTAAATTTATGATTTGCGATAACGAGAGGTCACTGAATTCAGAAACTATTAAAGCAATCTTAAAAAACCACTTCGGAGTCACGATCTACACCACGCCACCGGCTCACAGTACAACGAACGGCCAGGTGGAGAGGTTCCACAGTACACTTACGGAAATTGCACGCTGCCAAAAGCTCGCGACTTGCATTTCCGACACGGCCGAATTAATTCTGCTAGCAACGGCTAAATACAACCGCACCATACACTCCGTTACAGGCAAAAAACCCATAGATGTCATCCACGCAGCCCCTGACGAACTTCTTAACGAAATAAAGAATAAACTTATAACCACCCAACAAAATGACTTAAAAACATACAATGTAAAAAGGCAAACGAGACAATATAAGTTAGGAGAAAAGGTTTTTGTAAAGACCAACAAGAGAATAGGAAATAAATTCACTAAACTTTACACCGAAAAAATAGTCCAAAGCGATTTAGGTACCTATGTTTTGATAGACGGACGTAAAGTTCACAAATCCAACTTAAAAAACTGAAATTTCTCCCTCCTCCTCAGATTAACTCTGCTCCTGATAATGGACCGTTGGGCCAACGCAAGGATATTTAACTATACAGGCTCTCACTAAATCCCGATAGCAACAGGAAAAGTAATCATCCATGAAAATTATGACTTTTTCCTCCACAAGACAAACTTATCAGAATTTGAGGCGATAGCCGAAGAGACGGACACAATAGTAGAGCAATTCCCACATTCCCATGCCCGGCAACTTCTCCGAAACGACGCTGATGAAATATTAAAACTACTGGACGCGATCAGGATACATCACCGACATGCGCGAGGTATAAATATCTTAGGGACTGCATTAAAGTACATAACCGGCACACCGGACTTTGACGACTTTCAGACAATTGAGACTAGAGCCGAAGCCCTAATAGAAGCAAATGAACAACAGGCAACGATTAATCTAGCTACCCAGAGACAAATTAACGATTTGACCGTGACAGTTAATAAGCTTTTAACACAGGCAAAACGGACGCAGATTGACACAGGAAATCTCTTTTCTTTAGTCAGTGCTAGAAATAGAGCGGTAATAATGCAATTAGAAACTATCATTACATCAGTAGCACTAGCAAAGGTAAATATTATTAATCCCATTCTGCTTAATGGCATGGAAATAAGTAATATATTGGCTGCTGAGCTCTCTACAGATACTAGTATAACTGACATACTTTCTGTTTCTAAATTTAAGATATTTCAAAATACACAACTTATTTATTTCATTATTAAATACCCAAAAATAGCTAGAATTTGTAATAGTGTAAAGTTGCTGCCCGTAATCCAAGAAGGGAAGATTATTTGCTTAGAAACGAATCTTATGGCCGAATGCGACAGAGAATACATCCCACTTTATAATTGCAAGGAAGCCATAATAGCAAACTTCTGCCCTTGAAAGAAAGTCCCTGTGTACGACAACTACTGAACCAACACTACGCAAATTGCAAATCCAAATCCGACAATCACGTGCCCGTCATTGAGGAGATCGATGACGGCGTAATTCTAATTAATGACCAACCCGCTATAATACAAAACGAGAATTTAACAAGATTAGCTAGAGGAACTTTTTTGATAACATTCAAGGGTGATATTACAATAAACTCCACCGTTTATAGCAACTGGAATGAGGTAATGCGTTCAAATCCCAAGGCGGTACCCGCACAACACGTTAACTTTACCGAACATATTGAGCTGTTATCACTTCCACACCTAGAAAGAATTAACATAAAAAACCTCAAGCACATAGCTCACTTACGAAACCTTATTGAGACCCGCTCCATACAATCGGGAAGCGCCTTGCTCCTAATCATATTGGCCGTAGCTATAAGCGTGGCAATATTTCTGCGAAAACGGCAGAGAAATATGGTGGTACTGAAGAACGGCATAAAAGAAACCGAGGACGCTTTCACTTCAAGAGGGGGAGTAGTTAACACAGGTAACCAACCATCCGGCCAAAATATCACTTAATGCTGACGGTGCGTCTGCAACTTTTCCAAATAATAAGTTAATATCGCAATGCTTCCGGCCATTATGCTGATCGAACACTTTTTACCTTGCGCGTGACAACAACAAACTAAGCGCAAACGGAATTGGGTCGGCAGTTGCTAATGCAAGCAACTAAGAAGTCACGCGGCTAACAACGTGCAGTAACTAAAGTTAGGGCAATTCAGTGTAGGTATTTAGACGCTAGCGTCGCTTGCATGTAATCAGTTATTTCAACTCTTCCGCTGAGACCGGCTGCCCTTGGGATAACCAAGGGAAATAAAATTTTTAAACAAACATAAAGATTTGTTTTACTTGTATTCTGTACATACAAAGCAATTGGTCAGCCGGTACTGAGCTACGCGACGCCTATATGGTCGTCGGGGCTAGCTGACACACACTGGACGAGGCTTCAGGTCTGCCAGAATACCGCCCTTCGAACCTCCAGTGGGTGTCTTCTTATGTCTCCTGAGCACCACCTTCACAATGAAGCGAAAATGCTCGCCGTTAAAGAGCATAACGAGATGCTGACCAGGCAATTCCTGTTCAACTGTTGCAAACCGCAGGAGAATAAGAAGCCACCTACGCAAACACTTCGATAAGATCCGGCACCTGATTTCCACGCCGTTTGATCCTAAGGTGCACTGGCAGGCCCTCACCCTTATCCACACCGATTCGGTAAATTCCTATGTCAGCTCTATCCCAGCGAACGCCGTTCTTCAGGCAACCACTCCACCCGTTGCCGAAGAGGAGCGCGCGCTGCCTAGGGAGACTAGAGTGATGCTGGCCCAACTCCGGTCTGGATATTGTAATAGGCTAAACTCTTACCTATCCAGACTGAACCCCGACTTGCCTAATGTTTGTCCGGCATGTGGCTTGTCCCCCCATAATACTAACCACCTTTTCGTCTGCTCAGCTTAGCCTACTCTTCTAACACCCATATCCCTCTGGTCCGCCCCTGTCGAAGCCGCTAGGTTTCTAGGACTTCCGTTAGAAGAGTTTGATGATACTACTGGGTAGGATACTGACTCCCTAGGTAGGGCTAAGTAGCGCTACCACAACAACAACAACGGGGCCATCTCCAGGGAAGAGTGGAGCTGGGTGGCCAACGCCATCTCTGAGGCCTATTTGAATGCCTGTGATTGGTATCCTGGGCCACCGCCATCCATCGAGTATATGGGATGGTATAATGGATTCAGGTTGATGAGTGCGCAGACGAGCGGTCAGCCACGTTTTTCAAATGTCTTGTCTCTCTGGTTGGGGAGTTGTGGCGGGGTGCCAGGCTTCAGGCCGTGGACAGGAGGGGCCTTCCTCTTCGACCAAGGGCTCGGGTGTGGTTACCTGCCGAACCCTCCCAGCCGGAGAGAATTCTGAGGCAGTTGCAATACTGCAATCAGAGCCGTCCGACCCACAATTGGAAGGTCCTCAGGGTTGAGGAACCCGAGGGGCCCCGTCGTTGTTGTTGTTGTTGTTTTAACAACAAAATCACTCCCCGAAGGTTTTGGGGAGTGTTGTCGAAATAACAGTCCTTGGCCGGATATGAATCCGGTACGCTCCGGTACTCCCTTGCGGTACTGCCCGACTGTCGTGGGAGCGATTTGGTATGACCAGTGCAACCTTCTAGGTCATGTCATCCCTCCTTCCGAAAGGAAAGAGAAGATGGGTAATGAGAGGTGGGAGGCATCATATCCGTAGATCAACCATCGAGTTGCACATCATTACCTTTGTGCATATTGGTCGCCTCTTACGACCGGTATGCCTACCGCGGGCATATTCTAAGCCCCAACCCGCAGGCCCCGTCGTCAAGTGCTATTGCTACTTAACGCGGAGTCCACGGGTCCTCTCGCTGTCTCAAGGGGTGTCATCTCCTATGGTATTGAGCGTGTGGTTCTAAGAATCTACAACGCTAATGCCAGGGGATGAGGCCACACCTCCTGATGTGGGACGGAAGGGAGACGAGCCTGTGGGGAAATCGGAAGCCGTAATTACGGTGCCCAATCCTACAGTGTTGGACAGCACCAGCTCTGTTGGCATCCCGTCTGTGGGGTCGGTCTGCAGCGTTGGAGGGCTGTTCGACTGGGCGGAGGAGGAGAGGCTGTTAGCCTCGGATGGAGAGGTTGCTGAGGTGGACGAGATGGATTTGTCTGATGATGATGATCCGACAAATAAATCTCCAACACTCTAAGGCGGCCTCCGCCAGCCTCCTCCTCAGCCTGGAACAAGGCGGGGTCGACGCAATAATTTATCTGGATTGAGGACTGACAAATACAAACTATTTGTGCACGGAACGGCAGGTAGGCCAAGATCATGTGTACTGGTTAGGAAAGATATTAAAGCCTTTCTTCTTCCTAACGGTGACGTAACGGCTGTGTGCTTGTAGGATGGCAATAAGGGATCGTGGCTAGTGTCATACATCTTAAGATGCAGCGCAATTCACACGGATAGGTTACGCTCTTTGTTCGGTGATTGATTTAGTCGTCGCTGAGCAAGTGGCGTGCCAAGATCGTGCTTTTTTGCCAAGCAAATAATATATGCATGTATGTACGTAACATTTTTCCTTGTGTACATTCATATTATGAAATGAATAATTGTTTTGTTTTGTCAGAAACTATGTATATTCATAGAAAAAAAACAGATCTATTAGATAATTGCATTTTAATTTTGAAATTTACATAAAAAAAAGTGCGACGGTATCATAAATATGTGCTTTTGCTTTGCTGTCTAGCAGGCAACTAATAAACATATCAACTGGTTCGCGCGTTGAGAGCGCTTTACCAATATTAACGCACTTACAATTTTGCCGACGGCTGGCCCACATGGCCCATGATGACACTTATGGGCCACCGTCTGAAACCCTATGGAAGGTTACCGCTGAAGCAAGGCGAA
Organism: Sphenella marginata; assembly: GCA_951509765.1. Taxonomy (NCBI): domain Eukaryota; kingdom Metazoa; phylum Arthropoda; class Insecta; order Diptera; family Tephritidae; genus Sphenella; species Sphenella marginata. The sequence goes on along the minus strand of OX608079.1, from coordinate 65,782,965 downwards.
GAGGCGTTGGACTAATTGTCGGGACTGATGCGAACTTGCATAACTCACTGTGGGGGAGTACGGATACTAACGCAAGAGGTGAGCCACTCTTAATGAAGGGCTATGTATTTGTAACAGGGGTAATGACCCCCCTTTTGTAACATCAGTTAGAGAGGAGGTCATGGACCTCACTCTTGTTTAGGGAGACCTGTTCCCCCTTATATCCGATTGGCTTGTTCTTCCGGAACACTCGTTCTCTGAGCATAGGTATATTCTGTTCTCTCTTAGTAAATATAGGCCCAGTAAAACCATGTTTAGAAATCCTAGGCGTACTAACTGGGTCCGGTACTGTAGCAAATTGGATGAGTTTCTCCCGAAAGCACTCGTATCGGGCTCAGAACTATCAGAGACCGCTATAGATGCTCTGGTGGAGAAATTCACCTATGCTTGCAACAAAGCGTATAAAATTGCGAGATATTTGCAATCAAAGTTTACAATTTTCTGTAATTTTCATGTGGTTGTTGTAATAACAACTTACACTGTGAGAAAAGAGGGCATCACCGTGGCGGGTATTTGTTTCCTTTGGCACTCAACTACTAATAAATTAGCTAAAAATATGATAGGGGTATCAAAAGACGCGTTTTGGCCTCAGGATCAATGATCCGAAGTCGAAATTTCATTTTTTTGTTCCAGTGAAAAGTTATTAGTGAAAAACCGAAAATTGACGCGGGTCAGATACCCAATTCGGGGCCCGATCCATGTTTTGGTATTTGTTTCCTTTGGCACTCAACTACTAATAAATTAGCTAAAAATATGATAGGGGTGCCAAAAGACGCGATTTGACCTCAGGATCAATGATCCGAAGTCGAAATTTCACTTTTTTGTTCCAGTGAAGAAATATTTGCAACAAAGTTCAGAATTTTCTGTCATTTTCATGTGGTTGTTGTAATCACAAATTACACTGTGAGAAAAGAGGACATCACCGTGGCGGTAGCCACGGCTATGGCACACACCCGGAGTTGGAATGGCGTAGCCCAGGGTTATTTTTTTTGAAGGGCGGCCGAAGGCCGCCTACTCGAAAAGGTATTCTGCACATAAAAAACATGGATCGGACCCCTAAATAAGAATTTGACCGGGGCCATTTTTTGGTTTTTTGTTAATAACTTTTCACTAAAACAAAAAAATTAAATTTCGACTTCGGATCATTGATACCGAGGTCAAAACGCGTCTTTTGACACCTCTTTCATATTTTTAGCTAATTTATTAGTAGTTGAGTGCCAAAGGAAACAAATACCCATGTTTTTTATGTGCAGAAGACCTTTCCGAGTAGGCGACCTTCGGCCGCGCTAAAAAAAATACACAGTGGTCAAAACGTGGATCGGGCCCCGAATTTGGGAGCTAACCCGGGTCAATTTTCGGTTTTTCACTAATAACTTTTCACGACAGTCGGGCAGTACCGCAAGGGAGTACCGGAGCGTACCGGATTCATATCCGGCCAAGGACTGTTATTTCGACAACACTCCCCAAAACCTTCGTGGAGTGATTTTGTTGTTAAAACAACAACAACAACAACATTGCTTTTCCCCCTTCGGATTATTGTTACGGAGGTCAAGATGCGTCTTTTGATAACTCGGTAATCGTTGCGATGGACTACCGAGCGCTAATATTTACACAAGAATGTCGGGAGGGGTCTCAAAAGACGCGTCTCGGTCCCAGGATCACGAATATAACTCCGCTCAACCGATATTTTCATTATTTTGTAAAATATTTGCGAAAAACCGAAATAACCCGGGTTTAGGGACCCGATCCATGTTTTTTATGTGCAGAAAACCCTTCCGCGTAGATTTTGTTGTTAAAACAACAACAACAACAACATTGCTTTTCCCCCTTCGGATTATTGTTACGGAGGTCAAGATGCGTCTTTTGATAACTCGGTAATCGTTGCGATGGACTACCGAGCGCTAATATTTACACAAGAATGTCGGGAGGGGTCTCAAAAGACGCGTCTCGGTCCCAGGATCACGAATATAACTCCGCTCAACCGATATTTTCATTATTTTGTAAAATATTTGCGAAAAACCGAAATAACCCGGGTTTAGGGACCCGATCCATGTTTTTTATGTGCAGAAAACCCTTCCGCGTAGGCGGCCTTCGGCCGCGCTTCAAAAAATAACCCTGGGCTACGCCATTCCAACTCCGGGTGTGTGCCATAGCCGTGGCTACCGCCACGGTGATGTCCTTCCGCGTGCCACTTTTTTCTCACAGGGTATTCTGATTACAACAACCACATGAAAATGACAGAAAATTCAGAACTTTAACTGCAAATATCTCGCAAACTACTAAAAATATCGGAACAAGTAAAGAATACCGACCGTTTAGCTAGAAAAAAACAAAAAAGTGGGCATGGTCCGCCCCTTTTCCCTGATTCACAAGCAGCAATTTTTTTTTTAAGCAACCCATTAGGGAGGGTGTTAGGGGGGGTTGAAAATCAAATTTTCGAGATTTTCAAAAGCGTATATTTTGTAAAATACTGAACCGATTTTTAAAAGTAGAATATGGTTCGTAAGAGAATTGAATTACCTTTCATTTGAGGTGCGACTGCTGTAGGTGCAAAACCGCATATGTGCAAAATTAAAAATTTTGTTTTAAAAACAACTTGTGCTACACCATGCCAAGTCCTTCTGCGTAGTTCCCCCTTCTGGCTAGGCGGCCTTCGGACGCGCTTATTATAAATAACCCTGGGCTACGCCATGCCAAGTCCGGGTGGTTGCCGAAACTAATGTATAATGTATTGGGGCGAGATCCATGGTATTTATGTGCAGCACGCCTTTCCGCGTAGGCGGCCTTCGGCCGCGCTTCAAAAAATAACCCTGGGCTACGCCATTCCAACTCCGGGTGTGTGCCATAGCCGTGGCTACCGCCACGGTGATGTCCTTCCGCGTGCCACGTTTCCCACACTTTTTCACTTTTTTGGCTCAGCCTATTGTGCCATTACAACAACCACATGAAAATGACAGAAAATTGTGAACTTTAACTGCAAATAACTTTTGAACGGTTGAAAAAAACAAAAATCTCATTTCATATTCTTTTGATACCCCACTCGACTTTTTTGGTCTCGTTTTGGGTGGTCCCCATAAACTGCACCAGTACCTTTTTTTCAATAAATATAAACAAATATATACATATATCCAATAAAAGCTATTGTCAATACATATCCAATGAAATTTAAATTTTGAAAATCGCATGGATAGTTTTCGAGAAAAATTGGTTTTAAAATTTCGATTTTTCAACCATTCTTTACTTAAGCCCAAAAAAACTGATAAAAACCGAGTAAGAGTATATAATGTTATATATCAAATAAAAGGTATTTTCATACACTTTCAAATAACAGTATTGAAAAGTACCGTCAATAACACATTTTCTGTGAAAAAACATGTTTTTATATGATTAAGATTAATTAAATTTAGTTTTTTCTGTTTTTCATTAATTTCTTTCAATAAATATATACAAATATATATATTAAATGAAAGCTATTGTCAATACCTATCCAATGAATTTTAAATTTTGAAAATCGCATGGACAGTTTTCGAGAAAAATTGATTTTAAAATTTCGATTTTTCAACCATTACTCCCCCCCAACTCCGCCCCTGATCATTTGCTGAGAAAAAAATGTATGTCGTTACACTCAGTGACGGAACAGGAATCACGCTCATGTTGTTTTTTTCTCGTAACTGAACGGTCGGTATTCTTTACTTAAGCCAAAATATCGGTTGAGCGGAGTTATATTCGTGATCCTGGGACCGAGACGCGTCTTTTGAGACCCCTCCCGACATTCTTGTGTAAATATTAGCGCTCGGTAGTCCATCGCAACGATTACCGATACCTCTCTCAAGATTTTTGGACGTGTATTAACACTTGACGTACGCCGTAAAGTATTACCTTTTTTTTTGAAGCGCGGCCGAAGGCCGCCAATGCGGAAAGGTGTTCTGCACATAAAAAACATGGATCGGACCCCTATATCAGGATTTGACCTGGGTCATTTTTTGATTTTTTTGTTAATAACTTTTCACTGAACTAAAATATTTCTTTTCCGGATTCGGATTCTTGTTACAGAGGTCAAAACGCGTCTTTTGGTACCTCTCTCGATATTTTTGGAGGTGTATTAGCAGTTACGTACGGTCGTAAAGAATTACCTTAGGTACTAAACCATCTTCTAGAACGGTACCTCAAAGTCTTATCTAATGTTTACCAAGTTCACTCTTCATATAGTTTACTCAATAACATAACCAATTTACCATCCGCTTATTGAAGCCAGAAGGAGCATTACGAAATCCTTTTATTGCTTGGAATACGCCGCCACCTATGCACCCCATTGCAAATGCACCACCACAATCATCAATAATCCTGAACGGACACGGCTCCCGAGCATATTCTTCCATCTAGACCAGGTAAGAATATTTACTGATTCAATAAATCTATTATGCCATACAAACTTCAATCAATCTCAAAGCAAAAAGTGATACGGGTGTTATATGTATGGAATCACAAAATTTTTCATATATCGAGTTTTTTGCATTCGATTGCCCCCTGTGACGAGTTCGATAAGTCCCCGATTGTAAGTCACGGGTTCGATTACTGTAGAAACAAATAAACACACGCACAAAGGTTTGGTTTTTATTGAGTGCACCGTGCCTATGAATGTTTTTTTTTTTAGAGGAGTAGAGGGAGTCCCAGAAATCACAGAACTAAAGCCCGAACTTGGAGGCAACTCATATTTTAAGAGAAAATCGAATTTGAAGATTCGAATTTTCACAACCAAAAGGTGTAAATTTTAAAACACTTTGATAACACTATACACACAAAACTATATTACATTACACAAAAACCCCCTTCCACACAGTCTCGCACTGTTTTTTGCCCGAGTTTTGCGCGAATAACCGCTTTAAAAATTTAAATTTGTTATCACAGAAAGCCCGACATGTTTTTTCACTTGGCAAAAACAATGCCTTCGGATTAGTTGCAGTTACAGCGAGTAGCAACTGCTGATGGCTCTGAAGGAATAAACAAACTATGTTATGGCACGTTCACTGCAACATAGCTTGTTTATTCTTCATTTTATGAGTTATTTTTATAGATTTTCTTTATAAATGTTAAGAAACGTGATAAATCTCCGTTTATGAACCACGAACAGATATAATGCCGAACACTAAGCAGCTTGCAACGAGATTAATTTGAACTAGTTAATAAAAAAATGTTGCCAGACCTTCCAACAGTAATTGTAAAGGCTGGTTTTCATTAGGTCAAAATATGACATCAAATGGTGGCATACTAATGAAAACGGCTGGCATATGGAGTCAATTGCGTTTGCAGTCAGTTTTGGCGACTCTTTGTCATATAAAATTACATGCATGTGAAAACTGTCAAATTCCAGTATGACAGCGCAGTTTGCAACGATTGACACGATTGCCAACATGTTGGCAAATCTATTTCATTTGACTCAATTCGTTTGTGGAGTCGGGTTCGCACCCCAAATTTTGTGAAAAAATTTTTTTTTCCTTTTTTATATTATTTTTTATATTTTTTCCATTTTATATTATTGTTTTCTTTTTTAATTCTGTAATATTACCATTTTGTGGTCGGCTACGTTATATTCATATCTCAAATTTGTGAGTTTTTGTGTCGGGGACAAAACAAAAAAGTGAAAATATATAAAAAAAATAATACTTGCAATTAAAAAACAAATAAAAGTTAATAAAAAGTTAAAAAAAATTTAACAAAAGTTGGGGTGGGAACTCGCTTCCCTACAATTGATAGTGGAGTAGATTGTCAAACAACTGACTGGGCAATTGTAGTGAAAACGGGATGTCAATCGCTTGACACCACAATTTGACGTCAGTCTTTAACGCGCTCTGCTTTATCGACTTCATGTCAGTTTTTAAGTCGTAATGAAAACACATTTGACACCATATCGCCATAGTGTCAGTTAAGTCAGTTTTTGTGGTCAGTCATTTTGACCTAATGAAAACCAGCCTTTAGACATAAGGCTGGTTTTCATTAGGTCAAAATATGACATCAAATGGTGGCATACTAATGAAAACGGCTGGCATATGGAGTCAATTGCGTTTGCAGTCAGTTTTGACGACTCTTTGTCATATAAAATGACATGCATGTGAAAACTGTCAAATTCCAGTATGACAGCGCAGTTTGCAACGATTGACACGATTGCCAACATGTTGGCAAATCTATTTCATTTGACTCAATTCGTTTGTGGAGTCGGGTTCGCACCCCAAATTTTGTGAAAAAATTTTTTTTTTCCTTTTTTATATTATTTTTTATATTTTTTCCATTTTATATTATTGTTTTCTTTTTTAATTCTGTAATATTACCATTTTGTGGTCGGCTACGTTATATTCATATCTCAAATTTGTATGTTTTTGTGTCGGGGACAAAACAAAAAAGTGAAAATATATAAAAACATAATACTTGCAATTAAAAAACAAATAAAAGTTAATAAAAAGTTAAAAAAATTTAACAGAAGTTGGGGTGGGAACTCGCTTCCCTACAATTGATAGTGGAGTAGATTGTCAAACAACTGACTGGGCAATTGTAGTGAAAACGGGATGTCAATCGCTTGACACCACAATTTGACGTCAGTCTTTAACGCGCTCTGCTTTATCGACTTCATGTCAGTTTTTAAGTCGTAATGAAAACACATTTGACACCAAATCGCCATAGTGTCAGTTAAGTCAGTTTTTGTGGTCAGTCATTTTGACCTAATGAAAACCAGCCTATAGATACATATAAGGTATGGTGACCCCTGCGGGTAGGGGTTAAGAATATGCCCGCGGTAGGCATACCGGTCGTAAGAGGCGACTAATATGCACAAAGGTAATGATGTGGAACTCGATGGTTGATCTATGGACATGATGCCTCTCACCTCTCATTACACATCTTCTCTTTCCTTTCGGAAGGAGGGATGACATGACCTAGAAGGTTACACTGGTCATAACAAATCGCTACCACGACAGTCAGGCAGTACCGCAAGGGAGTACCGGAGCGTACCGGATTCATATCCGGCCAAGGACTGTTAATTCGACAACACCCCCCAAAACCTTCGGGGAGTGATTTTGTTGCTAAAACAACAACAACAACAACAGGTATGGATGTACAGTATTACCCAAAGTTATTCATCCCAAATGATCACTTGAGGCGCTATTACATTGAAAATACCTGTCATGTCATGTTTTCTTGCTAAAAACCTGTCTCAGTCCTCAACTTCAGTTTTTGAAAAATCTGCATATTCATTTACACATGTCTGGCACCTCCTATTACTCGCTGACGATTCAACTAGTACCAAACCGCCATTGGTGTTCACAAGTGATTCGCCCAAAATAGAAAGCAGTTTATTTGAATGTTTTTTTTTCGTGTTATATATTTTAGAAGGCTAAAATATTAAAAATATGCAGTGTGGTGAGACATATCGTTCAGTGTGAAGTGTTTTTTTTTTTTTTTTTTTTTTTTTTTTCCTTTATTGATAACAAGATTTAGATTAATACAGAATTTTCTCAAAAAAAAACTTGTTTTTGTACGAGAAGATAGCTTAATTGCATTTAAAATTTTTTTGCCATCAATTGTTGTGAGAGTAAATTACATTAATACAATAAAATGAAAAAGAAAATAAAAAAATAAAGATACATAATTTATGCAATTAAAAGTAAAAGTAAATTATAAGAATCCGCCATAGTAAGGTTACATATTAAAATTAAAATTGAAATTGATAAGAAGTAGCTGTTTGACTTGTGTTTTAAAGCATAGAAGGCTTCTAGCATTTTTAACTTCAACCGGAAGCTTATTATATAATTTTACACCATAATGTCTTAAGGATTTCGCACATCTTTCCGTTCGAAAGAATCGTGGTTTGATATTCGACCTAGCTCGTAACGAGTATTCGAGGGTTGGTTCCTCTGGAATATACAAATTATGTTTTATTAGATTATTTTTAACTTTGTAAAAAGTTTCTAACGTTTGTAATATTGCATATTTCCGAATATCCAACCTATTTAGATATAGAAGCTCGCTTGCCGTTCCTCTAGGCAGATGCAAAATATTTTTAATAACTTTATTTTGTATTCTTTGTATTTCATTTGTAAGTTGCTCCGAGCAGTTATTCCATATAGGGTTCAAATAATGTATTTTTGACATGAACAGAGAGTTATATAGTAACCATAGATGTTTTTGTGGAATCACTTTACGATTTCTATAAATCGCAAAGTTTAGTGGTAATAATTTCATTTTAATTCTATTTATGTGTTCTCGCCAGTTTAAATTGGCGTCAAACCAAATGCCAAGGTATTTTAATGTATCTACCCTTGAAACGAAACTACCATCGAGATGAACTCCTTTCAAATCATTAATACTAGGAATATCCTTGTAATTGTTAAAAATTATGAAATTGGTTTTCGCTAGATTCATTTTCAATAAATTTCGTTCGAACCATTGGGATATTGTCTTTAGGTCCTCTTGTATATTAGTTAAAAGCTCATCAAGGCTGTCAGTAGCATACAGGAAAGTTCCATCATCAGCGTAGAATTGCGGCATTCCTTTTAAATTGAGCTTTAAAAAGTTATTAATATATATTAAAAATAATGTGGCTGCCAATTTAGATCATTGTGGAACACCTGCTCTGATAGTGTTGATTGAGCTTTTACAGTTTTTAATTTGCACATATTGTTTCCTGTTTATGAGAAAACTTTCAAAGAGTTTGATTGCAACACCTTCCACCCCCAATTCCCTTAGCTTTTCTATCAAGATGGAAAGATTTACTGAGTCGAAGGCTTTACTAAGATCAATTGCCAACATAGCAACATACTTTTTTTTATCTAAATTTTCATAAATAAACTCTGTACAATTAATACAGGCAGATAGCGTGCTAGATTTTTCCGTAAATCCGAACTGATTATCGCTGATTATTTTATTAGTTTTTATAAATTCTTTTAATCTGTTTAACAAAATACTTTCAAATACCTTATCAATCGTACTCAATTTCGTTATTGGCCTATAGTTTGAGCAGACCTCCTTATTTCCACTTTTGTAAATTGGAACTACTGATCCGGTTTTCAACTCTTCTGGATACTGACCACTTTGAAAACATTCGTTAATGAATTTTGATAACAGACCAGAGAATTCATCTTTATATTTTTGTACCAATCTCACAGAAATGCCATCCGGACCGTTGGCCGACTTTGCGTTAAGAGTACTGATTGCATTTCTTACCTCTTCAAAATCACACTGACTTAAAACAAAAGGATGTGTTATTCCATCTAAAGGCTCAGGGGAGTACTCAAAATTATCTGGCGTTTTTATAATGTGTATAAAATAATGATTAAAAGCTTCTGCTATTTCTGATGGTGTTGTAAGAACCTTGTCGTTATATACTATTTGCGTAATAGCTAGAGGCGATAAGTTAGTTTGACCATATATAAGCTGATTTAAGACTCTCCAGGTTTTAGCGCTGGATTGGATATTATCTTCAATTTGCCTACCATAAAATTCCCTTCGCGCATTGTTAATTTTATTACGTGCTTGAATCTTGAAATACCTGAACTTGTTTTCAAAATATAAGTTATTAATATATTTCTTCTTTAATTTGTAAAATTTGTTTTTCTCTTTGATTACTGCTAAAATTTCATTATTTAGCCATGGCTTCTTAACATTTTTATTCGTTTTTTTAATACGCTTGGTGCATTTTTCAATACTACTACATAGCTGTGTATGAAATCCCGAAAAGTGAGGTTGTTCTAATAAATTGTATATATGGTTATTATCTTCGAATAAGGCGTAATCAAAAACTTGTATTTCGCTTTCGATATGTTCTTTATTTAGTACGTTGTTATTTAAAGTTAAAGCTAGAAGTCTATGATCAGAAATTTCATTGTCATCTAACGATAAAGTGTATGAAAATTCTACTAAATCCGTTAGAGCATGATCAATTATGGTTTTGGAATCGCTTCCTCTTCGAGTGTACATCTCTCTGCTCAAACTGTTTAAAAAAATAAACCCACTACTGAGTACCACATTAGTATAGTTGTTTATATATACATTTGACATTAATAGGTTTAAGTTAAAATCACCAACTATTATGGATCTCTTATATTTTAATACTTCATTCTCTAATTTATCAACGAAACGGCTAATGTCAGACGCACAGAATCTATAGATGCACGAGATGTGCATATTTGCTTTGATTAATTTTACTGTCAAAAAGCTACTTCCTTCATATTCGATTACAGATACGAGAGAAGATGGAACTGTTTTGTGTACGAAGATTGCGCACCCTCCTGCTCTATTTGATATACGATTTGCAAAATAAGCATTATAATTTTCCAAATTGAAATAAATATTTTCATTTTCGTATATCCAAATTTCGCTTACCGCAACTACATGAACAGTTCGACCCTCTATTGTATTCTGGTGTATCAACATATCAAGGTCGTTCAACTTATTTCTAATGCTTTGAATATTCAGATATAGTATATTAATATTTTTACAATCATTGCTAAATATCAATTTGTTTAAATCATAATTCACATCAGTCTCAAGTGCTGCATTAACAACATCCATGATTATAGATAATATATATATATGCTTTAGTAGGTTTTATCTACTCAAGTTTTCTCATATCATCTATTTCTTTAATATGTATAGCAGCAGTGTCATCATCTTTTCTTACAAAGACTTTCGCATCCTTCACCCACACGTATTTGTAGATTTTTTTGTTAGCTTCTGATTTCACCTTTTTCATGAGATCGCTAATCTCTTTCTCCATCAGCTGATGAAAGTTTACATTCTTTCCTTTCATATCAATATTAGTAATTAGTTTGCTTGCGTCTATCTTCCCACCTTTCTTTCTGAATTCAAAGCATTTGGTTTTTAACTCATCGCTTTTCATTTTTACAATAATGGGATGTGTTCTAAACTTCTTATTTTCATTTTGAAACACATCCACAATGCTATCATTGCTTATGTTAGCATGAACTTGCTCGGCAATTTTCATGATAACCGGTTTTAAATCTATGTCTTTTATTTGTGGTAAATTAGTTATTATTAAATTGTTTTTGTTTTTTTCTTGTTTTATCTCTATCATGTTACGTTCTAATGTTTTCATTTTTAATTTGACATTTTCTCCGTTCGTTTTAATCTCTTTCATTTCTTTTTTTATTTGTTTGTTTTCTTCGGTTAGCCGATCAATCTCTTTCTTGAGTGCATTAAAACCATCACTTATGTGATCTTGGGACTCTCTTATTTTTTTCAACGCCCGCTCTTGCACTTTGAATTCATTGTTTAATTTATTTATAATTGTTGTTAAGTTGACAGAAGTAGATTCGTTGTCGCTTGAATCGCTTGAACTTAAGACGTTTTCTTTGTTATTATGTTTTTTATTTGTTCTTGTTCTTGGCGCCATTTATTTATTCTCTTTCGCCTTCCTTCGCAAAGTCACTTATACCAAAATTGTAATTTCTTTTATGTGTTTGCACATTAACAAAAAGAAAAATATTGAGCACAATTCACTTTTGCAGAAGGAGGCACTCGTTTTTTAATGTTTTATCTAGTTCTCTAGGCTTTTAATTGTCTTTATTCACTTTAAATAAATTTTTTTTTACTAAGCTCTGTTTATTGCATCCTCTCACTTCAATTGACATTCTTATTTTTTAAAGTGAATAATTATAAGCAAGTCTGGTAAATTTTGAAGCTTCCTTACATACAATATTGCAAATTTAAACACGATTTTTTTCTCAAAATATATAGCTTGCCTCCAAGTTTCGCCATTTGTTTTGTGTTTTGAGCGACCCCCTCTACCTCTCAAAAAATAAAAAAATTCCTAGGTTCGGTGCATCATCTAAAATATTCCCCGCCAAATATAACTTTGATATATTATCTACCAAGGGTGTAGCGCTTATATAATTCTCAAATGTTCAAGTTATTTTTTTTTAATTTTTACAAAAAAACCAAATCAGAAAAATTAACTTTGACTTATTAAAAATCCTTGAAAGGACCTTGGAAGGTGAAAAATCTATATGTATGATTTGTTTCTTATTCAATTCTACATAAAAGTCATAACGTTGTTAATACCTCGAAAATCACTTGTTTACGAGATATTGGCTATTAAAGTTTCATATCTTTTTTAAGTGCATTTTTTACTTAAGGTCAAGTGAGCATGGAATTTTTTCACTATGGATGTCCAGATTTTTTTACAGATCTTATTTTTTATCCCCAATCTTTCAGATAATGCGTGGGGAGCGAGAAAAATTAACACTTTGTCATTTTGGGTGTTCTAATATACATACATCTTCAGACAGTTGGACTAACGAAAAATTGATATAAACAAAAAACGGAAAACTTCGGACTATGGCGGACAGACACTTGAACTAATAAAAAATCGGACTAGGGCGGAGAGACACTTGGAGTAATAGAGAATCGAACATATAACCCTGGGATAATATAAAATGGGACAACTTCGGACTATGACGGACTGACAATTGGACTAATAAAATATCGGAAAACTCGGACTATTGGTGTGATTTACACAAAAAATCCGCATTTTAAAATGAGGCTCATTAGCTTTCTTATTAAAAAGTTTAATTAAAAAGTACGTTCTGATTCTTATAAAAAGTACTTTTATAAAATCTGAATACATTTTTTCGATATTCGATAAATTCAGAAAGTGGCTTTACAAGTTCGCAGTTACTGAACTGTTTTTCCATCGTAAAGAAGAAATCTTTTTCAGTAATATCACCATCAAAGCTAGGTTAAGGGATTGTGCCGCTGTGCATTTTGAAATATTTAAAATATAAGTAGCCGATGAAGGTAGCTGCTTTCGTCTATATCAACAGACACCTCAACTTGCACATTTTGAAACGAGCTCAGGGTTGGTCTAGGTAGACCTTGAAATGTTAGCCAGGAAGTGTCCCTGACCAAATCATCGCTGCATGCTTGTTGGAGCGTGTTGGCGGATATCGATTCTTCCAAGTCATCGGGCAACACTTCCCAATTGCTCTTATCGACACATCTAATGTATCCTATACCCCAGGCTTGTCTAAACAAATATGAAAAACGCTGTGGGGTTATTTTTGAATCAAAAGAATGTGTCCGAAAAAATTCTCTGATTTGTCTTGGCATAATTTTCGGGTCATTAAATGCTTAAAACCCTCACGTGACCAGAATCGCCACAAATGTCATAAGACACTAATGTTAAGGAGCCAGCCTTTTATAAAACTAAATTTATTTGTCATATCACGACCATCGGTGTCAAAAACTTTCACAGAATTAAGAAATAGTTCAGCTTTTTCAAGGAATTTAAGTCCGCAGATGCCGTGAAAGGCTCCGTGAAGTTTCCCGTTGCTCCAAAAACAAGGCTATTAAAAATATTAAATTACTTATCAAAAAAAAGTACAAACTCTGCCGTATCAAGAAAGGAAGATGAAGCTTGGGAATTTAAAAGGCCAGACCTATCCTCCTTATAGGTCATTGCACTTGCAACTGAGTTGCTGAATACTTGCGATGCCAATTTTACGCTCATTTTGTTGTGATTTTATGACGAATCCGAACCGATGTCAATTTGTGGGTGGCAAAATCTCCTATCCCTAATTCAATTACATTTTCTTTATTGGCTAAGCTATCCCCCCTCTCACTAGAGATATTTGGCCTACAAGCTGTCACTGTGGGTGAACATACTGCTACGTCCGGAACAGCGCCCTTTTTGAGGGTCCGTCCCATTACCATTTCGTCGGAGAAATGCCGCCTACAAGCATAAATATACTTTGGTGTTGGACCAACTACACCCAGCAACCGAAGCCATTCACGCCGCCTACCAAAAACCATGCCTTAGTCAATCTAGTTATATAAAACCCAATCAAAGCAATAAATAATAAATAAAATAAAAGTAGAATAAGCAAAAAAATGAAAGCATAATAAATTCAGTATTTATAACAACCCAGCAAGAAAATCGAGAGAAGTAGAAATAAAATAAAAATTATAGATGTAATAACATGCAGTACCAAAACTTGCTAAAAATTAAAGAAAAAGTGAAGTCATTCGAACATTTAAAACAGTACCTATTTTGGTCCTTTCAGAATAACATCTTTCTAAAAAAAAACTCAAAGCGCGATTTTCATAAAACTCGGTTTATCCTAATCGGCGGTTTTGACTCATGTAAACTCCGGTTAGCGGTTACCGGCCCTTATGAAAGCCGTCAGTAACTCGAAGTCATTACCTTTGTACGTTCTAGTCGCATCTTACGACAGCTATGCCTACCGCGGGCAGTTTCTAAGCCACCTAACCCACCAGGGTTTTGTGAAATCTGGGTATGTCAATGTGACGTCTTCCGATGCCAACATTTCTCTAAGTTTGTTGAATGCTTCTACACCTTCTGATGCTAACTGAATTTTAATTTTTTTAGACTGTGTGGCAGTTACTTCGCCATTTTCCCCTTTGAGCATGTCGGTCAGTGGTTTCGCTATGCTAGCGAAATCTTTTATGAAGCATCTATAATAGCTCGCCAATCGCAAAAAGGAGCTGAGCCCCAGAAGAGTGGTTGGCTGCTCATAGCATTTTATGCTGTGGACCTTATTACGGTTTGTTTGTACGCCTCTTTTATGAAGCATCTATAATAGCTCGCCAATCGCAAAAAGGAGCTGAGCCCCAGAAGAGTGGTTGGCTGCTCATAGCATTTTATGCTGTGGACCTTATTACGGTTTGTTTCTACGCCTCCTCTTGACACAACGAAGCCCAAGTACCCAGAAAACACACTACTGGTAATAACTCCGTATTTACCAGATAATTTCCCAGATAAGTTTTCAGTTAAACAGCATTGGCCTCGGGATAGAATTACCCTATATACTTCATGTACACGTGAATTAATCAAGTACAATAGCAAATAATAAAACTGGAGCATAGGAGCAATTTCTTTGATAGTTTCCAGGTACTATACCAGAATACTGCTTATAATTTTAAATACTAGAGTTCATTGATTCAGATGAAGAAACTTTAAAATTTAAAAATATACATTTGTTAAAAAAAATTAATAATACCTTCACTCAAAATCCAGTTTCAATATCATTATTAACCCTAATGTCATTTTTAATTGGTTCATTCGTTGTATATAAGATAATATTGCAATTAAGTTTAAAGCGACAGGAAAGGTCGCATAAGATTCAAGCGGATTTGTATGTTGAAATTCAAGACAAATTAAATACCCTACTTAAAAACGAATTCGATCGCCTCCACACATCAACCTTATGGTAACTGTAAAGAAAATTCGGATTCTTCATACTGCAAGTTATAGAAATTACAGGGAAGGTACCAATATGTTCCTTGTATGTTACTAACTTTTTCCATATTCTAAATTAAATACGAATTTATAAATATCTTACTAAACATTTATTGTCAGTGTTAGCAAGTTTATAAAAGGAAAAAGTGTTTTCACAAACATTTAAATATTTATAAACAAACATAATAAAATATTTAAAAAAACATTTTTTGTAATGCTGATGGCTTGACCGCAGATCGTTGCTTGCAGGATGAAAATGCATCTATAGGAAACAGTGTTATGAAATTAATTATAATGTTATCAAATTTTATTTTAATTTTTATATTTAATGCCGATTTTTCGTCGTTTTGCAAAATGAGATTTCATTTCAAATTTCCTTATTAAAAAACAACTTAAAAAACACAAAACGGGTATTCGTAACGAAAATTTGCCTTAAATATCTTATTTGGAAAAAAATTCTAAGCTACTTACAATTTCCCGCATTTGTTTGCCCATTCCTGCAGCTTTGTCATTCCGCTTTTCCAGAAAAACCGAATGAAAAATTTTGAAAAATCATTTGATATTAGTATTTCACTTGTAAAATATTTGAAAAATACCGGAAGAAGTATATAATTTGGAATTTCGTATTTATTTTGGATTTATACCAAAACTTTACTTATTGGGAACTTATGGTATTATTCAAGTAAAAATCAAGTGGAATACCTGGAAAATACCTAATAAATACCCAATACATACTTTATTTATACATTGGTAGCTATGAAGGAGGGATACTGAAATTTTACCAAAAGCTGATTTACTTTCGATTCATTGGTATTAGTAAGATTGAAATTTTTTTTATTTGTGTTTGTAGTTTCGGTAGCCGATGTTTGCAGGGTATCTACCTCAGTTTTAAAAAACTTTGATTTTTCCACTGAGACTTTCACATTGGCCTCACAAAGCCTACGCATAACCCATTCAACGTCCTTTAAATGGTCTTCTGCAGTTTTTGAGTAGATGATTACATCGTCGACGTAAACATGGCAGGTCTTGCCAATTTCCTCCCTCAAAACATCATCGATCGCTCTCTGGAATATGCTTGGAGCGTTTTTGAGTCCAAAGGGTAGGCGGCAGAATTCGTATTTGCCAATGTTTACAGAGAGGCAGTTTTTTATCTGTCCCTCTCTACCAACTCAATCTGATGGAATCCAGATTTCAGATCAAGTGTGGTAAAGTATTGTGCTCCCTTTAGGTTTGACAATATCACCATTGGGTACTACTTCATTTAGTTTTGTAAAGTCGATCACTAACCGTTTTTTGTTCTTATAGTAGCAACTATATTTGTATTGAAGGGAAGGGATTCGTTTGGGTCTGCGAAGGCCCTCTTCCTACTCTCCATCATCTTAAGAAAATCATTTCGGACATCTGGAGGATATTCCTTACTTCTCATATCAATTAAATTTACATTAACGCACTCTTGGATCAAAAATTTTTCGTTTCCGAAATCGTGTCGTATAACTCCACTACTAAGATCTATTTGAGCATTTATCCGTTTTAATAAATCCAGTCCGACAATATCATCGAACGTTGCCATATTAGGCAATATGAAGAAATCCGCCCATACACCAAACAACTTTATTCTATGCTTCTTATTCACGTGACTATTTACGTGAAACAGAAAAGGTGCGGATGCTGGGATAACATTTTTAAGCTCGGACAAAGGTTTAATTTAGTTTTTAGATGCCCCTGTGTCCACTAATAGCTTTATTTTTTTCCTTGGTTCCCTACTCTTCGCTCGATCCACGGAAGCAGGGACTTCCCCCTAAAAATTTTTGTTCTGCTTCTTTCAGATTTTCTATTTCTTCTTCCGCCTCTTGATTGTAGGCTGTGTCTTGGTTACCTTGGCTTAAATTATTTATTCTCTGGATTTTAGGTCCAGTATTCCTTGGTGATTCTGCCTACCGCTTTCCAATTTGTTGTTGTTGGTTACAGTTAGGGCTCTGCTTAGAATTGTTCCGGTACTGTTGCTGACCCTGATTTACTTTTTCTGACTGACACCAATTTGAATTCTGGCGAAACCGTGATTCTGATCCATTCTGGTTGATCTTGTTGATCATTTTGGTTGCCGTTCCTTTTCGGTTATCTATTGTAAAAATGTGGATTTTTTGGGGGTTCTCAATCTCTGTTCTAAGTTGTTATCACCGACCTTCTTAAATCGGTTTGGATCTTCAGCAGAAGCAGCGAAGTTTGTAGCAAACTCATACCGTTCTCTATTTGCCTCGACCTCTTGTGCCAGGGCCAGAGCACCCGGTAAGTCATCAGGTCGAGAAGCGCAGAGAATGTCACAAAATGTTCTTTTTAGATCCGAAATGAATACCCTAACTGCGTCTGCTCTATACTGTGTGCAGATTGACTCCGCAATGGGACCCTCATTGGCCATTAAGGTCTTCTCCACTTCGTCGAAATATTTCAGGACTGGCATGTTGCCCTGTCGAAGCGTAGAAAGTTCATGTTCTATGAGATATATTGGACGCTTGTCCGAATACGTAGAATCTAGTCTAGAATTGATCGCCTCGAAATTGAGGGCAGTATTAAAAGATGCTAAAACGGCATCAGCGGAGCCCTTCAGCTTATCTATAATTACACTGGATCACAAATTCCAACTTTTTTTCTGCACCAGAGACGCCATAGGGAAATTCCTATGTAAAATCACCTCCTAATTCCGAAAATCAAAGTTATTTTTACTTGAATGGTACCGTTTTTGAGATATTTACGATTTACCGTTATTTCAAAAAACAAAAAAGATGGCTCCACTTAATCGTGTATATCTCAAGAACAAACTGAGCTCTTCCAAAACGGTTTGAAAAATTTGAAAGCTTTTAAAATTTACTATAATCAGTACATACAACACTTTTTGCTAGGTCCTGCAGATTCAAACATATTGATCAATCATTACGGATTTTTTAAATTTTTTTTGTAAAAATATAAAAAAATTTGTACTTTGCGAGGAAGCATCTCGAAAACATTTTGTTTTTTTGCAGATATTTTTTCCCCCCTCTAAGCTCTGTTTTATTACAAAAAAAATTAACTATCAGTGGACAAAATCGATGAACTAATACAAAAGTTATAAGCATTCAAGTACATATATCCATTTAATACTTAAGTACCCTACAAATAATAGCATATGTACATATGGTATTGTCTTAACTCTATGATCTTATTTTATAATTGAAAAAGTTATGTGTCTTGTTTTGACGCTTATTTAGATTAGGATCGGTTTCTCTTATGAGAAACCAACAGTAGTCGCCCATCATAGCGACATCCCAGAACCCTTGATACCGCCTTTCAATCACCTTCATTTGCTGGTGAAACCTTTCGCCATGCTCGTCACTTTCGTCGCCAAAATTTTGCGGGAAAAAATTTAAGTGGGAGTGTAAGAAATGAATTTTTAAAGACATATTTACTCCTGAAAGAAAATAAAAAAGTAAATTAGATAAATACATAAGTGACACATTAGTATATAATTTTCTTAGGCTGGATTTATCTTTCAATTCAGAACAAATTTTTTGTTTACATTTTCCCGTTCTTGTTTGTTCCGAACTGGACGATGAATTCAGATTTATGGCTATATATTCTCATGTAAATTTATGTAATATATAATTTATTATAATATGTTTTTTTATTTACCCATTTCCGCATAGTTTTTGATTAAGTCGTTCACTATCATCTCGTAGTTAGGACTTTTGTGTTTGCCTAAAAAAGAAGTAACGACCTTTTCAAAAGAATCCCACGCTGCTGCCTCCACTGGTGACAATAGTTCTTTGAAATGGTTATTGGTCATCATTTTCCTTATTTGCGCTCCCACAAAAATGCCTTCCTTTATTTTTTCTTCTGAAATCTCTGGGAAGATTGTCTTCAAATGATGAAAAGCTTCGCCTTCTTTGTCCAAAGCCTTCAAAAAGTTTTTGATAAGGCCGAGCTTGATGTGGAGCGGAGGTAGAATTATTTTTTCCTTCTTTATAAGTGGATAGTATTTTATGTTATCTACCCCAACTTGAAACTCGATTCGTTCGTCCCATTTGCATAGAAAGCAACAGTATTTTGTGTATCCACTTTGTAGACCACATAGCATTCCAACGACTTTAAGATCGGCACATATTTTCCAATCATGTTCTTCGTATTTGATTAACTTGAGCAATTTTTGCATTATCTCATATGTTTCCTTCGTATTTACTGCATGCGCGATCGGGATAGATGGCTTTTGGTTGCCAATATGCTATAATACGGCCTTTAAACTTAATTTATTGCCGTCTATGAACAATCGCCACTCTTTTGAATCATATGGTTCACCAAATTGTTTGAATATACCAGCAATGTCTTTGCAGTAACAAACACTGTCCTCCTTCGTATAGTACTTGGAAAATTCTTCGTGACGAGTTCTATAATATGTTACCTTAACATCGGATGAAACAAATTTAAATTGTTGCATTCGAGAGACGTGTAGTTCGGCCTTTTCCTTTGACAATTCCAAATCCCTTATCCAATCATTGAGTTGTGCTTGTGACAAAGAATTTCTTTCGTTTTCCGTTTGAAATTCAGTACAACATGATGCCGCGTAATCAGATACTAATGTTGACAATGAAACTGGAGCCGGAACTAAAGTTAAATTTGATTCTGGCAATGTCGCTACTGTTGAAATTAGTTCTGGTAATGACACTGTAGATTCGCTCGCATAGGTTACTTTTCTGGACTTTCCAACCCCAAGTAACTTTGTAGTACAAATATAGCAGTCCGTTGAATGGCAAGTTGGTTCCCTCCACTTCATTGGTGAAATAACACGTCGCCTAAATAGATAGTTTCAGAAATTAGTCAGTTATGCATTAAAAGGGAACAAATTCCTAATTTTTACAACGCACCTTTTTGTTCCGGTTTTCGAAGAAATCAATTTGACTCGGCATGTGGTGCACACAGTGTTCGGTGCCCATGGTTTTTAGGCTCAACTCCAAAACACTTATAGTATGTAACTTTCAAAGGATTTGAAAACACACGTCTCATACTTTTAACAATAAATTGACCGCAGATGAAACAGAACATATCTGGATCATTTGTACACTCAAACTCTCGCGCCCTTTTATTCATTTTTTATTTTTAAGTAAATGACGGGTTATAAACTGCAATTATAAACTGAACAGTATCCGGCGAGCCTTGCAGATATTATGAAGGAACAAGGCGCATGTACTCTTATTTATACTTAGATCCAGTAAAAATTCAAGCCTACCTAAACAAAAAGGTTCCCTAGTTCTACAAAGAAAACACTACCTGCCTCAAAAATATGCTCTTGTTTAAAATGTACCTAGGTTTGAGAAAACGACACTAACAGTTTTTTGTATCTAATAACTTTTCGAAAATCTACCTGCTAACTAACTGATATACGAATACTAACACATATGTACCAGTAGGGTACTTAAGCATTAAATGGATATATTTACTTGAATGCTTATAACTTTTGTATTAGTTCATCGATTTTGTTCACTGATAGCTTATATTTTTTGTAATAAAACAGAGCTTAGAGGGGGGAAAAAATATCTCCAAAAAAAATTTAAAAAATCCGTAATGACTGTTCAATATTTTTGAATCTGCAGGACCTAGCAAAAGTATTGATTATAGTAAATTTTATAAGCTTTCAAATTTTTCAAACCGTTTTGGAAGAGCTCAGTTTATTCTTGAGATATACACGATTAAGTGGAGCCATCTTTTTTGTTTTTTGAAATAACGGTAAATCGTAAATATCTCAAAAACGGTACCATTCAAGTAAAAATAACCTTGATTTTCGGAATTAGGAGGTGATTTTACATAGGAATTTCACTATGGCGTCTCTGGTGCATTTTGGCTGTAAACCAGTGTTATTTGTTCTGTCAATCGTGTAAGTTTTTGTTCGAAGGACTCTTGTTGCTGTTGCAGTGCGCCATTTACGGCAGCCTGTACTAACGCAGTTATTTGGATCCCGTCCATTATACATATACTTCCATTACTTGAGACCTGCAAACTACCAATCCTCTCCAATAAAGCCTTAAGCTCACTATCGCTCATCAAATCGTTGCGAACACGAGACTACAAATTAGGCCACAAACAAAACTCAATACGTTTCTCTATTTTTCACGGATCACTTTTTTTAAAATTGAGCACTCTACTTACGTAATTATTACTAAGCTATCCATAACTGCATATAGTAAAATGTTGAAATTGATCAAGTTGTTGATAATATTTATTTCAGCTTCCTCCCATTGATTCAGTTGTTGGTGATATTCTTTCAGCCTCCTTATATTGAAATTGATCCGGTTGTTGGTAATATCCTTTCAGCTTTCTTCAAGTGGTTGAGATTGATTATATTGAAATTGATCCAGTTGTTGATAATATAATTACAGCCTTTTTCAAGTGGTTGAGATTTATTCGGTCGGAAGTTCCAAACGCGGTTGGGCGCCAATTACTTTTGGGCACTTGTGTGCTTTATTCGAATTGTTTATTATGAATTGATTCCACAACTGGAAGTGTCGGGTATCGTTTTTCATAATTATTTGGCTAAGTTGCGAAAATGACTGCAACAATGTAGTCTAAACAATTTACGGAGCATTAGACTGTGTTAACTTGCACAAAGAGAAAAAAATGTTTACTTTAGCTAATATTATTTTATTAGCAGAAATATTGTTTCAAACGATTTTCTTATCATATTTCATATAAAGCATTTGTATCGGCAAGTAAATTGAAAAAAAAAAAAATATGTTTGGAAATTTCTCGATAATGGGAAAGATATGTAAGTGCTAAGATTGCGATCACGAATTCCATAGGGCTAAAAAAATATTCCCGCATCTAAAATTCATTTGCAACATACAATTCCAATAAGCTGTCCTTTTGAAAAATGTTTAAAAGTGTTCTCCACTGAATGTTGGTTCATAATAAAACGCAAACCATTGAAACTATTCCGGAAAAAATATTTTCCAATGTCGAGGAAGTTAATATTTCCCAAAAACAAACTTTTGGTGAAAATAGCCACGTTCGGTGGTTCAAGTGTTGTCATTTCCGAAAATTTTGCAAATTTAATCATAAAATTAAAATGTGTGCACGAAGTATCGGATTGAGGCTTACCTTATTCGTTTTGGAGTTGAAAGACGTTCTGAAAACTGATGACATGGAAAGCAAGACGAAACTGATCCAGTTTTGTGATGAAAAGTGCATGTCTGAGTATAGGGATTTAATTTTGAGCATTATTACCCACAATGATCTTGAGACTTGTATTACAAAATTTGATTCGAGCTACAAAAGGAATCAATTTTTCAAAAATAATAAACAAACTGCCATGGGGCCTAGGGGGCACTTAATTCACAGGTGGGTTGGGGGGCACTCAGTCGAACTCACGGGGGATCGGCGGCACTACTTACTCGGGCAAATATATGTACACTCCAAAAACTAAAAACGCGGGATAAATTCAAATAATAGGTATTGCTTTATTACGCGGGTCGATACGTGCTATCCCTTTGAATTTTGTACAAAGATGATGGTGTGAACGAAGAAAGGTTTTGGAGGCGGGCCTCATCTCGGTGTCCATGGTCTCTATGGGAAGAGAAAGAGAGTTTGTGTGTTATAAGTGGTGGCGTGAGGAAGATCGGCAACTAGTTAATTAAGTGAGCGGGATTTTTGACACGGTATCGTTTTATTGTGCATTTCGGGGGCTTGATTTTTACTATTTAGTGGAGGCAGTCGGTAAGAAACATAGCCTGACGAGCGGTCGAGTCAGCCTGCCGTTCTGGGTACGGAGGTCCACGACTCTAACATGACCATCGGGACCATGATGGACCTTTTCTATACGGCCAAGTCGCCATTCGGTTGGACGGAGACATTCGTCGCTTATCAGGACGCATTCTCCAATGCTTGGGGCCTTTTGGGTATCTTTCCACCGGTACCTTTTGAGGAGGTCTTTGAGATATTCCTCCTTCCATCGGTGGCTGAATTCGTGTTGTAACGCTTTGATTCGTTCCCATCTATTTAAAAGTCAAAGAGAGGCAGAACGTGGCTCAGGGGTGGCCAGAAGTGGTGCTCCTGTAAGGAAATGCCCGGCTGTGAGGGCAGTAAAATCAGAGAGGCCGTGAATTGAGAACGGCTTCGATTCGAGTAAGGAGCGTGGTGAACTCCTCGAAATTGAACTTTTGAGTTCCAGCGACCTTTTTGAAATGTATTTTGAAGCTCTTAACGGCGGATTCCCATAATCCCCCCATGTGTGGGGCGGTCGGGGGATGAATTGCCAATCTATACCTTGGGGTGCGTATTTGGCTATGATTTCGGGAGACACTTCTTCTGCGAATTTGACAAAGTGTCTTTCGGTTGCTCTTTTCGCTCCGACAAAGGTTTTACCATTATCGCTCATCATTCTGGCAGGAAATCCTCGCCGTCCGACAAAGCGAGCGAATGCCGCGAGAAAGGCTGGGGTCGTGAGATCAGAACATAGCTCTAGGTGGACTGCTTTTGTAGTGAAACAAACAAAGACAGCAACATAACCCTTTATAAAGGTGGAAGTCCTTAACGTGGAGGCCTTTATCTGGAAGGCCCAGCAAAGTCCACACCAGTGGTGGTAAAGGGTGGAGCAAAGTTGCAGAGTTCGATTTGCTAAGAAGGGGGCACAATTGACGCCAAATGTTACGGTTTTGAGTTTATAGTCCAGTATTTGACTATCTGGTGAGTTTCGAAATATTATACACTTGTAATATTGAACGTCTTTATGTACCAGAATCTGTCTGTACATTTTTTCGACATCACCATTGAAAACGTATTTATACATACGCCAATTTAATATGAGGAGCATTAAATCGAGTTAAGAGAGTTACCGGAGCCTGTGGATTTTGAGGCGTTGAAGACTACTCCGACCTTTGTGGTTTTTTTGTCAGGTCTTAGCACCGCGTGATGGGGAAGGTAAAATGAGGAATATTTACCTTGGGTTTTTTTCTCATATGAATTTGCTTTTTCCATATGATCCAATTCGAGATATTCTTCCAGAACACCATCATATACTGATTTTAACTCACCTTTTTTAAGTAGGTTGTTTTCCATACTTAAAAACTGCTGAATTGCAGCGGTTCGGGAGCGACCTAAGGCGAGAGTGTTGGGGAATTCTGGTTTGAAGGGGAGTCGTACGATGTATCGACCGTTTTCTGCACGCCTTGTTGTGGCTGCGTAGTAGTCGCTGGTTCATATCCAGCTCGAAGGACCATAAACAAACTGGCATGGGGCATAGGGGGCACTGAATTCACAGGTGGGGGGCACTCACTCGAACTCACGGGGGATCGGCGGCACTACTTACTCGGGCAAATATATGTACACTCCAAAAACTAAAAACGCGGGATAAATTCAAATAATAGGTATTGCTTTATTGCGCGATACGTGCTATCGCTTTGAATTTTGTACAAAGATGATGGTGCCAACAAAGAAGGGTTTTGACACTTTCTTTTGTGTGTCCTTCTGTGTGTTGTGTGTGATGTGTTACATTGCGTCTGGTGTTAAGTGTTGGATTAGTGTGTTGATGTGGTGGCTGCGCCCTCTGCTGGCTGTCATCCGTGTACTCATTTAACCAAATAATTTAAATTATGTACTAACAAAGGAAATCTTTCTGTGATTTGATCATTATCATAGAAAGTGATCTTTTCATTTTATTCCATTTATAAACGCAATTGAAGTCTTAATGCAAGACAAAGATTATTTCAGTCGTTTCGAGGGTCAAACGGTTTCATAAAGGTGTTTACTCTGATTATAAAATTGGGTCCATACATATATGCCAAAAATATTTTTCGCAATGGGGACTCAAAGCGAATCGAATTACTAATTTTTCAAGACGCGTGTATATGGTTATCGGCAATATTCCAAGTAAATATAGATCTAACCTAAATAATATTCAACTTGTGTTACTATGCAAGGATAGTTTGATTAAAATTTTCGGAATCGACTATTGAAAGATCATAAATGTTGCGGGGGTGAAAACTTCTCAATTAAATAACCACCGTGATCTGTGCTGTCTAAATTCAACTGTTTTATTATTCCAATGCATTGATTTCATGAAGCTATGACGAATATAGCACAAAGCATAAATTGCAATACAACAATAAGAGAATGTTTCTAGATGTACATAAGGAGTGCATATGTATGTGGGCGTGTATAAGAGACTGCACTCTATTCTTACAATGTAAACTACAAAGTTATGATATTTAAATATGAGCAAAATTAAAAATATATATGGTTGTATGTATTTAGTATATGCGATTGACCCAGCATCAAATCTGAATATGGCAAATGACCCAACATCGAATTTAAAGATGACACAAACGAAAGTGTTGAATTAATGCATGGGCCTGACCCAACATCCCGGCCCCGTTGAAAGTATTTGCCAACCTTCAAGATACTGGCAATAAGGCTAGCTTGTGTATAGGGCGGCGAATTAATCCCTTTGCAGTACGGACGTCAGCAACCCGTACACGAGCATCTTTGCCAGGTATGACTGATTCGATACGACCCAATATCCAACATTGAGGGGGCGCATTATCGTCATGCACAATAACCATTTGTCCTACAGCTAGGTTGGTTGATGATTAATCTATTACGCACCTGCAGCTCGTTAATATATTCTTGCGACCAGCGACGCCAGAGATGTTGCTTGATAGAGCTTACTCGTCGCCAATGTTCCGAGTGATCCAAATCTATGACTGGATTTTCAGGCAATGCGCGCATTGCTTCACCAATGAGGAAGTGACCTGGTGTGAGTGCAGCGAGGTCACTTGGATCCGAGGAGAGCGGAGACAAAGGGCGTGAATTTAAAATCGCTTCTACCTCCGCTGTAACAGTAGTTAGCTCTTCGTATGTGAGCCGAGTGTTCAGCAAAGTTCGGTTGAGCAACCCCTTGACGCTCTTGACCGCTGACTCCCACAGGCCGCCGAAATGTGGAGCCCTGGGCGGGATGAAATGAAATTTGATGAACTCATTTTGACAAAATTTGTTGATCGAATGAATTGTTTCATCCTTGAATAAAAACTTCTTGAGTGCTTCCAATTTGTTGCTGGCTCCTGTGAAGTTGGTTGCGTTGTCGCAAAATATATCAGAAGGAAGTCCTCGTCTAGCTACTAAGCGCTTCAAGGCCGCAATAAAGGCATCGGTTGACAAATCAGACACCACTTCAACATGTACCGCCTTCGTAGCAAAACATATGAAAATTGCTATATACGTCTTGTAGGGAACCTTTCCACGAATACGTAGATACGTGCTGACCGGACCACAAAAATCAACGCCACATCTTGAAAATGGTCTTGATGGCGTAAGGCGCTCTACAGGAAGATGACCCATTATTTGCTTTTCCAGGGTTGGTCGATATCGAACACAGTGCACACACGAGCGAACGACGCGGCGTGCTAATTCTCGTGCATTAACAATCCAGAACCGAAGACGTATGAGGCCGACTAGTGCCTTTGGACCCGCGTGATAGTTTTGACGGTGGAGAAACTCAACATATCGCCGGACAAAGTCATCTTTACCTGGTAGTAATATCGGATGTTTCTGTGTGTGTTCAACGTTTGCCAACTCCAAGCGGCCTCCAACCTTAAGCAATGCGAAGCCATCAGTCTCCTGTAAGAGAGGATTTAAAAATTTAAGGTGGCTACTGACCTCTCTTCCCTTGTGAAGCTCTTGTATCTCAGTAACGAAATACTTGGCCTGCAAGTTCCAAGTAATGCAATGCATAGCACGTAGTAACTCTTGCGGTGAGGGAGACGATGTGTCGAAAGAACACAAATTTCTGCTGATATAGCTGAAGCGAAGCATCCAAGCTACAACACGTAAACAAAGCATATGCGAACTGATGTTGTAGATAGCTTCAAGTAGATAGTTGGTAACGTTAGTAACGGCAAAGGCCGCTTTGCGCCTTTCCAAATCAACGACGGTTTGATCAATGTCACCCAACTTGTGCGTCGGCCACTCGTCTTGTTTATGTAATAAATATGCAGGGCCATCGAACCATATCGATTGCTTTAGATTATCCACTGAACAACCTCTTGATATTAGATCGGCGGGGTTACAGCGTGTTGGAACATATTTCCAATGACATCGGGAAGTGTACTCTTGTATTTCAGATATTCGGTTTCCAACGAACGTGGATAGCGTGGCGGAGTGTTGGTGAATCCAATGTAGTACGATTTGTGAGTCGGTCCATAAGAACGCTGAATACTTCCTTTCGGCGAAGTTCATCTTGATTTTGTCGAAAAATTGTGCCAGCAAATGCGCACCACATAATTCTAATTTTGGAAGCGATAGTTTTCTTGTTGGTGCAACCCGGGATTTCGATGTGATAAGTTTCACCTCAACTTGACCATTAGCGCAAACCGTACGTGCATAGATGCAACATCCATACGCTCTGATAGATGCATCACAGAAACCGTGCAGCTGAAGGCCCTGAACATCTGGTTGTAGACAAAATCGAGGTATTTTAAGCAACTCCAACGATGAAAGCGATGAGACAAGGGAAGTCCATGCAGTGTGGATATTATGTGGAACTGATTCATCCCACTGTAGGCGAAGTAGCCACAGTTCTTGCAAAATAATTTTAGCCACTATAATGATAGGTGACACCAAACCCAATGGATCGAACAGAGATGAAGCCACTGACAGTATCGAACGTTTTGAGACAACGTTAAATGTATGCTTTGGAACCAGTGAGAACATGAACACGTCTTCTTGTTGATTCCATCTTAATCCCAAAGTACTAGTTGTAGTGTTGTCGAAATTAAGTTCTTTGATAGTGCTATCATCGACAAACTCGTTGTAGTTTGAATGCCATTTCGCAAGTTCAAACCTTCCACGACGAAGTATTTCGTTAACTTCAGTTTTGATTGTGCGAAGGGTATCAATAGTATTTGCTCCACAAATGAAATCATCTACATAGAACGAAGATTTTATGGCCTCAGCTCCAAGTTTAAATTCGTCCAGGTATTGGTCGGCCAAATACGTCATACTACGTATTGCGAGATATGGAGCAGTAGCGGTACCATAAGTGACGGTATTGAGTTTATATGTGCGAAGCGATTCATTCGGTATATTTCTCCAGAGTATATACTGAAAGTTGCGATCTTGATCGTCCACCAAAACCTGTCTGAACATTTTTACAATATCGGCGGTAATTGCATAGCGATACAACCGAAAACGTAGGAGAAGCGTATACAGATCGGGCTGTATGGTTGGTCCGACCATCAACAAGTCGTTAAGTGACCTTTGTGATGTCGTCTGGCAGGAGGCGTCAAAAACCACCCGTAACTTAGTGGACGTACTGTTAGGTTTAAATACACAGTGGTGGGGTATATAGAAATGTGGTATGTTCAAATTCGGAGTACGCACCAAGCTCATGTGACCCAAACGCTCGTACTCTAACATGAATTCTGTGTATTGTTGCTTGACATCTGATGTACGACTCAAGCGACGTTCAAGAGCCTCGAGGCGTCTGCGAGCAGTTTCATATGAACGACCCAGCAAACTGGGTTCGTCTTTGAATGGAAGACGAACTACGATTCTGCCATCACTTTCTTGGCGAACGGTATTCTTGAAGAATTCTTCACATCTGAGCTGCTCAGGAGTGTAGATATCAACTGGTCTGCTAACATCTTCGATGCGCCACAGTCGTTCAACATTTTTGTTTATGGATTCGTCTAGGGACAGTACATAGCTATGCGGAGTTGCGGATCTTGTACCACATCGACCGGAAACCACCCATCCCAAGAGGGTTTTCTGCAATACAGGCAAGTTTGGACCTAGTTTCACTTGTCCAACGGATAGGATCTCGAAGAATGCTTCAGTACCGAGAAGTAGGTCAATGCGGCGCGACTTGTTAAACCGTTCGTCAGCCAATTGTACATCCTTGGGTAGATCCCATGACGAAATGTCGATTTCTGACTCAGGATGATGGGCAATGTGGGATGTGACGCAAAAGTCAAGCGGTAATTCTAGTTCTACGAAGCGTGATTTAATTGTGGTGGATGTACGATGTTTAACTTGGGTTTGTGAATCTCCAACGCTGCGAATTTCCAAATTGCTTTTCTTACGAGGCAACCGAAGTGTTTGTGCGAACTCATCAGATACAAAGTTAACCTGCGAGCAGGAATCCAGTAACGCGCGGCCAATTTTATAACGACCAGTTGCGTCCTTAACAAGTACCAATGCTGTAGCTAGTATAACTTGATTCAAGCAAGTATCCGTATGAGTATGTACAACTGCATCTGAACTTTGATGTACCATTGTTGTAGGTTGAGATGCCACCAGCGACGAGGATGAAGTTGTATTATTCCCATCGCGATGGAGCAACGTGTGGTGTGGACGAGAACACGTTCGGCATTTATACGTTGATGGACACTTCGCAGCCTGATGTCCTTTACCCAGACAATTAATGCAAAGTCCCAATCGTTTTGCAGTATCGTAGCGTTGATTAAGCGAGGTGCCAATAAACTGAGGGCACTTAAAGATTCTGTGTTCAGTATTTGAGCAAACAAGGCAGGGTTGCGGGGTGCAGTTGAAGGTCAACCCCTGACGATGTGGTTTTTGGTTGCGTGCCTTACTCATCGCTGGTTGACTGGTATTAGTATCCTTAACGCAAGATAGCCATGTCGGGAGATCTTGGAAATCCAAAAACTCATTCCATTTCTTCTTAGTGTCCTGATCGACCTTGTCCATGACTATGGAGATGAGCATGGCCTGAGAAATTTGTGACTCAGAGCCAAGTGACAGCAAGGAGTTATAGAGAGCGGATGCATTGTCTATAAGACTTCGCAAATGTTGCGCGTTGGATTTGGAAACGCTTGGCAAATTAAAAAGCGAATTTATGTTGTCTAAAAAGACAAGAGTTGGGTTGTCATAGCGAGCCTTCAGACGTTCAAGCGCTTTCGGATAGTTTTCAGAAGAAATTTGAAATGCCTTAACCGTTTCTAAGGCCGCTCCCTTTAAACAATTTATTAATTGATTGAACTTTTCGATGGAAGATAGACTAGGTTGATGGTCAATTACTGTCTTAAATGACGTTATGAAATTTTTGTATTCTGAATACTTGCCATCAAACGTTGGTAGTGACAACCGTGGTAGCTTCATTGAAGTCGAATGAGGAGAACAGGGCGGAGCGTCGGAAATAGTTGAGTTGTGGCCTTCTGTGCCCAATTGCTCTTTAATGCAAACTTTGATAGCTATATATGTGTCTTCAATATCGCCTCTGGTGTCCCGTTGAGCTTCGTCTGGATCCAGCTTCTCAATTTCTGTTTGCACTGTCATTACCTGCTTAAAGTACGCCTCCAAAATAGATAAACGACAGTTTAATTCAGCAGACGAAATCGCATTTTTTGCATCGACTGTGCTACGAATGCGCGTTATGTTACGACGAAGATTAGTACGCTGCTGCTTGAGACCTTCTAATTTCACTTCCATTTTGTCTCAAAAAATTTTAATGTTTTTTTTTTTTTTAATAAATGTGAAGATTTAGGGAATTAACAAAACCTAGTAAGCGATGTTTTCAAGCAGAAGGAGTACTATTGATGTAGTATCAATGCCAGTTTGTACGCCAATACTTTAATTTTGTACCCTATGTACAAGTTAGTAATTTAGATTTATCAAATGATCAAAAAAAAAAAAAAACAGGTGATGTGTGACGGCAATGGCCGAAGCAACCAAGTCCAACGGTATGTATACGATTTTTGTTTTTTTTTGTATGCCACAGTATACGGTATATATGTACCGCACTAACAACAATGCTCCTGTAGCGTAGTGGGTGACGATGACGGCGCTCCTATAGCGATGTCTTGCAGGCTGGTAACTGCCTTCCTTCCAAATTTTATGATTATGGCACCTGTGCCAAGTGGTTTTTACAACAAAAAAAACGAATATTTCACGACGTGATTTTAATTAATTTTAAAGTTATCACAGGCCCCACGTTGGGCGCCAAAATGAAAGATCATAAATGTTGCGGGGGTGAAAACTTTTCAATTAAATAACCACCGTGATCTGTGCTGTCTAAATTCAACTGTTTTATTATTCCAATGCATTGATTTCATGAAGCTATGACGAATATAGCACAAAGCATAAATTGCAATACAACAATAAGAGAATGTTTCTAGATGTACATAAGGAGTGCATATGTATGTGTGCGTGTATAAGAGACTGCACTCTATTCTTACAATGTAAACTACAAAGTTATGATATTTAAATATGAGCAAAATTAAAAATATATATGGTTGTATGTATTTAGTATATGCGATTGACCCAGCATCAAATCTGAATATGGCAAATGACCCAACATCGAATTTAAAGATGACACAAACGAAAGTGTTGAATTAATGCATGAGCCTGACCCAACAACTATATTCTTAAACCTTTAATTTGTGATTCACTCGAATTGAAAAAAATTGAGTAAACATTACAGATATATCGCGGAAGTATATTTGCTATGCTTGGTGATAATTTAGGGACAACGTTTTCAGACTTTTTTATGCTTACCTTTTGCACTCTACCTAATTCATCATCTCAGGTGCTTTTTATTAAAAAATATTTTTTCATACTCCTTTTATACAAAAACAAATGATATTTTAACGCGGTTTAGCTCTAGTAAATCTTAATATTTTTTAGAAGTCCTTAGAAAAGAGAGAATTTTGAAATTCCAGTGAAACACTGCAACTTTTTTGGCGAGTCACCTTAATATGTATACATGGAGTACAAAAAAGAATGCTTACCAAAATTAAATTTACGTCCACAGCATCATTAAATTTGTCACTATCACACAATGAGATTTGTGGACAAGCATCAATATTTCAAAAGAGTTTCAAAAGCAGCAAGGAATTTTAAAAATGTAAAAATGAAAAACACCAGCAGATGGAATCTAGTATTTTTGGGAACAGAGTTTAGTTAAGCATTGTTTGCGATAATGCCGAACGTCTTGAAAAGTTAAATTATTACTTACCAGGAGAATTTACTTTTGTCACTAAAAAAATTACTTATAATAATGTAGGTTTTGAAGAAAATAGTTTTAAAAACGCTGTGATTTAAGATATACATATTTTTCCAATTATCAATATTTCCGAAAAAACTGACAACTAAAATTCACTATG
Source organism: Sphenella marginata (assembly GCA_951509765.1). Classification (NCBI taxonomy): domain Eukaryota; kingdom Metazoa; phylum Arthropoda; class Insecta; order Diptera; family Tephritidae; genus Sphenella; species Sphenella marginata. The sequence goes on along the minus strand of OX608079.1, from coordinate 65,750,529 downwards.
AATTATTGTTAACTGGTCTCGAGCTTGAAAAACTTACAAATATGGAAAATAGTTTTACTTTGGCTGACTCTAGTGACGAGGAACTATAACAGTACTCAAAATTTTGTCTTTTTATTTAAATAAAAATTATATGGATATTTTATTTTATGGTCAATGTATTAAAATGTGGTATAATTACAAAACAGTCATGTATGATAGTTTTGATGATCAAAAAAGTTATAGTTTAGTTAATATTAGGAATCTTTTAGTAAATACTCCAGTAAAAATGTTTTACTCGAGAAATCAATATTATATGGCTGATTCCTTGGAAACTGATAATGTTACGATAAAGGACTTTTGAAAGTGTATACAGCGAAAATGGGGTATAACACATATACATTAAGGAGGATAAAGAGCGTAACAATAAACCTCAATTGTTTTTAAAACAATTTAATTGACAAGGTCCTATAGAGGACTAAACTTTGTAAAAAATCAAAAAATGGTGGTCACAGTAGTCGTGTGCACGTTTTAATTTACATATAATCTTAATTTTTATGACACATGTTCAGACTAATGTCAACATCAAACTGTGCTAGGCAGCTCCCATTTTGAAGACGGGTTGGGAAGATTTTGCGTTTAATATACTATGTGTCACACTTTCTCATGTCACAACTTTACTACAGCTTTTATTCTAAACTAGGTGTATTTTTTCCTTGAAAATTAGAACACATATAGACCTGGCCTGGCTGGGGGCCCCTTTAAATAGCCCAGTCTCTAACGGTGCCCTCTGGGATCATGGCCAGTCCCAGTTGTAATCTTTGGCCTTACCCCGGGTATGCGGATCTCTGCTCGGGGCGGACGACCCTTTCTCCGCTACTCGTGGGACACATCATGGAAAAAAACAATAATAAAAACAAAAAAAATAAGGAGGCCGACACTCCAACAAAGTCGGAGGGGAGAACCCCCACAGGATACGGCGCTCGTGCGATGCAGGGCGCCTCTACCAGCCGCGCTGCGGCATTCAGGGAGAGAGCACGCAGCCTCCAGGCGATGCCGGAGTCTGGTGCTAGGGGGAAACTGGTAGTTGTGGGTGAGGGAGGGGCGACCAAGAGAGCTGAGACCGCCGGCGAAGGCGTACCCAGTAAGCGGCTCGATACTGGGGTTAACGCCGAGGTCGGCGCGCTCGCCTCGAGGAACCCTCTTCCTACGCCCACGGCTTTCAGTAGGGCCTGCGATAGGCCAAAGCTGGAAAACGTGCGGTCCAGACATAAGCGCACTGCGCTCAGGATCCTAAGGAGGTCCTGGTATATGCCAGACCTACTTACCAAGACGCTGCCTGGTGACGTGGCAGAGGTAAAGGCCGAACTAGAGTGGGCCAAATTGGTGTGTCCGGACTTCGACGGCAGTCGTCCGGCAGTAGAAAAGGGGACCGAGAAACGCAACAGGTCCATGGAGGCTGGGTCAAGCGCCTCTAACCCAAAAAGGGCTAGAGTCTTAGGCCCCACGTTTGCAGAGGTTGCTAGAGGTAGCATTCTTCTGGGGGTCTTTGACTCGAGCCCCAATGGGGAGAGGCGTTTCCGGTCTCACTGGGACTGGGTGCGGGCTGAGATGGCTACCCACTCGGTCAGCGTCTTGGCCGAATTTCCTGGTCCCATCCCCTCCTGGAAAGAAGTGGGGTGGTTCCAGGGTTCGGTGAAGGTGGTGGCCTGTGGGGATTCGAGGTCGGCTGCGATGTATAAGAGGGCAGTGAGCCTGATGGAGGCGGTCTACCCTGGTGCGGCTATCAGGGCTGTGGATCTCAGCGAGATCCCATGTAGGCCGAGGGCTAGGGTTTGGATACCATCCAAACCAGAGGAGCCAGAAAAGGTCCTAGAGGTGCTCAGGGCCTTTAATCCGGACCTTCCGACCACTAATTGGAGGGTCCTCAGATTAGAGTCCAGCTCTAAAGCTACGCGTCAGGCGGTCCTGATGCTAAATAAGGAGTCGGTCCCTCTCCTGGAAAAGTCGAAGTGGATGGTGAATTTCGGCTTTGTCCAGGTGAGGGTCCGGGTGTACTCCAACGACCTTAGGTCAGTGCAGGACCTGGAGGAGGAGCTGGAGAAGGACGACAGCGAGGGGGTGGTTGAGGATGTCGAACCTAGCCGGACCGATCCGATGGACGGCACGGAACAGGACGACGCCGCATCGACCCTCTCACTAGGTTCTTCTCTGGGCCTCGGGAGATTATGCGAGGCGAACTCGGGGGATGAGCCGATGTCTGACGAAGACATTGGCAATGTCACGGTGGTGGAGAGGTGTAGTAACCCTGATGGTGCGGGTGCTACAGATTAATCTCCACCACAGTAAAACAGCGGCGGCTGCGCTGCTGCTCCTTTTGGAATCAAAGGGGGCAGCGGATATAGCCCTCATCCAGGAGCCATGGGTGGTCGGGCACAACATTTGCGGGCTGAAGGCTGCAGGGTTTTCACTGGTAAGTGGAGCCACAGTAGGGAAACCTAGGGCATGTATCCTATTGAAATCTAATATACATGCTTTATTTCTTCCTCAATTTAGCGACGAGGATACGACATCCGTGCAGATAGAGGTCAATGGAACGGCATGTACATTGACCTCGATGTACATGGCGCACGACAAACCAGCTCCTACGCAGGCGGTGCGTAAGGTCGTTGAGCAAGTTAAGGGGCACGTTATTGTTGGAGGCGATGCCAACGCACACAACCCGGCGTGGGGCAGTACCGGAGTAAACGAGAGAGGTGAGTCACTCTTTGACTTTATACTACAGTATAATATCTTTATATGCAATAGAGGCCAGGAACCTACGTTTGTTACCAAAAGTAGAAGGGAGGTTCTGGACGTTACGCTTTGTTCGAGAGGCGCGGAAGGTATGGTCGGAAACTGGATGGTTTACCATGAGCACTCCTTCTCCGACCATCGCTATATTCGCTTCGATCTGGAAGGTGTACCGTCTATATCCCCCCCGTATAGAAATCTTAAGAATGCCGATTGGCAAACGTATAGAGAGGAACTGGACAAGTACCTTTCCGACTATCATCCCCATGAACCCAGGGATATTGTAGAAATAGACGATATGGTAGAAAAGTTTACCAACGCATGTCAGGTGGCTTTGGATAAAGCCTGTCCCATTAAAAGGGCTAGGGGTAAGCAAAAACCACCATGGTGGAACCCCGAGTTAGATAGGTATAGGAAGCTTTGTAGACAAGCTTTTAATAGTGCTAAGGCCTCGAGGGAGGCCTCAAAGTGGGATGTGTATAAAGAGCACCTAAGAAAGTACAAAGGGGTACTCAGGAAATCTAAGAGAACCTCCTGGAGAGATTTCTGTAGTGGTATAGAGTCTGTGTCAGAGGGTTCTAGGTTACGGAAAATCCTATCAAAATCACCTCGCTGTGGACCGGGGTGTTTGAAAAGGTTGGATGGGACTTGGACGAATACGGGGGAGGAAACGCTGCAACTTCTCCTAGATACTCACTTTCCAGATGCGGAAAACGAGCCTAGGTACCTAACTGATACGGGTCAGGGAGCGTATGACCTGGGGCAGTACCTAACTAATGAAAGAATAGAATGGGCCATTGGGTCATTTAAGCCTTTCAAAGCATCCGGGCTTGACGGTATAGCACCTATACAGCTCCAGCAGTCCATGGTACAGTGTATACCGTGGTTGCGGGCTATCTACATGGGAGTGCTGACCTTCTGTTACATTCCTAACACCTGGAAGAGTTCCAGCGTAATCTTTATACCTAAGGCGGGCAGAATATCTCACGTTGGCCCGAAAGACTTCAGACCAATCAGTCTGGCGTCTTTCCAACTTAAGGTTCTGGAGCGGCTCATGGAACCGCATCTCAGGGAGAAATTAGAGAACAAAATCATGCTCTCGCAGCATGCTTATATGAAAGGGAGATCCTCGGAAACAGCGCTACATGAAATTGTTACGCACATCGAAAAATCCTTGGCCAACAAAGAATTTACACTAGTAGCCTTCTTGGACATCGAGGGGGCTTTCAACAATGTCACGCCGGAAGCTATCACGGAAGCTCTGACGACCTTGGATATTGAACCTTGGTTAGTATCTCTTGTGAACCAAATGCTGACGAGCAGGAGGGTGCAAGCTGGTCTAGCCGGGGTGACAGTAGGTAAGGTCGTCAACAGAGGTACGCCGCAAGGTGGGATCCTCTCCCCTCTTCTATGGGTAGCTACAGTTAATGGACTGCTGGAGACCCTGGCGGTGGAGGGGGGGTCTAAGGTGATTGCGTACGCGGATGACCTTGCGGTGGTGGTGAGCGGTAAATACCCGCAAACGCTTTGCGACATTATGCAGAGAAACCTTGGTTTAGTGGAAAAGTGGGCCGGTGGTAAAGGTCTAGGTGTTAACCCGGCCAAAACAGAGCTGGTCCTGTTCACTAGGAAATACAAAATTCCGACGCTGCAGCTACCAGCATTAGGTAATACCACCCTCAAACTTGGTGATTCCGCTAAGTTCCTGGGTGTTATTATCGATAAAAAGCTCTCCTGGAAAGAGAACATCCAGGAGCGTTCTAAAAAAGCTTTAGTGGCCTTATACTCTTGTAGGGGGGCTGTAGGGCAAAAATGGGGGTTGACCCCCAAGGTCACACTTTGGCTCTATACCGCTGTGGTTAGACCGATTCTCCTGTATGGAGTCCTAGTCTGGTGGACGGGACTGGACAAGAACTCCAATAATATCCTCTTGCAAAGAGTGCAGAGAAGCGCGCTCATATGTGTCAGCGGGGCTTTACGCACTACTGCGGCGGACGCACTTAATGCAATCTTGAATATTTTGCCGATTGATCTAAGCGGTAAACTAGCTGCGGCATGTTCCGCATTGCGACTCAGGAATTTACCAGGATGGGGATCCCCTGGTATGGGTCATTCTTCCATCCTTGACGATCTGCCCGTGTACAGCTCTGACTACTGTACACCGAAATACTGTTTTGAGAAAAAATTCTATATCACAATTCCGGAGAGAGAATACTGGGACATCGGACCGTCCCTGGATAGTGGCTCAATCCATCTGTATACAGATGGTTCGAAACTAGACGATAAGGTGGGAGGAGGTGTATGCGCTCCTCAGCTGGGTCTAAATCTTAGTTTTAGGCTGCCTGACCACTGTAGCGTCTTTCAGGCGGAAGTGGCCGCGATACAGGAAGCTGTAGAGTACCTGAAGACATTGGATATCAATAACGGTGATGTCTACATCTTCTCTGACAGTCAAGCAGCTCTCAAGGCGTTGGGGGCAATTATGTACAATTCCAGGACTGTGGAGGGCTGCCGCAAATCTCTTAACGAGATGGCTGAGCAACTCTCAATTCACCTGGTATGGGTGCCGGGACACAGGGGCATACCGGGTAACGAAATGGCAGACGAGCTTGCTAGAGAGGGCACATCCGCTCCGCTTTCACAGTCCTGGAAGGGTCTAGGTATGCCGCTCGCGACTAGTAAGCTCCTAACGAGGCAGAGGTTCCTCCAGAAAGCAAGTGACAGGTGGGACAAGATCAGTACCTGCTGTCATGCAAAATTGATATGGCCAAAAATTAGTGCGAGTAGGTCGGAAGACCTACTTAAACTCAGAAGAGAAGAGCTCTCTCTACTTATGGGGCTGCTAACGGGGCATATAGGTCTAGGCAGACATGCAGAAAGGTTGGGTATCCCGTTTAATGACTTCTGCAGAAGCTGCAGAGACGAGGAGGAGCCTGAAACGGTGAGGCACCTCCTATGTGAATGCCCCGCTCTGGGGGGTAAGAGGTTGAAGTATCTGGGGTCGGGTATTCTCCGGCATCTTGGCGAACTAGCCTTTATCAAGCCAAAGGACATCTTTCGCTTCGCGGATTCCGTAAAGTGGTTCGAGTAGGGGATCGGGTTTTCAGATCCATGTGGTATCACAACGGGACCTCCGGGGCCTATGTGTGCTAGCCCATATGCTAGCAGCCACTGCTACCTACCTACCTACCTAGACCTTGGTGGCACACATCGAATTTCTATCGGAAGTCCAAAAATATCAAGCCATTGTAAAGTGGAAACAGCAGTACAAATAAAAGATGAATAGTTATGCTTTCTTGAGGGGTCAAACATGAATTTACTTTATCGAAATAATTTGCTTTTATTTATACTAAATTATTATAAACATTTCCTTATACATATTTACTCTAATTCTTACATAGCTAACTCTAACGCTATGCACATACATATGTACTCCAACACTTATCCTCATTCATACAAAAATGTGGTCCAATTTATATGGCCATGTCCGGTGATTGGAGCACTTAATCCATGTCAGAGCACCTACGTAAGAGTACTTTGAAAATTTTGCCAAAAGATTACTCTATAGAGTACTCTGCAGGGAAGCCGAGAGTAATCCAATAGGAGTATTTTGGGAGTACTCTCATGTAGGTGGTCTATAGAGTATTCAAAAGCAAAGAAATGGAGTACTCCGATTCGGAATAGGTGATCCAATTACCGGACATCGCCATATAAATTGGACCACCTTTTTTATATGAGCGAGGATAAGTGTTGGAGTAATCCGATACTCCTTGTGCCGCTCATGTACTTTTGGGCTGCGTGAGAAACTCAAAGTAATTAGGAATACGTTGACACAGCGGAATATTTGGAAGTCGGCGTGTGTCTTTGCTATTGTTGGCGACTTGCTCTGATATACTACACCTCCTTTCCTAAAAAGAATCGTGAATAATATGAACGATTTTATAGCTGTGATGTACTTTAGTGGTTCTTTTTTCTTTGTACATTTCTACAATTAGTTTATGAGCATAAATTTCATTTGACACTTAAAGATTTTTATTGTTTGCCGTTTGTTTACAAAATTTTTATGTTCTGCCTGGTTATTAGTTATATTACAATGTTTTAGGCTTGTTTATTTTATTTTCAAGTGGGTAATACAATAACTTATTAAAATTTTTTTTAGCATTTTTGACAAATGCTGGTTCATGTTTATGAAATAGTTTTATTTTTATAATTTGATCCTTTTTCTGTACAATAAATGTTTGTTTGTTTACAATGTTGAATTTGAGATTACATAAGTGTGTTTTTTATGTACACAATAACATTTAATTTGGCATATACCATTCTTTTCGAACGTTTTTGTATTTGCTTAGAGAAAAAACGCTAAGTTCTTATTCTATTAATTTAAGTCTATTTTTATGTACTATGATTTTCTTATGTTCATTGCTTAAAGTGTAATTATTATCCTATCAATACTTTCTACTCTATAGGTAATTAAACTGTAGTTATTTTTCTTATCAATATTTGTTACTCTAAAGGGAATTAAACTGTTCTTATTTTTGTTATCAATATCTGCTACTCTAAAGGGCCCTTTATACCTATTGTCTAGCTTATGACCTGCTTCATTTTTTACTAATACTAAGTCTCCTATATTTATCTCCTTATATTGTACTTTCCTATCATAACTAATTTTCTGTTTTTCCTTAGCTTCTTTTACTAATTTATAAGCTCTTTGTTGAGCTACTAGTAGCCTGTATTTAATTTCTTTGTCATATGCCTCATGGTTATGTAATGGGCTGACTGTATTTTCTAGCAGGAATTCGTAAGTCTGAGGTTTTTTACCAAAAGTCATTTCAAAAGGGCAATAACCATGTACTGTGGATGGTGTTGTATTAAAACAATACCAAGGTTACAGCAGAAATGTATGCAACGTATAAAGAAAATACTGAAATAACAATACCATATTTTTACAATGTAATAATGAGTTTATTTTCGTATTTTTATTATAGGTTTCGGTCCCTTTTTGGATTAGAAAGGTTCAATCTTTTTCGAACTAGTTTGATCCTAGTCCCACTGGGCTGAAATTTTACTAGTTCATTTCATTCCATTTTGAACTACTATGAAACTGGTATATTTCAACTATATGCAAACTAGTATGTATATACTAGTAGATGACTGGTATGTTCTGGTCGAAATCTGACAATTGAAATGTCGTAGGACATCAACATTGTAAAAATACCAGTTGTTTATATGAAAATATAACAGTTGGCTGACTAGTTGGGCTTAGTGCACATACTAGTTGTAAAATAGTTTTCAACTAATTGGTTTGATTGCAGGGTGGATATGTAGGAACGCATACATATATTCATTGAATGTTCGATGGTTTCGCTCCACCGCGCCTAACGTTTGGTGATGATAAGGTGTGGAGGTTTTTTGTTCGATTTTCAAAAGTTTACACAATTCCTCAAACACGCTATTTTTATATTCGGATCCCATATCCGTCATAATGGTTTTCATACATCCATATATCAGGATAAAGTTTTCGAATATAGCTTTGGCAACTACCTTTGCGTGCTTGCTTGGTATCGCAATCAAATACTTATATAGGTTACATACAATAGTCACCGCATATTCATTGTCATTTATTAACCTTGGGAGAGGTTCTATGGTGTCTATTTGTACTGCACCGAATGCTTTTGTTGGCGTTTCTGTTATGGTGAGAGGCTTCATTAAATTTCTATGTATTTTATTTTTATTACACTCATCTTATTTTTTAATGTATTTTCTTATGTCATTTTTCATATTTTTCCCGTAGTACTTTTGTCTGATTTTATTTAACGTACGATTTATTCCTGGGTGGCCACCAAAAACCGGATCGTCGTGATACTTTTGAAGAATCTTTTTAATATTTTCTTTTTCGGTCACATGCATAACCTCCGGAGTCAATGCAATTGTTAAATTTTTGAGAACTTTGGTACCAATTTCCTTCTAAGGACAACTGTATTTTTGTAATTCCTGAATTGCCGGCTTCTCTGCTAAGCCTGGTAAAGAATTGACCTAAATCAATTTCGCCTCAACAATTAGATCGCTAGTATTTGTTTCACTACAAATTTTCTTTCCTTTTTTTAAATATAATTTCGGTGGATCGAAAACGAGCTGGGCTAGCTTTTTTGCTTCGTATTTGTATATCGCTTCATATATTATTGGGTTCTCTTTGTGACTTGCGATTTCTTTACTGGTTTACTGGTAGGCTTTTGTCTAAGCTTTGAGGGAGCGAGAAGTTTTTTTTTTCAATTTATATTATATTACTTAGAGTAAGTCGGGGGTGTGCAGAGCACGGTTAATAGGGACGACCTTTAGTAGATTATTATTTTTTATTTATTTCTTTGTTCTATATAGAACTGGGAGGTTGCAGCACCTGTATCTGTTACACCTGTATGTATTCATTGGTGGCGAGCACTGTTGGCTCTGAGGCATTGCACGAGATTGGCTTCCCTATTTTCGTTTGAAAAAACCCCCGTTGGGTTAGGCAGCCAAAAACAATATCTTCAGAATATTTCATAAGCTGGGTGAGAATTATAAAACGGGTTGCAAATGAGATAAACGGAAGAAATTGTTTAAGTCGCTTAAACAGCTTTTTACTTTCCGATCTGGTCGTAGCTTTTAATATCTTACAAGCCTGTACTGACATATCTTTTAGGTCATTGACATCTATGCGTGAGAGTGCGTCTGCTACGTAATTTTCTTTTCCAGCTATGTACTCCACGCCAAAGTCATATTCTTCCAAATCTAGTCTGATTATAGTTAGTTTAGATGATGGATTCTTCATCGAAAATAAAAATGTTAAAGGTCTATGAACAGTTTTTACTGTAAATCGTCTGCCATAAACGTATGGTCGGAAATATGTAATGGCCCAGTGAATAGCAGAAAATTCTTTTTCTATTGTAGCTTTATTTGTTTCACCTTTTGTGAAAGAACTTGAAGCATAGGCAATTGGTAACTGTTTTCCTTCGTATTCCTGACTCAAGACTGCTCCGCAACCAAATCCATTTGCGTCTGTTGTTATATAAAATTCTCTAGTGAAATCGGGATATTGTAGAATATTAGGGGTAATAAGTGCATTTTTAAAGTAATTAAATAATTTTTCGCAATCTTTTTCCCAATCAAAAATTACATTTTTCTTGCAGAGTCTTGTTAATATTCTGGAATATTCTGCAAAGTTTGGAATAAATCTTCTATAGTAATTGCAAAATGCGACAAATCCTTTTGCTTTATCTGCATTTTTAGGCGTAGGGTAGTTTTGAACAGTATTAAATTTGGATGGATCTGGTAAAATACCAGCACTAGTGCATTTATGTCCAAGATACGTTACTTCTTGGCTGAAAAATAAGCATATATCTGGGTGCAATTTTAAATTATATTTTCTACATGTTGCGAAGGCATCTCTAAAATTTTTTATCATATGGTTTTCTGAACACCCTAATACGACTAAATCATCCATATACAAAAATGCTTGTGATGGTTTCAAACCTGCAAAAGCTAATGTCATCATTCTTTGGAATGAGTTTGGTGCTAACTTAAGACCATAAGGGAATATTTTAAAGCGATATGTGCCGTTATCAGGTGTAAATGACGCAATGTCTCTTGATTCTGGACTTAAAATTTTGAAATCCAGACATTAAATCTAAGCATGAAAAATATTTAGCTCTACCTAGTTGGTCTAGACTATCGTCTATTCTTGGTAACGGAAATTTATCTGCCATTATTTTTTTATTTACCTGTCTGTAATCAATAGCTAATCTCCATTGGACTATTATATTCTGAAATTGAAGGTTCTATTATATCATCTTGAATTAATTTAATGACTTTGGCTAGATTAGCCACAACACTGGCGGGTACAACCCTGCCGCCAACATTCACCACACCACACACACACTTACACAGTCACGCACATATAATTTGTCAACACCCAACACATACACTTTGTAAACAAAAAATTATAATTTCGTAAATCTCGAGCAGAGCAGTGTAAAGTGCAACATTAGCGCTAAATTATACATGGTCCTACATCGCCTCAAAGACAGGCACCTATGGACAGTGGAAAATAAAAATAAAAAAACATATATATTAAAAAGAAAAATTTAAGTGCAGTGCCCTAAAACATAAAAGTGCAAAAAACAAGCACATGCACTAGGGTGACGGAAAAAAAAAAACACTGAACATAAAAATATACATACATACATACACATATAAAACTAAAAATTAAAATTCGGGCGCGCCGGTTAACAACACGGCAATTACATATCAAACAAAAAAAAATAAATACAGTCCACTAACTTTCCAAATTCGGGCGCGAACAACTACAAACCTAATTAAACAAAACTGCACTTCACAAAAAAAAAAAAAAATTCAACAAAAGGATAAGTACGACCCCCCTTTCCCCTGAAAAAAGTTTCAATATCATATAAAATATTTTAGCGCAAAATTTTGGTTACTTAAACAATAGTAACCAAAAGCCAAACCTACTTTTGTACTTGCTAACGAAGTACAGATTTTTGTTAAAATTAAAAAAGGAAAAATTGTTTTCCATCTGAAACGGAATATTTCAGGGTAAACCGTAGTCGGTAAAAAAGCCACAAAAATTATATACTATACTAGAAGGACCCGGCAGACGTTGTTCTGCCCAAATTTAGGGAAAAAATCGCAAGATAAATAAAAAAGTTTGGAATATTTCGGTTCCTGATCCAATTCCCGGAAAAAAAGAAACCCCGAATTTTAACAAAAGTAGAGTGTTACCTTTGTACCAAATTTGAAGAAAATCGCACCATAAATAAAAAAGTTTGGAAAATTTCGGTCCCTGGTCCGCTTCCCGGAAAAAAAGAAAGCCCGAATTTTAACAAAAGTAGAGTGGTACCTTTGTACCAAATTTGAAGAAAATCGCACCATAAATAAAAAAGTTTGGGAAATTTCGGTCCCTGGTCCGCTTCCCGGAAAAAAAGAAAGCCCGAATTTTAACAAAAGTAGAGTGGTACCTTTCTACCAAATTTGAAGGAAATCGCACAATAAACAGAAAAGTTTGGAATATTTCGGTCCCTGGTCCACTTCCCAGAATAATGAAAAATAGATGTTAGTCGATTCTCAGACCTACTCAATATGCTCACAAAATTTCATGAGAATCGGTCAAGCCGTTTCGGAGGAGTATGGTTGCAAAAACTGTGACACGAGAATTTTATATATAAGATATACAGTCTTCCCTATTTTATCGAAGTTCCGATCACCAGTTACATAAATTAAAACATATTTACATACATGTAAAAGACATTTGTCCATATTAAGTACCGCACAAAAGTATAAAAACAATATACTTAACTAAATTTCAAATCGCGGCTTTCTGCTTATTTTTCGTGTCATCAAGCACAAACAAAAATTATTAAAAATAAAATACATATACCTATTCAAGTTTTCACTTGCAAATTTTTCACGCAATACCCCCTTTGCTTGCATTCCCTTACACATACAAGTCAAGCAAAGGCAGGATTGTAACAATAAATAAGCAGAAACTAACAAGTAAAAAAGAAACAAAAACATTTAAATAACCACAAACCTATTTCTGACATCCCATCAAAAATTTTTTGGAGTCTTATTATATTCACGGAAAAAATACAGACAATCACACAAACGTGTGATGAGCAAAAAGCATACAAAAAAAAAGGGTAAACAAGCAACAAAGTTCCTTGCACTCAATTGCATTGAACTAAGAATTGCATTAGCACAAGTAAAGCAGAACACAATTTATCATATTGGTTACCTGCCTTACTGTTGTCACTGCTAAACATATAGACAAACACACAAACTTGTGTTTAGCCACCCTCACTAAAAACACAGTACATACAAACGTACATATATATACATAAAAAATTTAATAACTGACCTTACTCAAGGGAGTAACCCAACAAACTTTTTGTGCACGAAAGCATAAAGTAAATTACAAATATACAAACGTATATATTTATATTAAACGTAATAAGTATAATCAAACCCGACTTGGAAATTACAGTCGCGGGTAAAATAAAAGCAGTGATACCCATAAAATCGTGGTAAACTAAAAATTATTATATATACATAAATAAACATACCAGTATTATATTGATTATAAAAAATCAACTCAGTAACGACTGAAAACCTACAGTCGCGCGCAAAAAATTAGCACCGATAAACAAAAAGTTCGGTACATTAATTAAATACAAAATATAAATAGAAACTTATCAGTAATTCTATAGTAAAAGAGGTTCAGCTTCGACTCAAAATGTCAACGGACCCTAAATCACCTCATCTATTATTAGATATACACAAAATGGGTGAAGAAGAAAAGCCTCAAGGCAGCCCAGCTGAAAGCACCCGTTCAAAACAGGGTGCAAAGCAAAAAAAGGGCGAAGATTTTTCAGCTGCAAAATTCATTGCAGAAAGTGACAGTATCATAAGATACTGTACAAGGTTTTCCTCAATTGCTATAGAGGAAAATACAGAATCGGTTCTTGAAGTGAAAGAAAAATCACTTGATACATTTTGGACACGGCTCCAAGCGGCATATGACGCAATCATCGAAACAGATGATTCAGAATTGCCTGAAAATTTCAAAAACTCGGCATATTTAAAATATGAACACTGCTTAGACCAATATGAAAAAACAAAGGCTATGATCTCCGATCAATTAAAACTTCTTAAGCCTATAACTGCACCTACTCCACCCCAGCGAGTAGAGCTGCCCCAAAGACAAATACAAGAAGCAAGCTCCGGCATATACCGGCCTGTGATACTGAAGTATTTCATGGGGTTATGAGCAATGGCCGTCGTTCCGAGACATGTTCTCAGCCGTTTACATAAACCACCCAAAGCTATCACAAGCGCAAAAATTATACCATTTGCGAAATAAAACAAAAGGTCAAGCAGGAATAATAGTAAAACAGTTCGCACTTAACGATGACAATTTTAATCTGGCTTGGGAAGCGTTAAAAGCTATATATGAAAACGAAAGAGTCTTGGTCGACAAACAAATAACGACCTTAATAAATTTACCAAAAATTCAAAAAGAAACAAGTGAGGAATTTCTGAAGTTACAGTCGACAGTAACAAACTGTTTATGGGTTCTAGCAACCCAAAACGTCCCCACTGAAAACTGGGACCCCATTCTGGTCAATATCTGTGCTGCTATATTACCAGAAAAATCCTTAATCTTATGGGAGCAATCGCTCTCATCTCGAAAAAAATGCCCAACGTGGCAACAAATGAAAGATTTTCTCACCACCCAGTTCGAAATTGCAGAACGGGTAGGCACAAAAGAACCAAAGCCGAAAAATGCAAATGAAGACAAAAATAAAAGCTTCTTTAAACCCCAAGCCAGTAATTATAACTCCCATAACAGGAGCAAATATAACTCACACAACACGAGTTTCAACAAATCTCAGTCGTTCACATCTGAACAATATAGAAATATGTCATGCGAACTGTGCAGCGGAGGGCATCAACTAAGATCTTGCGAGAAATTTAGAAAATTATCAATAAACGAAAGAAATAACTTAGTCAAAACTAAGAAACTTTGCAACAATTGCCTATCGCCTACTCATACTGCACAGACATGTGCGAGTCAATACACTTGCTCATATTGCCGTAGGAGACATCATTCGATGCTCCATAATAATAATTATAACAATGCCCAAAATAATTCAAATGCAAAAAGAACCACGGGACTAGCTGCAACTGCTAGATCGGAAAATCCCGAAAGAGACAATCCCGAAAGTTGTCAAGATCAACCATGCTGCTCAAATGCAGCTAGAGTACAAACGCTTCATTCAGAAAATGAAAGCAAAACACTGTTACCGACAGCAATAGTCTCCATCGAACATAGAGGAGAACTATTTAAACTAAGGGCCTTAATAGATCAAGGATCACCGCGATCATTTATAGCATCTAAGGTCCAAAAAAGTTGAAATTTACCAACAAAATCAGCCAATTTTGAAATATCGGGAATGGGTGGAAGAGTAGTTCAAAACTCAAATAAAATCTGCCTCATTACCTTTATGTCTTCAAATGCGGATCAACGAATAAAAGCACAAGCTATAGTTCTACCGCGACTGACAAATATGCTCCCAAGCTATAATATAAGTAGCGAGCACTGGCAAAAGTTTTCACATCTTAAACTAGCCGATCCCAACTGCCATACACCCGATCAAATCGACATATTATTGGGAAGCGATCTAATCCCCCAAATAATACTTCAAGGTGTTGAGAAAATCTCCAACAACCTACTAGCCCAAAATACCATCTTTGGATGGATTTTAAGCGGTCAAGTCAAAGAGAAAATCTCCAGCTTCACCACGCAAGTGGAAGATATTTCGAATGACTATCTTGACTCACAATTGAGAAAATTCTGGGAGGTAGAAGAACTACCCCCAATACCCGTTACTACAGCTGACGAAAAGTATTGTGAAGACTTCTACGAGTCCACAACTACGAGATCAGAAAACGGGCGGTACGTCGTACGACTACCATTCAAACAAAAATTTCCTGACACACTCGCCTTAGGTCACTCACGAACCTCTGCGCTACAGCAGTTTGTAAGTATGGAAAGAAACCTACTTAAAAAAGGCGAGTTAAAAACCTCATATGACAACGTTCTTGAGGAATATCTAACACTAGATCATATGGAATCAGTAAATTCCTATGAAAAAATTACAAAAGGCAAACACGCCTCCTTTTATCTACCACACCACGCGGTTATCAAACCAGAAAAACTTACAACAAAAGTAAGAGTGGTGTTCAATGCAGCTAAATGCACAAGCTCAGGCAATTCACTGAATGACGTATTATACACGGGTCCAACAATACAACCCGACTTAATGCTACTTATCTTACAGTGGCGGATGTATAAATACGTATTCAATGGTGACGTCGAAAAAATGTACAGACAAATCCTAGTACATGACGACGACCAAGACTACCAGCGCATTATATTCCGCAATTCACCCAGCAGTCCAATCCGCGACTACAAGCTAAAAACGGTGACATATGGCGTAAAATCCGCCCCTTTCCTAGCCATTCGTACATTACACGAACTGGCAAAAGATACAAAAGCCAAATTACCACTAGCCGCCCCGGTGCATAGCTCTCAAACGTACGTAGACGACATACTGTCGGGAAGCCATAGCCTTCCATTAGCGTGCGAGTCACTAGCGCAAGTTATCGAAGCCCTCGAATCAGCAGGGTTTCCATTAAAAAAGATAACTTCCAACCATCCAGAAATACTGGCAAAAATAAATAAAGAAAACTTGCTAGATACTAATTTTCTAAAGTTTGAAAAAGAGAGCACCACTAAAACTCTGGGCATACAATGGAATGCAATATCAGACCAATTTTCTTACACTCTTGAGTCGGTATCTGCAAAATCAGCAAAAACGAAAAGGCAACTTTTGTCATCTGTGGCAAAACTTTTTGACCCCGCAGGATGGCTTGCACCAATCATGATACAAGCAAAAATCCTCATTCAAGAATTATGGCTAGATGGAACCGATTAGGACGAAGTGGTAAAACCACTCCGCTTAATAAAATGGTCCCAATTTGCAAGTAACTTGCACACTATCTCCGAGATACAAATACCTCGGTGGGTGAATTTCTCACCCGATCATGAAGTCGAAATCCACGGCTTTTGCGATGCTTCTGAGAAAGCATACTGCGCTGCTATTTATGTGGGAACCCAGCACGATGGCAAAATAGCAAGTCACTTATTAGTGGCAAAGGCCAAGGTCGCACCTCTTAAGACCGTAAGCCTCCCACGGCGCGAGCTATGCGGCGCACTCCTGCTCGCAAAACTAGCCTCGACCGTGCAAGCACATTTAAAACTGAGCGATCGGAAACTATATCTATGGTCCGATTCAGAAATCGTGCTAGCATGGCTAGAAAAGCCACCACATACGTGGAAAACATACGTTTCTAACCGCACAGCTCAAATCATTGGCTTGGTTGGGCCAGCAGCTTGGCGGCACGTAGCCAGTGCTGATAACCCTGCGGATCTTGGAACAAGAGGCTGCAAACCCCTGCACCTTACAACCGCCACACTATGGTGGAATAGCCCTAACTGGATGGTCGAATCACCTGACGCATGGCCAAAGTCGCCTGCGCGCAATATAATAGCCCCAGAAAGTAGAAGAATAGAAGGCTTTCATACAACGTTGGAGGATACAGACATCCTAGAGCGATTTTCGTCGTTCCCCCGAGCCTTAAGAGTAATAGCGCATATGTTTCAATTTGTAAATCGCTTAAAGAATAAGGTGAAAGGGATAGCCAATACCGCAAGCTATGCACCTACGCATCAAGACTTGCAACGGGCAAAAATAGCCCTAATCGAGTCCACGCAGACTCGCAAGCTATGCACTTACGCATCAAGACTTGCAACGGGCAAAAATAGCCCTAATCGAGTCCACGCAGACTCGCTATTACAGTAGTGAACAAACACTTTTAAGGGCGTCGAAGCCCATCGACAAAAAGAGCACACTCTTAGTACTTAACCCCTTTGTAGATTCTAAGGGACTGCTTCGTGCCAATGGCAGGCTAGCGAACTCCAGTCTGAGCTACAATGAGCGGCATCCAATGATAATACCGGAAAAATCCGCACTTGCCACACTCTTTATAAATTATCTCCACCTCTTAATGCTACACGCCGAGCACAGGCTAATGCAACAAATGATCCGACAAGAGTATTATATTCCTCGATTGAAGCCTCTGATCAAAAAATCCATCTTTATGTATAAAGTCTGTACGCTACACAAGCAAAAGATGCGCACGCAGATCATGGCAGCTCTACCACCCGAACGCTGCAATTTTTCTATGCCTTTCACCATTACTGGTGTAGATTTTGCCGGACCTTTCCAGCTAAAGGCCTCGATGTTAAGGTCTTCTACCACAATGAAAGGTTACGTGGCTGTTTTTGTATGCTTTACGACAAAAGCAGTGCACCTAGAATTATGTTCAGATCTGACAACGGCAGCTTTTCTCGCGGCATTTGCACGCTTTGCCGGACGGCGAGGATTTCCCTCGAAAATCATGAGCGACAATGGCAAAACCTTTATCGGCGCTCAACGAGCTACCGAAAAGGAGTTCATACAGTTCGCCAAAGAAGTCTCGCCGCACATAATTGAAAAATACGCACCTCAAGGCATTAATTGGCAATTTATCCCTCCAAGTGCCCCACCTATGGGTGGACTATGGGAATCAGCGGTTAAAAGCTTTAAATCGCATTTTAAGAAAACCGCTGGCAATAATAAATTTACATTTGAAGAGTTCACTACGTTACTCATCGAGTTGAAGCCCTTTTAAACTCACGGCCACTATCATCACTCTCGCAAGATCCCTCCGACTTTACAGCCTTCACCCCTGGGCATTTTCTTAGAGGAGAGCCACTTCTGGCCATACCAGAACAAAACGTGGACTCACTCTCCCTCATAAATCGATGGGAACGGATCAAAATCCTCCATCATGAGTTTAGTCGCCGATGGAAGGAAGAATATCTTAAAGACCTTCACAAACGATATCGGTGGAAAAATACTCAAGAAGCACCTTGAATTGGAGCATGCGTCTTAATTCATGACGAATGTCTACCTCCTACCGAATGGCGGCTAGCCCGCATCGAAAAGGTACATTACGGTTCCGACGGTCACGTCCGAGTAGTTGACGTACGTACGCAAAACGGCAAACTAACTCGACCGCTCGTAAAACTTTGTTTTCTACCAACCGAGTCTAATACCGCTAATACCGATCGCGCAAATACCTAAAATCAATATAAAATCAAATACGGAGCAATTCATCCAACGAAGCGATGTTGCTATCCGAAACAAATACCTCACTCCTAAAGAGGTAGCTCGAAGGACTTTCGTTTCCTCGAACTAAACGTGAAATTATACCGCAAATAAAAACCCGCATAAAAGATACAATAATCATATCACATTTCAGACTATATGTTGATCAAGTGCTAAAATCAAGCACCCCTATACTTAATAAGACACTAAATAAAGTCCATAATTTCTATCCATACAGATAATCATGAATATGGAAATCGAGGAAGTCGCCCCGACACCAACAATCCGCTCTGCGGTTACCGTGCCACGAGCACGAGCAGTGCCCACTGCAACACCGCGCACTCTCACTCCAAGGGCCGCAACAGCGCCCACCGTACCACCGGAACGACCACAAGTCAATAGGGCCGATGCATGGCCGGAAACCACCCGAAGGGACCCCGTGGTAGCTCATGGCGTGCGTTGCCCGCTTTGCTGTCGTCCACATGCGCTACGCCTATGCGCCATTTTTAAAGGCATGCAGCCGCATCAACGTCAACAAGTAGCGCAGGCCCACGGGTACTGCCTAAACTGCTTGGCACTGTGGCATGCCACGGCAGAGTGCACCTCGACGGTCATGTGCCACCTGTGCGACAGGCCTAACCATACGCTCCTGCACCGTAACCAAGCTGGGCGCCAACAGGCGCGCTCAAGACCCTGCAGCAGCTGCAAAGACTGCTAGGCTGATCACTCGCCTAGGGGGCCTGGGATGGCTAGATTAGCCACAACACTGGCGGGTACAACCCTTCCGCCAACATTCACCACACCACACACACACTTACACAGTCACGCACATATAATTTGTCAACAACAAACACATACACTTTGTAAACAAAAAATTATAATTTCGTAAATCTCGAGCAAGACGGTCATTTAGCGCCTGAGCCAAAATATATTTACAACGTTTTAAAATCTAATTCTTTCGCTTTATTTAAAGTACGGTAGTGAGTGCAAAGGTGAGTGCAGTGTAAAGTGCAACATTAGTGCTAAATTATACAGACTTGTTTTCTAATTACGCCTTCATGTGCTTCTGGGAGTCTATAGTTTTTTTATATAAACAGGACTATCATCCTTCATATGTAATTTTTGTTTGTAAAAATTGTTATATGTCATCGGTTCTGATTCTAATGAAAATATGTCGATAAATTCTGAGCATAACGCGTTAAGCGATTGGTTAGCGAATGCTGGAAAATTTTTATTCAACCTTTCTAATTTTTCTTTACAATTTTTGTAATTGTGTAATTGTCTAGGTTTTCATAACTTATATTACAATATTTGATTATTGCAATATTATTTGTTGTATTTATGATTCTTACAAATGAATGATGAGAATTTACTATAGTGTTTGCAATAAAACTTCTAAACAGTTTCTATTTCTTGTAGTGTTATTAATAATTCGGGATTCTGATTTACTATGTATGTATATTTGTCTAATGACTTCCGATCTAGGGGGTACTGTAATGCTATTTATAGCCGGTTTATTTGTCAACTCAATGACTATATTGTCTTTGTAGTCATTTGGGCGTAATATTAGATTGTCCCCTTTTTATTATATTCCAAAATGCAATTTTATTTCTTTATAAAATCGAGTCCGAAAATACCATCACATGGGATTGGGAAATTATCTTCAACTATGTGGAACTTGTGCTCCATTAGGAGATAGTCATCTTTTAAATCTGCTTCAACTGTTCCTAATGTAGTTGTTATACCTTGTATTTGTTATGCCTTTTAAATCTGTTGTACATAAAGTATTAATGGTGATATTACTATCAATTTGACCTCTTTTAATAATAGAGATATCTGCTCCTGTGTCTATTAGGAGAGTTGAAAAAGAGTTATTCAGAGTTGTTCTGGAAGATATGTAGCTGTTTAGATGTAAATTAAATGTATATATTAGTTTATCTATTGTTGGTTTTCCTGCTGATTGCAATTGCGTACATTGCGGGTATTGTTCTGATTGGTTCTGCTTTGATTTCAAAAAGTTCTATTTCGATTTTGGAAATTATTACTTTGTCTATTACGCGTAGAATTATAGTGAAATCTACGATTTTGATTTCCTCTGCAACTGTTACTTAGGTAGCCTCTTCGGAAACTACCACGATAATTATTTTGTGTATGAGTCAAACGCAACACCGAATTTGGAATACCGGTTACTTCAGTACAGCTATAAGTGAACTTAGAACGTACCAGCTTGAATGATAACCTTAACCTTTTCGTTAGAGCAGTTTTTGCAGTTTTTTTTTTTTTGCAGATTTGCAGTTTTACTGCGTTGTTGGATGTTCAGGAGTTTTGCTGACAAAACTTCGACTGATTCTCCTTTTATTGCTGATTTTAATTTTTGTCTTATTGCTTCTATGGATTCTTCAGTACTCAAAAGGTTTCTGGCTGTTCCCTTCAGCTTGGTTTTTATCATTGAAACCGCTACAACTTCATGCGTATCCTTAATTTGTTCTTGGATATCCAAAGCATCCAAGAAGGTATTTAAGTTCTCTGCCTTACCATAAAATTCTGGCAGAATTAAAGATGCCGTCTTTAAAAATTCAACTACCGTTTGGGGCATCTTGTCTGTTTGTGATTCAATTTCAGTAATTTCAATTTTCAGAGCTTCCTCTAAATTGGGTTGAGTCTCGGGTAATAAGGCAACAAAATCTATTTCTATTTCTCCTTCAAATAACGTTGGGACCAATGTCTCAACGTTGTATCTACTAAGTGACGATACTAATTTATCTCTGACACTGGAAAAAATTTGTTGTGCCTCTAACTGATGTTTAGCTGTCAACTTACCATACACCCTTTGTGTGGTCTTTCCTATATTGTTCAACGATTGTCGTGAGGTGTTTTAATACAGTAATTCTTAATATGGTAACATTTTTATTAATACACTTATAGAACTTTTCTGCCAAAATCTTCTCTTCCATAAGTGTGTTCACAATAGTTTCCGATTTGTCCATTGGGCTCACGTATATTTTCTTTAATAGTTTGTTATGGGTCGAGTATAATTTCTGAAACAAATTTAGACAACTGAAAATTGTTAATATTACACAAGTTTACAAATTCAGGTCAACTTTTGGATCTGAGCAGATAAGAGCGATTCTTAACTATATTTGATATGCTCAATTCGAATCTGCATTCAGTTTTTCAAGATTGATTCTAGTTTCCGAGATCTCGCATGATAGCACCATTGTGCAGCTTTTAAATCGTGGCACTGCTTGATAAGTAAGTAAAAATGGCAGAATGTTCATAAAAGTATGAACATATAACTACGCCGCTCTAAAATAAGTAAATTTATACAGTCCACTAGAATTTAAGATAATATTGTCATACATACATACTTACAAAACAAACAGGATAAGGTACCTAAACCTATCACACATACACACACATATGTACACACATACAGTCCACTTGAGCATAGATAAGTATAAACAACCCTCATACAAAACAGATGGTTTCTTAATATTCAAGCAATGCTCTTGAACAAGCAAACAATAGAATCAATAGAACAATAGAACATTAGGAACGTTCAGGAACATAGTTTTAAGATTTAGAATATAATTAAATGTAAAATAGTTTAAGACTCAGAATTAAAATATATTCTAAACCATCAACACCATTATATAAAAATAAGAATGCAGAGACAGTGTTGCAAAGTTGATCCAAAGTGTTTTTGTTACGTTTGTGGTGGTTATATGATTAAAAAATGTGGCAAATTAATAACAAATGCGCTCAAAGATGCGTATCTGCACTACTTTGGTTTCAGAGTAGCAGACACTCATAAGTCATGGAGACCGAAATTTATTTGTAACGCATGTAAAACAAAGCTGTATAAGTGGTCATTGGGAGAACGTGAGTACTTTTCCTTTTCAAAGTCAGCGCTCTGGAGAGAACCTAAAAACCATGAAAATGATTGCTACTTTTGTTTGATGAAAGTTAAGGGTATAAATGCAAAAAAATTAACAAAATATAATTATCCTGATGTATCATCAGTATCCAAGCCAGTTCCACGTACTGCTAATGATCCATTGCCAGTTTGTCGAAGTATAAGTGCAAACGTCCTGGAAACTTTAACTCCATCACCCCCGAGCAGTGAAAGCGACTTTGTCATGGAAGGGCCACATTTAATTTCGCAAGATGAACTAAGGGTTGTCCAAACAAAAAGCAGAGTTGCTAGCATCACGGCTGCAGCAATGGAAAAATCTATACTCTCGAACACAAGTTATTGTATACAGAAACAGAAATGAGGCACCTCGACCGTTCTTCAAAAAAGAAGACAACATAAGTTTCTGTAACGATATTAATGGTTAATTTAATGAAATAAATGCACCCTACGATCGATATGAATGGCGTTTAATCATTGATGGTTCCAAATACAGCCTAAAAGCTGCTCTTCTCCACAACGGAAATAACAAACCATCTATACGATTGCTCATGCAGTACAAACGAAGGAATGCTACGAAACAATGCGGAAGATCCTGTGCTTCATCAAATACAATGATCATAAATGGAGAATATGTGGTGATCTAAAGGTATAAAAATTAATTCCAATTAAATCGAAAACACTTATTTTTAATATTATTTCAACAGGTTATTGGCATCTTAACTGGGATGCAATCTGGATTCACCAAATTTTGTTGTTTCTTATGCTTGTGGGATAGCCGCGCAACTGAGCATCATTATGTAAGGAAAGAATGGCAAAGTCGTACTCAATATGAGCCTGGATAGCAAAACGTCTCCGCTGAACCACTTGTAAATCCACAAGACATTTTCCTGCCACCTCTTCACATTAAACTTGGCCTTATAAAGAACTTCGTTAAAGCATTAAACCGTGAAGGACCGGCTTTTCAGTACTTAGTCAAGTTGTTTCCTAAATTGTCATATGCAAAAATCAAAGAAGGAATATTTGTGGGACCTGATATTAGAAAACTAATGGCTGATAAAGAATTTACAAAATGTTTAACTCCCGATGAAGCAGCCGCGTGGGCATCTTTTCAAAATATCGTTCACCACTTTCTTGGTAATCACAAATCACCTAATTTTGAGGAAATTATTGGCGATATGTTGGAAAATTATCGAAAGATTGTAGCTCGGATATCTCTAAAGATTCTCATTTCGCATTTTCTGCATTCCCATCTCGATTTCTTTCGCGAAAACTTGGGTGATACGAGCGACGAACAGGGAGAGCGGTTACATCAATATCTAGCCAAAATTGAAAGACGATACCAAGGATTTTGGGATGAAGGCATGATGAGCGACTATTGTTGGACTCTAATACGCGAAACAGATACTAAACAATACAAAACGCAAAGTTCCACCAATCTTCATTTCTGATTTGTTACTTTTAAGTTAATAAAATGAATATTATTTGACAAAAATCTTAAAAACTTAATTTTCCGTTCGTGGCTTTTGTAAAATTGGCGAAACTATTTTTTGAATGAAGTAATACCTAAAAAAACACAAAATTACCGATGTCTCGAAATCTTAAATCAATCTTAAAAAACGGATCGCAGAGTCGGATTCAGCGTCATAAATTGACTTAAAAACCACTTTTAGTTGCCCAGATCCAAAACCGTGTAGGTATACTTGTGTTATTAGCAAGATTTTTATAAAATCTAGTGCCTCAGTGGGGTCAATTATTTGGACCGAATTAACCACATCCCGGCTTGGGTTCCTGGCCTCCCATCACAAAAAATTATGTCATACAAAAAATATATTTAGTTAGCAATGCGTGCCAAAATTTCTCTGATGAGTGAAGTTAGCAACTTCCGAAATGGATCTATAAGAAAAGCTATGGCGGTTGTCTCTAAATTTTTCCTGTTCAACTCAACAAAAACTTTTAATAATTAATAAAAAATTATTAAGAAACCCAAAAACAACAATAATTTTTCGCTGCAGAAAAAATTATTAATAGGTCTATAGCTCGTACCGAACCAGGATACTTCAAATATAAAGACCAAAAACACAAGCTTGTTGTTTGTGTAAAAATCTCAATAACAAAAACCAAGAGCACATGGTTGGCAAACTGTGACACCAAAGCAGACTTGCAAAAAATCCATAATGATACCAAATCTAAAACGTCAAATGGCGTTGTTGGTACATGAATTGGTAAAAAGTTGATTGAACAGGGCGTTTAGAAGGCAAAAAACCCAGCGTATTGTTAGCTTAATAGTTAGCAATGCGTGCCAAAATTTCTCTGATGAGTGAAGTTAGCAACTTCCGAAATGGATCTATAAGAAAAGCTATGGCGGTTGTCTCTAAATTTTTCCTGTTCAACTCAACAAAAACTTTTAATAATTAATAAAAAATTATTAAGAAACCCAAAAACAACAATAATTTTTCGCTGCAGAAAAAATTATTAATAGGTCTATAGCTCGTACCGAACCAGGATACTTCAAATATAAAGACCAAAAACACAAGCTTGTTGTTTGTGTAAAAATCTCAATAACAAAAACCAAGAGCACATGGTTGGCAAACTGTGACACCAAAGCAGACTTGCAAAAAATCCATCATGATACCAAATCTAAAACGTCAAATGGCGTTGTTGGTACATGAATTGGTAAAAAGTTGATTGAACAGGGCGTTTAGAAGGCAAAAAACCCAGCGTATTGTTAGCTTAATAGTTAGCAATGCGTGCCAAAATTTCTCTGATGAGTGAAGTTAGCAACTTCCGAAATGGATCTATAAGAAAAGCTATAGCGGTTGTCTCTAAATTTTTCCTGTTCAACTCAACAAAAACTTTTAATAATTAATAAAAAATTATTAAGAAACCCAAAAACAACAATAATTTTTCGCTGCAGAAAAAATTATTAATAGGTCTATGGCTCGTACCGAACCAGGATACTTCAAATATAAAGACCAAAAACACAAGCTTGTTGTTTGTGTAAAAATCTCTATATTTTTTTTCATTTCTTTATGTATAAGCAAAGATTTTATTCTATAATTTTTTGTTCTTACTTATTATTCTCACAAGTTATAAGTAATTAATGTTCTCCTAGCTTCTTCTATCAGTGTTGTAGGGTACCTAATGTCTTCGAGGGTTGGTTCCCTAGTCATACCTATATTCTCCCAATATTGTGTTAACCATAATAATGTTTTTTTTCTTCTTTACTATAATCTTTTAACTTACTATTTTTTAAGATTGCCTCGAGTGTGCTTTCACACTCTAAATTTTTAACAATAGTATTGATGGCCTCGTAATCGAGGTCGTCGGCCAATGCGCTTTCCTTGTTTACAAAAGAATTAATCTTTCTATTAATTTTTACAGTTAAAACTTTATTAATTTCTCTTTATGTTCTAAGTCTAGGCATTATTGGAAAAATTAAAGTAATTTTAAATGACTTATTATTTATTTTTTGTCTTATTTTCTACTTTTTAATTCTGAGATATATTTTTTTAAATTTGATTTTTCTTCATAAGAAGTGGCAAAATTCAATAAATAGTATGTTTTTGCTAACTTCTTTTTTTTTGGTATTTTTTCCCACCCCACGTTTGTTTTTTATGCCAAACTCTTTTTGGGTTGGCTCTTGCATTTAAACTTAAATATACCCTAAACAGTTATTTCTACTATTTGGTGGGCGACTTTAGGTTGCCAAAGAATTCTAATACTTATTATAAAATTGTCCCAGCAGTCTGCTACCGACTCGGAGTACTCCATTTCTTTGCTTTTGAATACTCTATAGACCACCTACATGAGAGAACTGTAAAGTGGAACCCAAATGAAACAATAAATGCTGTTCGGTGCCGAATTTATAATGTTCTCTTTATTATGAAATCCCGGCTTATTTATAGTAAATTAATGTAAACATTTTATTATACATATTTACTCTAATTCTTTCATAGCTAAGTCTAACATAAGGCATGAAGCCCAACGCACGCTCACACATGTGCACGTATTAACATATGTATGTGTATAGCGCTAAGCTACTTCAACGCTTTGGTCGTGGGAAAGTGTCGCAGCAGAGAAATACATAGCGTCAGCAATTACTTAGTTGCAGTTTGTTTACGTTTGCGACCAAGTAACTTAGACGGCGCTCGTGCTGCGTATTTAGTATGTAGATATGTACTCATATTGGACACACTACACCTCCTTTCCTAAAAAGAATCGTTTATATACATATTTATATGAACGATTCTTTTACATTTAATAGGTTTGAGTTTTATAGCTTGCCTTTTACAATTGATGAGCGACCGATCTTATTTCATTTAATACCTCGGCGCGTTAGACTTTTTGAGTTTTCGTGTTGTTTTTATGTATGCTGTATTTACTTTTGTTACAAAGTTTTGGTTGTGTTTACTTTATTTTCAAGTGGACAATATATTAATTTATTTCTGTCGGATTTTTGTTTATATGTTTCTTTATTTATGCGGTACATTTTTCTTACTTTGTATTATTTAATTATTTGTTTATTCATTTTTCGGTACATAGTTTGTTCTACAATGCTGTATATTTTCATACAATAAAAATATTCTTAGTGTTTACAATTAAAGTGTTCTTATTCTACGAGTTTAAGCCTATTTTTATCTACTATGATTTTCTTATTTTCATTGCTTAAAGTGTAATTATTTATCCTATCAATGTTTTCTACTCTATAGTGAATTAAACTGCAGTTATTTTTCTCATCAATATTTGCTACTCTAAAGGGCCCTTATACCTATTTTCTAGCTTTTGACCTGCTTCATTTTTTAAGAGTTTGCACAATTCCTCAAACTATTTTTGTATTCGGTTCCCATATCCGTTATAATTGTTTTCATACAACCATAAATCAGAATGAAATGCTCAAATATAGCCTTAGCAACTGCTACAGCATGTTTGCTTTGGACGGGTACTGTAACCAAGTATTTGTTTAGGTCGCATATTCATTTCCATTCATCGATTGGTAATGGCCCTATTGTGTCTATCTGTACTATATCGAAAGCCTTTGGTGGCGTCTCCGCTATAGTCATTCGTTCTTTCAGATGTTCGTTAGTTTTATTTTTGCTGAAGTGAATGCAATTTTTTACATATTTTCTGATGTCATTTTTCATATTATTCCAGTAATACTTTTGTCTTATTTTATTTAACACACGATTTATTCCTGGGTGGCCACCAAAAAAAAATATCGTTGTGATATTTATGAAGAATTTCTTTAATTTCTTTGTTATTTGTCACATGCATAGCCTCCGGAGTCAATGCTTTAATTAAATTTTTGAGAACTTTGGTACCAAAATCTTTAAATGTGTCTACTCGTGTATAATTTTGCTTAAACAATTTGTCTCCTAGGGACAACTGTACAGAATTGACCTAAGTCAATCTTCGCCTCAACAATAAGGTTTTTTATATTAATTTCTCTACAAATTTTCTTTCCTTTTTTGAAACATAATTTCGGAGGACCGAAAACGACCTGGACTAGCCTCTTTACTTCCCATTTATTCAGCGCTTCATAAATTATTAGGCTCTCTTTGTGACTTTTTATTTCTTCATTTTTACTACTGAAATTTTTATTATTATTATAATTTTTATTAGTTTCCGATCTAGTCGTAACTTTTAATATTTTACACGCTTCTACTGAAATTTCTTTAAGATCTTTAATATCTATGCGTGATAGTGCGTCTGTACATGATTTTGTTTTCCTGCTATATACTCCACCTCGAAGTCATATTCTTCCAAATCTAGTCTGATTCTAGTTAATTTTGATGAGGGGTTTTTCATTGAAAATAGGAAAGGTGTATGGTCTGTTTTGACTAAAAATTATCTACCTTAAACTTATGGTCTAAAATATGTTATGGCCCAATGAATGGCCTCTAATTCTTTCTCAATTGTTGCCTTATTTGTTACTCCTTTTGTAAATGATCTTGATGCATATGGAATTGGCAATTGTTTTCCTTCATACTCTTGGCTTAGTACTGCTCCGCAAGCATAATCACTTGCGTCAGTTTTTATACAAAATTCTTTATTGAAATCGGGGTATTGTAAGATATTAGGGCTTATTAACGCAGGTTTCAAATAGTCAAAGGATTTTTTACAATCCTCAGTCCAGTCGAAAACCAAATTTTCTTGTTATTATCCTAGAATATTCTGCAAAGTTTGGGATAAATCTTCTGTAATAGTTGCAAAATGCGACGAATCGTTTCGCCTCATCCGCATTTTTAGGGGTTGGATAATTTTTAATAGTTTCAAATTTACTGGGGTCTGGAAAAATTCCTTTGCTTGTACATTTATGACCAAGGTATGTTAGTTCTTCATTGAAAAATAGGCATTTATCAGGATGCAATGTGAAATTGTACTTCCTACAAGTTTCGAATACATCCCGTAAATTTTTAATCATATGTTTTTCGGAGCATCCTAATACGACTAAATCGTCCATGTATAGAAATCCTTGTGAAGGTTTTAAGCCTGAGAATGCCAATGTCATCATTCTCTGAAATGCATTTGGAGCAACTTTAAGACCATAAGGAATTTATCTGCGGCTAATTTTTTATTTACTGGTCTGTAGTCGACAGCCATTCTCCATCTCTTTTCTTGATTATTAGGGAGTGATTTTTTCGGTACCAGCAAAATTGGACTATTAAATTCAGACTTTGAAGGTTCTATTATATCGTCTTTAATTAATTAATTTACTTGTTTACTTATTTCGCTCTTGTGGGCTTCTGGTATTCTGTAGTTTTTTACGTAGACCGGGTTATTGTCTTTCATATGAAGTTTTTGTTTGTAAAAATTATTAGTGGTAATTGGTTCTGTTTCTAATGAGAAAATGTCAATAAATTCTGCGCATAATGCATTAAGTGATTCATGGGCAAAGTGAGGAAAATTTTTATTTAGTCTTTCTAATTTTTCTTTAATATTCTGCTCTTTTGTTTGATTATTATTTTTAATTATTGAATAATCATCCAATTTTTCTGTTTTTATATTAAGATTATGAAGTATTGCATTTTTATCTGTTGTATTTATAATTCTTACATATGTTTGTTGTGAATATACTTAGGTGTTTGCAATAAATATGCCTTCAGATAATTCTTGTTGTGGAATTAATAAATCAGAATTTTTATTTTTAATCTGGATTTGTCAGACTACTTCTGATCTTGCGGGAATTGATATGCTATTTATTGTCGGTTTATTGGTCATTTGAATTATTATTTTTTCTGGATAATCATATGGTCTCAATATTAGGGTGTCCCCATCTTTGTTGTAATCTAAAATGCAATTATATTTTTTAATAAAATCCAAACCCAGTATTCCATCACATGGACTTGGAAAATTGTCTTCTACTATATGAAACTTGTGTTTAATCAATAGATAATCATCTTTTAAATCTGCTTTAACCGTGCCAATAGTGCTTGCTATGCCTTGACCAATTCCTCTTAAATCTGTTTTTTGTGAATTGTTAATAGTGACATGATTGTCAATTTTACCCTTTTTTATAATTGAAATATCCGCTCCTGTATCGATCAGGAGGGTTGAAATGGAATCATTCAAAGTTGTCTTGGAAGATATGTAGCTATTTAGGTGTAATTTGAAAACATATAATTTTTTATTTATTGAGGTGGAGTTTGTTGGTTTTCCTGTTGGGTAACGTTCCTAACATTTCTGGGCCTTATGATCCGTAGGGTACGCTGGGGTCGGTCGTGTGGATCACCGATGTTACACCACCGTGGTACAACCAAGAGAAAAAAATCTCGTACCCTCATGCTGCACAGGTGCTACGTGCCTGTATCCCCTAATACTCGAGTTTGTTCATCATGACGTGCGCGTATCATTTATCAAATTACAACATTGCAGCCTTAACATCTAAATCAATCTTAAGGCGTTCAGTTGTTGTTGTTGTTGTTTTAACAACAAAATCACTCCCCGAAGGTTTTGGGGA
Source organism: Sphenella marginata (assembly GCA_951509765.1). Lineage (NCBI taxonomy): Eukaryota > Metazoa > Arthropoda > Insecta > Diptera > Tephritidae > Sphenella > Sphenella marginata. The sequence goes on along the minus strand of OX608079.1, from coordinate 65,720,063 downwards.
GTGTTGTCGAAATAACAGTCCTTGGCCGGATATGAATCCGGTACGCTACGGTACTCCCTTGCGGTACTGCCCGACTGTCGTGGGAGCGATTTGGTATGACCAGTGCAACCTTCTAGGTTATGTCATCCCTCCTTCCGAAAGGAAAGAGAAGATGGGTAATGAGAGGTGGGAGGCATCATATCTGTAGATCAACCATCGAGTTGCACATCATTAGCTTTGTGCATATTGGTCGCCTCTTACGACCGGTATGCCTACCGCGGGCATATTCTAAGCCCCAACCCGCAGGGGTTTAAGGCGTTCAGTCGCCTGCATTAACTTATCTTCTTACTGACTATCAGGAGTTCGACCGTATACAACCTAACCTATCTCACTAATTTCATATTCCATAATTCCATATTCCAAATATGCACATACGCGCTTATCCCTTACGCGATCAGGTTTAAATATATGTGGTTAATAAAAATATTAAGATTTGAAATATCAAATTATATACGGATTGGCATATTTATATGCTTTTGCTTTTGCGTACTTCTGCGCACTTATAAATAACAATAATAATAATCGTTTTCTTGCATGCTCAAATATAAATATGGATTGGATTATGATTAAATACATGTATGTGTAGGGTCAACGAAAAGTACCCAAAATGAAAAGTTGAATGCGAAGTTGTTTTTAATAATTGCGGTATGCGCTTTATCGCATATTTATATGTAAATAAACCTTGTTCAATGCTATTCTTACTCGTACCTCAGCCTCCGGCTGATATGATTTTCAATCTTGCTTAAATGCTAACAATCTGCTCAAATATATGTATATTTATGCACGTATCATACCCTCATTTGTAACTAAATCCAGTGCGTGATTAACAAAACGTATTTGAAATCAAAATATAAAAATATATATGCATCAGTGTGCTTCTAGGCTTCATGCCCGTGTATATACATATGTATTTATGTGTCTATGACAACGCAGGTGTTGCTTCTCTGCACATTCTCAATCATATGTGTATATGGATATCAAAAAGTACCAATAAGTATGAAAACTAAATATAAAGGTGTGAACCTATTCTAGCGCAGAGCCATATTTTCACACGCCACTCTCTGTATATATTAGGAGTGGGATTTTTTTCGAATAATATTCGAATAAACACTATTCGAATAAACGAATAAAAATATTCGTTGCAAAAAATTCGAATAGTATTTATTCGAATTTTTTTATTCGTTTATTCGAATAGTGTTTATTCGAATATTATTCGAAAAAAATCCCACTCCTAATATATACAGAGAGTGGCGTTCGAATAAACGAATAAAAATATTCGTTGCAAAAAATTCGAATAGTATTTATTCGAATTTTTTTATTCGTTTATTCGAATAGTATTATTCGTTTATTCTAACGTATATTTTTGTTAACAGATTTTTAAAACGATATTCGCTGTTTTCTTTGCTTGTACCTATGAGCGTGCATTTATGTTTTGTATGTATGTATGTTTGTGGGTACAAATGTGTGCCCAACTAGTAACAATATTTCTTTCATTATTCGAATAGTGGCAACGAATAGTTGTATTTATTCGGTTTATGGTGGTTGAATAGTTTTTGGCTTATTGTCTTAATAATTAAATAGATATTTGTACAGTGTTGTGGGAATAATAAAATAAAATTATTTTTAACTAGTATCGCCCGTGGTCGAAATTCGACCAATTTAAATTTTCTTCAAAATTTTGAAATAAAATACTTATTTTCGAAAAAATGTACTGAAATAGTCGGGAACTCTTTAGCTTTGGGGTCAAAGGGTAGAAGTTATGAAAAATGTTTAGTGCTACATCAAAACATGCGGTTCGGTGTCCCTGATAATAATATGCAGGCGGAAGGTCAATACTATAAGCCAGTCAAAATTTATCAACAAAAAACCTTAAGTACATTTTTTACTTGGCCTTATGTTATAGATTTTGTTAGAAGAACTTCAGAAATTTTAAGTACTTAAGTGCTTTTGATCCTATCAATCCATATTTACCAATAAATTCAATATTTCATTATCAACTCAGTGGCAGTGTTATATGATGCGTTTAAACTTCAAATGTTATAAAAAATGTGCATTTTGACAGCGCTCTCTCGAAACGAAGAGTCTCAAATCTATTTATCTATGGTTAGTAAAAGGAATGAGGGCAAAAAATTTGAAAATTTGAGCAAGTGTTTCACGCACCGAGTAGAAGAAACCAAATGCGCAGAAATTTTCGGCAGAGAGAATGACGATTTCTCAATTTTTCGGTAACGTTTATAATCGCATGGCTTCCCCTCATAAGTATGTACATATATGAATGTATGTATGTAAAATGAATGAGTTTTAAAATCTTTGAGCTTACAGGATTGCCCATATGCGTGAGCGTGTATAATTGTACAATTTTTATACCAAAATGGGTATAAATGTATACTACTTGCAGGACACCTGACTTCGATTCTCGGGATTCTCGGTGAATCGGGATTCTCGGTGAAGACAAAATAGGGAATTGTTTTTTTTTTAATTCTTTTAAAGCAAGGAAAATTATTTAAAATGACGCCAGCAACTACTTATACTTTCCAGCGTCTACTTACAGCTTTGCTCTAAATGAGACAATTGGTAATATTTTTCTGGCCAATCTTCAATAAATTAAAAAAAAAAAATATTATGATAAAAGGTTTTCATATGTTATATGTTTCAAGGCAAATTTAATTTATAAAAAAAAAAAACTTAACCTGCCCCGAACCCGTGCTTTTGAACCTGTAAACGCACGCATCAGAGCCGGCACCTTTACCACTGCTGTATAATGTATATCATTTCTGTTATGAATCAGAGACTTTATCTACTGGGTTGTAGATGTCGCTAAGGGTAGTGGGGAAATTCTTTACGCCATGCGTGCACGGGTCCATCTAGCGTACATCGAAACAGTTAGATACTGTAGTTTTGGCTTTTGGTAAAACTTTTATATACATATGTTGTGCTGTTGGAGATTACAAAATAGTTGGAGAGTTCTGGAAAGTTTGTAGGCTTCTTTTTTGTTTAATAACAGTAGAAATAGTCCATACCAAGATGGCAATATAACTTTTATAGGGATCTATCTATAAATACTATATGAAGTTGGGTTGCGAAAATTACTATGGGGACAGTGTTAGCCTATTAATATATTATAGATAGATACTGCTGAAATTTTTCATAAGGTAATGAAAACATGCACCAACTGAAGTGATTAGATTTCGGCTTGTAGTAAGGCTACAGATTATTTTCAACAACATTTGAAAGGTAATAACTCCTGCTCTTGTATTTTTGAAAATTCCTCTTCTGGTGTTGCTATCAAAATATTTTATTCTATATACCTAACTTCATTCTTAGTATGAAAAATACATTTTCTGCTTAGAAAATATACTTTTCCAATATTTTATTGTAGTAGACTACTACTTTTTTATAATAATGGAATAAATTGGTCACATTTGTTCAAGCATGTCCTATGAAGGCACTAATTGTACCCTTTTTCTACCTAAATGGGTATAAATGTATACTAATTGCAGGACACCTAACTTTGATTCTCGGTGAAGACAAAAATGGAAATTGTTTTTTTTTTTTAATTCTTTTAAAGCAAGGAAAATTATTTAAAATGACACCAGCAACTACTTATACTTTCCAGCGTCTATTTACAGCTTTGCTCTAAATGAGACAATTGGTAATATTTTTCGGGCCAATCTTCAATAAATAAAAAAAAAAATATTATGATAAAAGGTTTTCATATGTTACTATATGTTTCAAGGCAAATATAATTTATAAAAAAAAAACTTTAACCTGCCCCGAACCCGTGCTTTTGAACCAGTAAACGCACGCATCAGAGCCGGCAAATTTACCACTGCTGTATCATGTATAACATTTCTGTTGTGAATCAGAGACTTTATTTACTGGGTTGTAGATGTCGCTAAGGGTAGTGGTGAAATTCTTTATGCAAGGCGCGCACGGGTCCATCTATCGTAGGTACATCGAAACAGTTATGTACATACTGTAGTTTTGGCTTTTTGTAAAAGCTTTTATATATGTTGTGCTGTTGGAGATTACAAAATAGTTGGAGAGTTCCGGAAAGTTTGTAGGCTTCTTTTTTGTTTAATAACAAATAAACAAAGCATAATTTTCAAAATTTTTTTTTCGCGAGACAGTAGAAATAGTCCATACCAAGATGGCAATATAACTTTTATAGGGATCTATCTATAAATACTACATGAAGTTGGGTTGCGAAAATTACTATGGGGAGAGTGTTAGCCTATTAATATATAGATACTGCTGAAATTTTTCATAAGGTAATGAAAACATGCACCAACTGAAGTGATTAGATTTCGGCTTGTAGTAAGGCTACAGATTATTTTCAACAACATTTGAAAGGTAATAACTCCTGCTTTACATCTCTTTGCATGGATTTTGACATTGTTCTTTTTTCTCTTCTATTTTTGAAAATTCCTCCGCTTGTGTTGCTATCAAAATATTTTATTCTATATAACTAACTTCATTCTTAGTATGAAAAATACATTTTCTGCTTAGAAAATATACTTTTCCAATATTTTATTGTAGTAGACTACTACTTTTTTATAATAATGGAATAAATTGGTCACATTTGTTCAAGCATGTCCTATGAAGGCACTAATTGTACCCTTTTTATATCAAAATGGGTATAAATGTATACTAATTGCAGGACACCTAACTTTGATTCTCGGTGAAGACAAAAATGGAAACAGTAGAAATAGTCCATACCAAGATGGCAATATAACTTTTATAGGGATCTATCTATAAATACTATATGAAGTTGGGTTGCGAAAATTACTATGGGGAGAGTGTTAGCCTATTAATATATTATAGATAATTGAAGCTGTAAATAGACATTTACTATAAAGTTACTATACATAAATGTGTATTTGTACATTTATATGTTTATTGCAGTTACATTTTTTTGGTAAGTTTTGTGCTAGGGCTTCAAGCAAGAGATACCAGGGCCGAAATTCATTATGTATCTATATATTAATAGTAATCTATATATTAATAGTAATTTTCGCAACCCAACTTCATATATGTTTAGGCCCGATGCCTAAATTCCGAAAAAATGGGCCACCCTAATGCCACTTTTCCGCATCCTTCCAACCACACATACCAATCCACCCACATGTATGTGCATGCCTGCATATTCATGTTTTGTCAGCAACATATACATACATGCATGTGGGTGTGCATGTGTAGGTTCACCTCCCCTTAAACCCGGAGGCTAAAATTTCGCGTTCAACGGTCGTCCTCGACTGGACAACCTCCTACTTTTTCGGCGATCATCGAAGACAACACACGTCACGACCACCCCAGGAATTTCTAGCGCAGCCAAATTATCTAAGGTAAAAACTCTTGTGTACAATTATATTTTTCACAGTAAAAATATACGGCCATATTATAACGAGATTCTCGTTTTCGTTCTTTTCATTTCATTCCTAATACCAATTCGACCGCGGTGCTTTCAAGCCACGGCCGCTCTAGCTAAGCACCACAGCCGAGTTGTTCATGGTCCATCTCACCGTAGAAACGGATACAGCCAATACAGTCCCCAACAACAACAAAAAACATCGAAGATTTCAACATCTCAGCACAAATATTTAATTTTACTAACTTTCAACGTTGGATAAATACACTCAGCCACACACAGCCAAATAACCACTGCCGCAAGGAAGCTACCACAATAATAACACATACATACAACATACTCTGCCGATCACCTTATCAAAGCACGTAAGTTGTATATTTCTTGCCACTTGTTTTTTGGTGTTGCTAATTTTTTTGTTAAACGAATTCGAATATTTATATTTAAAAAAGTGTCGCCCGCGAGTGTGCTCAAAACATAAGTGCGAAAAGTGAATTTGTTTAGTGAGTGCATTATTTAAAAGTTTTCAATAATTAACATTGTCATTGCTGAGGTAACATAACCTCACTTTCACATTAAATTCACTTAGCCTTTCGATTGGTTTTCCACCTTTTTTGGTAATAAACACGCACAGCTTTTCAACAGAAGGCTAGTAAATTTTCCTACTTAAAGTCACTTAGTTTTTTTTTGTTAAATTTTCATTTATTCGCACAAATCTCCACGTAAAGATTCACTTATTCGCTCGTTTTGATACACCGCGCACTTCACTTGTGTTTTCTTTGTTTACATTCGTTATTGCGGTAACACATATATACACGTGTACATATATATATAAACATATCCCCAATAGCGTGTGGGTGGCGAGTTATTCAAATAGTATACATTTGAATTTATTGTTGAATTTTAACAAAATATTCAGACGATTCGGCCAAGTCTGCAATAAATAAATTAAATTAAATTAAAAGCACAAATCAATTGCATTCAATTTCAAAGGTTTTATTGAGTCGGGGTTGATTTTTCCTGGGTATAACTACTGCCATTCCCTTGGATACTATTATATTGCACGGTTGAGCATTTCCCGTACCTTTGTTCTACATTTCTGCCTTTAATTATATCTCGTAAAAACCCAAAATATGGAAAGTTTCATTAGGTTGGCTGACACGATCAGCAAATAGATGATTCAGCCCACACCAAGTTCACTCTTGGCCTTCAACAAGAGGACTTGAAGTCAATGTGGAGGAAAACGAGAACGGCCCAAGATGAGTTGTTAAACTCGAACAAGTTAGAAGCTTCTGACATTGTAGCAGTTAAATTAAAATACAAAAAGGCATACGCCATTTATTTACGCTGCATGTCAGACATGGCTACACGCCAAGCGACGTCATAAAATTGACACTTCGAACTGGGACGCAATTATTACATACCTGTGTTCGACTAAATTGCCGGAAAGTGCGCTTGGTCTATGGGAACAAAGCATAGACCATAAAGTGGAAATATCCAAGTGGGAGGATATGGACACATTTTTGTCCAACCGCTTCCAGACACTTGAAACAGTGTCTGGGTTCATAGGGGCTTCTTCCAAAGCGAAGAAACCGCAATCTACGCGAGCTGCCAACGAAACCCCTACTAATTACGAGCGTATTAGTGGTGTTAGTACTCTAGTAGAGAAGATTCAGTTTGCGGCAGTGAGTGAGAATGATGTGTTGAGGGCGTTAATGGGAATAAAATCAAATGCAATAGGTGACGACGGAATTTCCCTTAGGTTTATAAAAATAGCATTGCCATATATCCTGCGCACATTGACCCATATAATAAATCACTGCTTTACCAGCTCGTGTTTCCCTTCTGAGTGGAAAAAGGCCATTATACGTCCAATAACAAAAAAAGCAAATGCTGCTAGCCCATCTGATTACCGACCAGTGAGTATACTGCCGGCTCTCTCAAAAGTATGTGAGTCACTGATGGCCTCGCAAATTAGGTTTTACGTACAGGAAAGTGGATTGTTATCATCACTGCTATCTGGATTTAGAGCCCATCATAGTTGTTCCACTGCAATGGTAAAGATATTGGATGACATTAGGGTTCCGTATGATAGTGGTGATTTGACCCTCCTTTGCCTTCTTGACTTTTCGAAGGCATTCGATCTGGTAAACCATGATCTCTTATGTGTTAAGCTTAGGCATATGTTTGGTTTCTCGGACAGTGCAGTCAGGCTGATGTCTAGCTACCTGGTTGGACGATCACAGAAGGTAAAGATTGGGGATCGTACCTCACTTGAAAGTCACTTCACCTCAGGCGTCCCTCAAGGGTCTGTGCTTGGACCATTATTGTTTTGTATGTTTGTCAATGATGTTTTCACGGTGTGTCAATATGTGAATGTACATGCGTATGCTGATGATATTCAGTTGTACTTGTCCAGTCGTATTGGACTTGTCGAGGATCTGTGCTTTAAAATTAATAGTGATTTATCTGCGATATTGATGTGGGCTAGTGATAACTGTTTATGTCTTAATGCGTCAAAGTCGTTTGTCCTACCTATTAGTAAAAATTGTATTAGTCATACAGATATCCCGGAACTTGTCATTGGCAATAGTGCTCTGTTGGTAGTAGAGAAGATAAAAAATCTTGGATTTGTCATAAATTCTAAATTAAACTGTCGTGATCACATAAACAAAGTGGTGGGTAATGTATATGTAGTGTTACGTCATCTCAGGAGTTCGGCGTCTTTTACACCGCAAGATACCAGACTTAAATTAGCCAAGCAACTTATTTTACCACTCATCACGTACTCGGAAATTGTCTATAGTAATATTGACTCGGTATCTTCTCATAAAATAAATGTTGTCTTTAATAACGTCACTCGTTATGTGTATGGGTTAAAGAAGTTTGATCACATCTCCTGGTGGAGGGATAAAATTCTAGGGTGTAGTATCGAGAACTATCTTGATGCAAGGAATTGCATTTTCCTATTTAAAGTGATGCTGACTCAATCTCCGAACTATCTATACGAGAAGCTACAATGTACCAGGACCAGTAGACATCGTAACTTAATTGTTCCTATGCACACCTATTTGACATCGTCTAGAATGTTTTTTATTAACGCCGTGAGACTTTGGAACTCGATTCTAAACTCAATAAAAAATGAATTAAATGCAAGAAACTACAGAACGGAAATATATAAGTATTTTGGTAGCAATTAAAATAGCATATGCCCAAGATTCTACTCTTTACTACTCTTTATTATTACTATTATTCTCCGCTGTTCTTTTTCTTTCCTTTATATTCTTCACTTTTCTGTTCATCTTCATGTTATATCTTTCTTACCTCCTGACTCTATAAATCTTCCTGTTTTCCTTTTCTCTCATTGATAGTTTTAAGATAAACCTAGTTTTAGATATTGTGTTTATATAACTTCTGATGCATTGTAAAAAGACTTAGTCTTATAAATGTAACACTTTGCTCCTAACAAATAAAAAAATAAATAAGTCCCCGTGAAACAAAACCCACACAAATCCCAATAAAATTTAAATAAATCTCAAAAATTGAATAAATCTCAAGAAAATTAAATTAAAATTAAAAAGACTTGGTGCATACCAAGCAAATGTAACAAAGGCACTATGCACAAAGTGCAAGTCAAATTCCCACAGATTGAGAAATTGTCCCCGTTTTCTCAAGCTAACGCCGGTGGAGCGAATTAATTTCGTTAAATTCACCAAGGGCGGCCTAAACTGAATATCCCCAGGACATATAGTGTCGAAGTGCAGCAGTTCGTACGACTGCAACAAATGCCACTCTCGACATCATACCCTCCTGCATGCGGAGTCTCTACAGACGCAGGCAACTAGCAGCCCGAATCAATACAATTCTGATAATGCTGCCTCTACTTCCCAACAGGCACAACAGAGACGGGAAGTTTCAAAATCAATCGCGAATTCTAACCGAAATGTAAAATCCTGCCATGTACATTCAAGTGCAGGTGTGCTGCTAGGGACAGCTCGAGTCACCATTCATAATAATGGTACAGACTTCCCAGCAAGAGCACTTATCGATTCTGGCTCAGAATGCTCGTTCATGACAGAACGACTAAAACGCCGAATCAATTTACCAGCAAAAAGGATGCATGCCCAAGTTTCGGGTATCACTAATGCTGTGTCGGCTCAAGTCAAGGAGGCCTCCCACATTGAACTCCGTTCTAGCCAAACTAACTGGGAATCTGCCATCCTGCCATATCGACGCAACGACTATGCAGGCATTCCCTGGCTTAGTCTTGGCAGATAAGAGATTCTACGTTAATGAAGAAGTAGATCTCATACTTGGCGGAGATATATATCGGCAAATAATACTGAGCGGACTGAAAAAGAATGTACTAAGTACACTTCTGGCTCAAGAAACGGTGTTCGGTTGGATACTAACCGGGCGTGTAGACGCACCCAATCCAACCAGAAATATAGTGTGCTTTTACAGCGAAACTGCTTTGGACAAACAGCTTACAGCATTCTGGAAAATCTGCTCAGAACTAAAAGTCCAAACGCAGATGACAAATACTGCGAAGATTTATATAGGGCAACTACGAGTCGTAGGGAAGATGGGAGATATGTCGTCTCACTTCCTTTCAGACAGGACTACCCGGATAAAATAAACATAGGAGGATATCTTAGGCGAGCGTGTTCGCAATTCTTCCGGAATGAGACGAGTTTAGTAAAGAACCCGGAATTAGGGAAAGAATATTTGAGGGTCCTGTCTGAGTATGAGACATTAGGGCATATGCAAAAAATTAAGGAGATGGTTCAAGCCGATTAGGCAAATAACTATTTTTTGCCCCATCACGCCGTAGTTAAGGCGGAGAGTACCACCACTAAGGTACGAGTCGTTTTCAACGCCTCAAGCCAAACAGCGAATGGCACAAGTTTGAACGACATTCTCCTGCCTGGCCCAGTACTGCAATCGGATCTTCCAGTACTTATACTTCGCTGGAGACTATATCGGTTCGTTTTCAATAGGGACATCGAAAAGATGTATAGGCAAATATGGATGAGCGATGATCACACAAAATTCCAACGGATTGTTTACCGAACATCGCCACAAGAACCAATAAACCTGTACGAGTTAAAAACGGTCACTTTCGGGGTCAATTGCGCGCCTTATTTAGCAATACGAACCCTTTTGCAACTTGCAGATGATGTAGAAAGTTCATATCCTACAGCATCTAGCATACTAAGGGAAGGCATGTACGTTGACGACGTACTAGCGGGGGGACATACGCTCGCATCGGCCATTAGTGCGAGAAATGAATTCGAGAAGTCTTACACTCCGCCGGCTTCCCACTACGGAAATGGACTTCGAATTCTGAAGAAATTCTCAACGACATCCCTAAATCGGATCGGCTGACTGAGGACTTTCTGGTGTTTGAAGATACCAGCACCGTTAAGGCATTGGGCATAAGATGGAATGCCCATTCCGACTTATTCTACTTTCAAGCAGGGTCACTGGAAGAAAGTGAAAAGCTGACAAAAAGAGCGATTTTATCTGCCATCGCCAAGCTCTTCGATTCTAGGATGGCTTGCACCAATGGTCATTGTAGCCAAAATCCGGATGCAGAACATCTGGTTAGAAGGGACCGATTGGGATGAACCTGTTTCGTCTAACACATTGGAACGATGGCAAAACTTCAGACAGCAATACCACGAAATCGACAAGATTCGGATACCACGATGGGTGAACTTTTCACCAGAAGACGACGTCGAAATTCATGGATTCTGCGACGCTTCGGAAAAGGCATACGCTGCAGCCGTCTACATGCGAGTCAAAAGGAATGAGGATATCTTCGTATCTCTACTCTTGGCCAAAACCAGAGTAGCACCCGTGAAGACTATTTCACTTCCGCGTCTGGGGCTTTGCGGAGCAGTCCTTTTGGCAGAAATGATGGAATCAATATTCCGAAATATCAAACTTGGACCAGTCAAACAACATCTATGGACGGATTCCACCATCGTTTTGGCATGGATAAGGAAACCACCATGTTCTTGGTCAACTTTCGTCGCACACAGAATAACCAAAATCATCGACCTGGTCGGCAGCAAGGACTGGCTTCATGTCAACTCGGAATCGAATCCAGCAGACTTAGGAAGCAGGGGACTACCAGCATCGGACTTGGTCAACAATTCTTTGTGGTGGCAGGGACCTTCTTGGTTACAAGAAGACAACTCACAATGGCCAATACAAGAACCCGAATACCATACTTCAGTGGAGGAAAAGAGAGCGCAGGCCTACGCAATATCAACGCAACAAGAAACCGATATTCTTGACCGGTTTTCGGATATACCGAGGGCTTTGAGGGTACTATCATATATTATGAGATTCTTTCGAAGAACTCATCCCAAAACAAAAGCTTCATTTCAAGAAAAGTCAGGTTTAATCTCACCCGCTGAGATTAAGACAACGACTCAAATCTTGATAAAACTCTATCAGAAGCAAATCTATAATGAGGATTATGTGAATTTGAAGAAGGGAAAGTCTATTGAGAAGAAAAGCGAGATATTGCCACTCAACCCATTCATCGACAATGATGATATTATTAGGGTCGGTGGACGTCTTGGAGGATCTCAAGACCTCGCTTATAACGAGCGCCACCCAATCATACTGCCATATAAATGTAGGTTGACGCGTTTGATTGTACAAATGGTACATAAAATCTCCCTCCATCTAGAGAACCAGCTAATGCTCCGTCTCATTCGCACCCAATACTGGATTCCGAATGTCAAGAACATGATTAGGGCCACCATCCATAATTGTAAAGTCTGCACTATATACCGAAAACGAGCGCAAACCCAACTTATGGGTACCCTGCCTTGCGAGCGCACTACCTTCACCCGCGCGTTTACTAATACCGGGGTGGACTTTGCCGGGCCTTTCGATATCAAAAGTTACCGCGGTAGAGGATGTCGACTATCAAAGGGCTACGTTTGCCTCTTTGTTTGTTTCACCACCAAAGCGATCCATCTGGAAGCGACCAGTGATCTTAGTACCCCATCCTTTCTAGCAGCCTTTTCGCGTTTTATAGCTAGAAGAGGATGTCCGAGAAACATATACTCCGACAACGGTACCAACTTTGTCGGAGCGTCAAGATCTCTACGATCTGAATTTAAGACATTTATCGCTGAAGCCCGAGATAAAGCTATTTCAACATATAGCCATCAAGCCATGACATGGCATTTTATTCCGGCCGGGGCTCCACATATGGGGGGACTGTGGGAGGCGGGCGTGAAGAGCTTCAAAAGCCACTTCAAGAAGTTAGCCTCGCCTCATAAATTCACTCATGAAGAGTTGCATACGTTATTGTGCCGGATTGAGGCATGCCTCAATTCGCGACCACTAAGTCCCGCCTCCAATGAACCCACGGGCCTGGAACCCTTAACCCCTGGGCACTTCTTTACGGGAAGTCATCTTCTGGCTCCGCTAGAGAGGTGAATGAGAGCCCTGCCTCCATTATTAATAGGTGGCAGAAGCTCAAGGCTCTTCATCAAACCTTCTGCAGGCGATGGAAGGTGGAATACTTATCCGAACTTCAAAAGCGAGTGAAGTGGAAGCATCCAAAACAAAACATTAAGGTGGGAGATCTTGTGGTCATCAAAGAAGACAACTTGACTCCGAATGAATGGAGGCTCGGCCGAGTTACCCACGTACACCCCGGCGAAGATAACCGAGTGCGTGTAGTGGATCTCGTCACGGAAAAGGGTCAGATCAGAAGACCGTTGGTCAAACTGATTCTGCTCCCTATGGAAGGAATGGATGGCGAGAGGCCCGCTACCTCATCGTAACCATCCACTCCACCTCCTACCAAGACCCTACCATCTCCCATCTCCCAACCTTCCACCCTTCACTCGCTACCCTTAGCGAGGACACAAGAAAGCCTAACGCAAAAGGTAGAACCCTTCTGCAACAGAAAACCTAATCGCACTCGCGAACGAGGCCAGAGAGAACCTAATGCAGAAAGGCGAACTTTTCTGCCACTGAAAATTAATCCACCTGCCACGACAAGTTGGCAGCAGATAGACCCACCCTCGTATACATACCCCAAAATACTGATAAATAAGCATATATACATATATAAACTACCCGTGTCACTCGCCCTGGGGGACACATATACCGCCATATGGCACTTTGTCCACTTTAATCATACCTGAAAACACGAAAAATTAGTATCGTTCTAAAAGGATTAATAATATACATGTGTACATATCTATTCTAACTGATGTATGCACACGCCCTAAAAATTCCAAGCTTTAATACAAATATCTCTTGACGCAACGAGATTATCGAACTTCCGCCCTCGAAATATGGTCCCTAAGGCCAAAACGCGTCGTTTGACACCTTTCCAGACATTTTCGGAAGTGGTTTAGCAGTTGACAGTTGTGGCATACAATTACCGAAAAAGGTCAATAATCAAGAGAAGGAACTCTTGCCATGCGAATGGAACCCATTAAAACTCACGCCGTACCGAAAGAACGGAGTTAAGCCCACTTGTCAACCCATTACCGCCTGACATTGATGGGCTGGCATAGCCACAACGCCTCCAAATAAACCGCGATGTGTTAGCAAGAAAATATCCACTACCTGGGAGTATCTTATACATATTCAGGACCTAGTTTGTGCCCTATAGGTATCTAAAAATTCATTCGGACAGACGGGCGGACATTCTGACAAAACATGACTATGGCGTTTTCGATCGCTTTAAACGGAACAATGGAAAAACAGTCAAATACATAGGCACACTATAGCTTCCCTGCAGTGAAACGCCAAACTAGTCAGACACCATACTAGTATTCAACTACAATTCTCATGTTCAAATTGTTCTAGTTTGAAAAAGTTCAAACTCTAATTACCTTATATGCATTCCTTTAACTATCAAGTTAGTAAAACAAAGTTTGCTTTTAGTTTTTATTTGTTTTTATAACTATTATATGCATTTTTCAGTTGCATTGGCCTTTTTCAATCAAAATTTAAAATATATCTTCCAATTCTACTTTAACCTCGTAACGACACTGTATAAGAATGTTCCTTCTAATGTGGAAAGGCATCGAGAATCTTGAATTTTTTACTAGTTCATTTCATTCCATTTTGAACTACTATGAAACTGGTATATTTCAACTATATGCAAACTGGTATGTATATACTAGTAAATGACAATTGAAATTTCGTAGGACAGCAACATTGTAAAAATACCAGTTGCTTATATGAAAATATCACAGTTGGCTGAGTAGTTTTCAACTAGTTGGTTTGATTGCAGGGTATCTTCACGCGACCCATAGAAAACTATCCACTTTTTTAACTTCATTTGTGGATAGCGCGATCTATATTTTATCCATTGTTTTATCCGCATATGGTTGGTAAGCTCGGCTTATTTGTTTCATAAACAAGCATAGCACACACATACACTTTTAAGTCGCTTCGAAAACAATGGGTGATATTAATAAAAAAAGAGGAATCAAAAATTATAGTCTCGCTGCATGCCAAAATGAGATGGGAATATATTATTGTTGACATGATTGTGAATTACTATATTGTATGCGTTCCCACTCTTCTTATATTGCCAACATAAAGTAAAATTGTGTGCAACTACTCGCTAGCAGCATTGCCATATTTTCATATAAATCATATGTGTATTCGGTTATGTAAAGATTTGAAACTCATATTAATTCTTTACAGAATACGTCAGCTTCTAAAACGCATATAAAATTTCGGGAGAGTTGTCAAAAGACGCGTTGCGGCGCAAAAAAAATTACAGTCCACAGGCGAGAAAGTGGTATATTTCATCGTTTAAATTTATAAAATTGTGCATTGCAGAAATACTGTGGATTGTGGAGCTTTAATAAAATTTTAAATAAAAACAAGTAAGGAAGTCTAAGTTCGGGTGAACCGAACATTAAATACCCAGCGTTAGTTTTCAGAAAAAGGGGCGTGGTTTTCATCCGATTTGGCCCATTTTAAAAACCAATCTATTCCGAGCCTAAACAATAGCGAATTTTCTTACATGAGCCAAAAGTACTGAATCGATCTTTTCAAGGGTTATACCATGTCCTATATATAACTTTGGAAAAGAAGGCGTGCCATGCCCATAACTTTTAACGTATTTTGTGAAATTTTTTGATATACGGAGATATGTGTCCACTAATCAATATTTCCGTAATTTTAAAAAAGTGGGTGGTGGCACGCCCACGGATTTTATTATGTTTTTTCTCCCTATTTGAAGATCAGTTTTCATCGCAGATCTTTATGATACTTTCACAGTGGCTTGTTAATAGTGAAATGTTGATATTTTGTTTATTCACTTGTGGGCGGTGCCACGTCCATTTTCCAAAGTATTACCAAAAAACCTTTAAACATCACTAATAACTTCACCAGGTGAATAAGTGTACTAAATTTTAGCATTATATCTTTATCAGTTAAACAGATATTGCATATTCCGGTTTCCTAACTCTCGTATAGATAACTTTAGTCCAAAAGTGGGCGTGGTCGTTCACCGATTTTTCTTATTTTCTGTGGTAGTACTCTACATAAACATAACATGCCTGGTATCTAGTTTCGTAAATCCATCTCACACCGTTCTGAAGTTATTAGCAGTCGAATTTTAAAATTGCGTGACTCATAAGTGGGCGGTGCCACGCCCACTTTCCAAAATTTTGCGAAAATAATGTAAAGAATATAAAAATTGATGTATGTACCAAATTATATTATTATAGCGGTATCAGTTAATTAGATATGGACTTTTCAATATTTCCACCTCCTTTCAATATAACTTTTATGAAAAAGTAGGCTTGGTCGCCAAGCGATTTTCTTTATTTTCTATAGCTGAATTTAACACAACAATAGTATGCCCTCTACAAAATTTCGTTATACTAGCACAAACTGTTCTGAAGTTATTGAGAGTCAAAATTTGAAAATTCCCTGCAGTGTAACGCCAAACTAGTCAGACACCATACTAGTATTCAACTACAATTCTCATGTTCAAATTGTTCTAGTTTGAAAAAGTTCAAACTCTAATTACCTTATATGCATTCTTTTAACTATCAAGTTAGTAAAACAAAGTTTGCTTTTAGTTTTTATTTGTTTTTATAACTATTATATGCATTGCTCAGTTGAATTGGCCTTTTTCAATCAAAATTTAAAATATATCTTCCAATTCTGCTTTAACCTCGTAACGACACTGTCCTTCCTTCTAATGTGAAAATGCATCGGGAATCTTGAATTGGGAATCAGTATGCAAAACTGAACTATTTAAGTGGTTTTTTTAAGATACAAGGTTACAGCAGAAATGTATGCAACGTATAAAGAAAATACTGAAATAACAATACCATATTTTTACAATGTAATAATGAGTTTATTTTCGTATTTTTATTATAGGTTTCGGTCCCTTTTTGGATTAGAAAGGTTCAATCTTTTTCGAACTAGTTTGATACTAGTCCCACTGGGCTGAAATTTTACTAGTTCATTCCATTCCATTTTGAACTACTATGAAACTGGTATATTTCAACTATATGCAAACTAGTATGTATATACTAGTAGATGACTGGTATGTTCTGGTCGAAATCTGACAATTGAAATGTCGTAGGACAGCAACATTGTAAAAATACCAGTTGCTTATATGAAAATATCACAGTTGGCTGACTAGTTGGGCGTAGTGCACATACTAGTTGTAAAGTAGGTTTCAACTAGTTGGTTTGATTACAGATTTGTATTAGGCTAGGATAGACGTATGCACTTATACGTAATCAGCTCAACGAATAAAATACCTAATAAAACCTTTATTATTACTCACCCATACCAAATATCCGTCCTTCAGCTATCAAATAGTGTCACGTCCATTGGCCAATGTAGTGGTTCAACATTAATTTATCTTTAGCATCTACTTGACGTATCAGGTGTGCAAGCTTATTGGTGACTTTGGCTGTGCACCATACCAAACGCCAAAATGTACAACGCCGAAGGGTCGGTAGAAATAAGTTGTGGCGATGATTAGGGCTGGAAGAATAACCATTGTCAATGGTATGCTAGGCGACAGAACGCTTGTACGAGCAGCTGGTCATTAACGATAGGAGGTGCCACAATTGGAAGTCACCAAACATCAGCAGCAACTCAATGTTGCAAAGCGACGGAGACGATGATGATGAACTGTATGAATGGCGCTCGTAATCTCACTCCCAATCTCAATCACTTACAACCGCCTCCACTATCAATGTGAAAGAAAACGACGTACACTCAGTTTAGAAAAAAGCCAAAAATCTGGAAGTAGGGCACTCACCCAGGAAACATTGGAGAAGGGCAAACAAAATTTACAGATCCTGCGTCAAAATGCGGCTGCCCAACAGCAGGCTCTTGATGGTAATATCACTGGTAGCAAGCGTTCATCCATGAAAGTGCAAATTCGAGCCTACGCGCAGGCGAAGCTACCACGCGCCTACTAAATGCAAACCAAATGCCTATCTTCTATCAACACATGCTCATTTATGCAGGTGGCGCCTACGATACTGAACAAACGTTGTGCGCATTCCAAACGCTACGCATCATTACATGTGATACACGTATTTTTCTATGCTTATTTATCACCACGTCCGTTTCAAGTGGCTCACTAAAACAGTTACTGATAAGATATCGGAAATGCATGCCGGGAAAAGGATTTACCGGCAGCATTAGTAACACAGAGTATGCGCAAAGTTATCGCGCTTGTATGCATTTGGAAGTGCTTGTAACCATTTTTCTTCATTAGAGTGCTACAGATGCACCAAACGCCGATGATGTAATGGGCAATTGTAGCGTGCAGTTGGAAAGCGTTGAACTGTTGTCGCTTATCTGTGCTGAGCGAATCGATATTGTGCGGGACAGTTTGGCAAAAATTCCAAATAGAATAGGGTTATTGTTAAAACCCCACATATCAAAAAGCAAGCATGAAAATCTGCAAAAAGAAAAAAAAACCAAACATTAATATTTGCACCGAATATATACGTATGTATATGTCCATGCAAAGGTGTCTCAAACGCATGTGCCGGCCGCCACAGTATTTGAACCACCCTATTTTGTAATTTGCGCTGCTACCGAAACGACACAGTATTTCGGGCAGTGCGAATAAAACTTACCTAATCCTGCCAATATGTCCTTGCGTCCACCAGGCGATCCTCCATGATTTCACCCATGTGTCCATTGAGATCTGAAAAGAAAAAATTAGGTTATGCATATGGATGAAAAATGAAAGAAAATTTACAACTTACCTCTGCTACTGCGACCACGCGTGCCAAAAATCCATGAAGAATGAATTGTTCTACATAATGTCAATATGTATAACAATGAATTTTTCTAACCACTCACTAGCAAAGCGTGAGTAAACACATATATGTATGTGTGGTTCAATTGAACCGTCGCTTAATGCGAGCGCCATACATATATGTATGTACATATGTTTGCTAGTGATCACGCCAGCGCGCTAGTGATGCTACGGATTTTGGTCAACTGTGTAAAAAACCCGACTTGCCAAAAAATCGGGACCGCGTACAGCGGGCGAAGGGGGGACAAAATCTACGTTCGTCCCGCACCTCGGCGACCATGCCGAGGCCAAAAAAATTAAAAAAAGTCCAAGAAATAAAAAGTTTTTTTCACTTCGGAAATTTTTTTTTTTCAGGTTGCTGAATTTTTTTATAATTTTGGGTTTGGGTTTTCGGGGGGGGGGGGGGGCAGGACTGTTTTGCCCACAAAACAACCATAACAAACCCGAAAACCGCCCTCCACTCACACTCTCTACCCGGATCGGTACCGAATGTCAGTACCGACCAAAGCGGAAATGTCGCTGTGTGCGCAGCCCTAATGAGCACCAGTGAACCATAGCAGAATAAATACATATATGTACATATGTAGGTACACAAAACATAGCAAAACGCACTACAGGGTGACTATCTACTTACCATAAAATTTTCTTTGGAGGCGTTCGGGTGGGACTGCGCCGTACGGCAATCTTTTACAAAAATGAGGTCTGCCAATCCTTTAGTTGCCTTAGCCTGCAAACTTGCAAGGCCGCAGAAGAAAAATAAAAAATATGCATATGATCCCACAATCATAATCGCTTCTCGCCCACGAGCGGTGAAACCGCGAACGACTGAGCGCGCGGATGTCCGAACCCACCGCTACGCCGACTCAACCATGTCACCGCGCCCATCGCAACAGCCGTAAGCGTAGACTGGCCACCCAGCCGCGCCAGCTTCGCACGACCGACGTCAACCAACGAAAAAGCGCACATATGCACACTCAGCGGAGACTGGCCTCACAGCCGCGCCAGCTCCGCACCACGACCACCTTCGAAGGTAGATTGGCCCTCCTGCCGCGCCAACTACCACCCACTTCCGGTTTCCGCGACGGGCTCAATCGCGCCCTCTCCCGGGTGGGCCCTCCGTTGCGCCCCATGACTACTCTTGCGCCCACGGCGGTCGTGAAGCTGGAAGCCGGGGGCGGACTGCTACGCATCCGTGCCCTCATTGATGCGTGCTCCCCCCGCACAGTCATCGACCACACCGTGGCGGAAGAGTTGGGGCTGCGTACGACCCGCTCGGGCGGGGAGTGCGGTTGCTTCCTCCGCATCCGCGGGAAACATGGAAACCACCAGACCATAACGGCACACGCGCTGTGTGTCCGGAACTTTCAGCGGGTCAGCCCAGCCCATACTGTCGACGCGCGCATAGCTCTTCCGTACGAGCATATTCGGCTGGCTGACCCGCAGTTCTTCGTCGCCGCGCCGTACCACATGGTATTAGGGGGGGACGTCTATGCAGACGTCCTAACCACTCGCACCCTCCCGTTGTCATTCGGGTCGCTTCTCGCCCAGAGCACCATATTTGGGTGGTTGCTTTCCGGCGGGACTAATATGTAGTTTTAGTTTAGATTTAAAAAAAAAAAATATATACAATAATAAAAAAAAATAATAATAATAAAAATCAATTTTTCGTTATAAATGGAAACTATTTACCATGGCAAGAAATATGCAACATCTCCTTATTTTCCAATTTTCTTCCTCTCTTAGCTCTAGGCACAACAACTGAAGGGGGCAGGGCAAAGGCGCACGGCGGGACTAACCAGTCTAGCTTTAAGTCCGTAGGTTAAGAGAGGCATGGGAGGAAATCCTGGGGGGGATCAAGATGTTGCGTATCCCAAGGGGGCCGGCATGTTTAGGCCCGATGCCTAAATTCCGAAAAAATGGGCCACCCTAATGTCACTTTTCCGCATCCTTCCAACCACACATACCAATCCACCCACATGTATGTGCATGCCTGCATATTCATGTTTTGTCACCAACATATACATGCATGTGGGTGTGCATGTGTAGGTTCACCTCCCCTTAAAACCGGATGCTAAAATTTCGCGTTCAACGGTTGTCCTCGACTGGACAACCTCCTACTTTTTCGGCGATCATCGAAGACAACACACGTCACGACCACCCCAGGAATTTCTAGCGCAGCCAAATTATCTAAGGTAAAAACTCTTGTGTACAATTATATTTTTCACAGTAAAAATATACGGCCATATTATAACGAGATTCTCATTTTCGTTCTTTTCATTTCATTCCTAATACCAATTCGACCGCGGTGCTTTCGAGCCACGTCCGCTCCAGCTGAGCACCACAGCAAAGTTGTTCAATATATTTAGTATTTATAGATAGATCCCTATAAAAGTTATATTGCCATCTTGGTATGGACTATTTCTACTGTCTCGCGAATTTTTTTTTTTAAATTATGCTTTGTTTATTTGTTATTAAACAAAAAAGAAGCCTACAAACTTTCCAAAACTCTCCAGCTATTTTGTAATCTCCAACAGGACAACATATATAAAAGCTTTTACCAAAAGCCAAAGCTACAGTATCTGACTGTTTCACTGTACGCTAGATGGACCAGTGCGCGCCTTGCGCAAGAATTTCACTATTACCCTCAGCGACATCTACGACCCAGTAGATAAAGTATCTGATTCACAACAGAAATGATATACATGATACAGCAGTGGCGCAGGTGGTAAGGGTGCCGGCTCTGATGCGTGCGTTTACAGGATCAAGCGCGGGTTCGGGGCAGGTAAAGTTTTTTTTTTTATAAATTAAATTTGCCTTGAAGCATATAACATATGAAAACCTTTTATCATAATATTTTTTTTTTTTAATTTATTGAAGATTGGCCAGAAAAATATTACCAATTGTCTCATTTAGAGCAAAGCTGTAAGTAGACGCTGGAAAGTATAAGTAATTGCTGGCGTCATTTTAAATAATTTTCCTTGCTTTAAAAGAATTAAAAAAAAAACAATTCCCATTTTTGCCTTCGCCGAGAGTCCCGATTCACCGAGAATCTCGAGAATCGAAGTCAGGTGTCCTGCAAGTAGTAGATATACATTTATACCCATTTTGGTAGAAAAATTGTACAATTAGTGTCTTCATACGACAGTCTCGAACAAATGTGACCAATTTATTCCATTTAAAAGAGACTAAACATGATCCAAATATGGAAGGTCGTGGCATGAGACAGCTGATTAAAAAGTTGTTTCTTTAATTTTGACATTATGCCCATTTTTCAGTGTAATTTTGACAGTACGCACACAAAGTACAACAACAAAATACATTACACAAATTACGTACGCACGGGTGTATGTCACCATGCGATCACCTATTTATTGCATCATGAGACTAAAAAAGTGGTAGTCTACTACAATAAAATATTGGAAAAGCAAAGCAGAAAATGTATTTTTCATACTAAGAATGAAGTTAGTTATATAGAATAAAATATTTTGATAGAAGAGGGATTTTCAAAAATAGAACAGGAAGAAGAAAAATATCAAAATCCATGTAAAGAAATATAAACCAGGAGTTATTAGCTTTCAAATGTTGTTGAAAATAATCTGTAGCCTTACTACAAGCCGAAATCTAATCACTTCAGTTGGTGCATGTTTTCATTACCTTGTGAAAAATTTCAGCAGTATATTTAATTTATTTATTAATTAATTAATTAATTTATTAATTAATTAATTAATTTATTAATTTGTTTTAAGTCGACACAAACAAAGAGGTCGACTAAGGACAGATACTATTAAAATTGCACATAACTTAAAAACTAACAATATGAATTAAAGTATTACATGAGATGTTTGGAGAGGCAGTGTCTCCCATCCACCCACACATACGGTCGATTATTCACGGAATGTTGTCATCAGAGCTAGTTGGTTATTAACTGGAAAGATTAGAGTGGCCGTGATTGCTGTCCATCTTATAAAACGATCGGTTCATCCATAAGGATGGTCTTGAAAATCATTGGCTGTTCCATCCTCACCGGGTGGTTGAAGAGGCCGAGTATCCAATCCACCCTGACATACGGTCGAGTAATAATTTGTTTAAGTGTGTTAGTTGATATTGTGTGAGAAGCTGGTGGAATGGACGCGATTCCACGCAGCGTTCGGGGCAACAACGGAATATTTATAATTTAATATTGTGCCTTGAAATCTTGAATTATCCATAGGATGGTTGAAGAGGCCGAGTCTCCAATCCACCCTGACATAAGGTCGAATATTTTTTTATGTAAAGTCGAGTACCAGAGCGATATGAGATTTGCTGGCGGAATGGACGTGATTCCGCGCATCGGATAATTTAATTAATTAATTGTATACGTTGATATATGTGTGCTGCCGGTGGAATGGACGCGATTCCACGCAGCGCTCAGAGCAATGACGGGTGGATGACTTACATGATATTAGTCAGCGTTAAGCAGGAATGCAAGTATTAAATTTTGAAGTGAGGCAAAAGAACATTCGAAACTAATGCAGCTATATAACTCGTTGTAAAATGAACACCAAAGGTTTAGAGGGTGGCTTTGCAAAGTTTTGTCGACAAAGGGGTAATTGAAAAGGCACATAGTGCCTGGACGCCCTAGCGGGTACAGCAAAACTCAGCCAACTAACAAGATCAGATGAATCGATTTCACCAACAATCAGCTTATGGAGGAACATTGCACCTAGTAAAACTTTACGATTTTCCAGAGAAGGTAAATTTAAGAGGAGAAGCCTACTTCTATAAGGGGGCAGGTGAGTAGTTGGATTCCAGTTAAGACCCCGCAAAGCAAAAATCAAGAATTGCTTTTGTACTGACTAAATCCGCAGTATATGAACTTGATACAAGGGACACCAGACACACGAGCAATACTCAAGTATTGGACGAACCAGCGATGTGTAAAGAACTTTCGTGAGGTACGGGTCGTCAAATTCTTTAGCCCATCGTGTAACAAAACCAAGCACACCCATGGCTTTGTTAGCAATAGATGAAGTATGCATATTAAAACTTAGTTTAGGGTCAAAAATAACACCTAAATCAGTTACAACAGATATGCGTTCCAAAAGAGAGTCGTTTAGTAAGTAGGAGACCAAAACCGGCTTTACTCGATGAAAAGTCATTAGCTTACATTTCGAGCTATTCAATATTAATAAATTTACTGCACACCAGCAGCGAAATGACTCCAAATCGGCCTGAAAGAGATCTCCACGGGAAGTTACAGTAGGCGAATAGGTGAAACAAAGTTTCACATCATCCGCATACATAAGAGTTCGAGAATGAGAGATGATTTGGGGTAGGTCATTTATGAACAGGGTAAATAGTAAGGACCAAGTTGACTACCCTGGGGGACACCGGAAGTTACGTCAATGGACTTAGACAAAGTATTTTTAAACAACACCTGTTGAGTCCTGTTTGTAAGATAATTTGCAAGCCATAATAATAACTGATTTGGAAAACCCAGTAAATCGAGTTTATGGATTAAAAGCTCATGGTTGACAGAGTCGAACGCTTTGCTGAAATCGGTATAGACCACATCCGTTTGGTTACCTTTCAAGAAACCGTCCATAACAAAGGAGGAGAACTCAAGCAAGTTAGTTTAGGTAGATCGTCGAGGTACAAAACCATGCTGACACGGTGAACATAAACACCTACACCGGTATTGCAGCTGGCGAGTTATTATGTGTTCAAAAGTTTTAGGAATAGCTGAGAGCTTAGCTATGCCCCTATAATTCTCAATATTTGACCTGCTACCTTTTTTATGTAAAGGTATAATAAAAGATTGCTTCCAGATTGTAGGGAACGCAGCAGATTCAAGAGATAGTTTAAACAGTTTAAAAATTGGGTCAGATAAATGTATAGCACAGTAGTTCAACACGAAACTGGGATCACCATCCGGACCAGGGGAAAATGAAGGTTTCAGTTCAAGAAGACTTTGTAGAACAGAATGTTTATCCAAAACAGGCATGTGAATGCTATTAGAGCTATTTAAATTGTAAGGGTAGGGACTGGACTAGAACTTATTAGATGTGTAGGTCGACATAAAGAATTCTGCAAATAATTCAGAAATATCCTGATCCGAACTAGCACTCTTGGATCCAAAGGCGAAGGAAGATGGAAATCCGGTAGTTTTCCTTTTCGAATTGACAAAATTGTAGAACTTTTTCGGGTTGGTAAAGAATTGGGTTTTACAGCCCACTAAATAACTTTTGTAGCATTGTTGGTTGAGCAACTGAAGGTTGGAGCGCGCCACCAAATATTTAGAATACTCAGCAGATGCATATATATTAATACCCTAACTCTGTTGTACTACCACCCTAATGTGTGAAAACTTTGAGTGGCATCACCACCTCGCAAAATTTCGCACTTTTTAAAAACTACGAAAACCACACAAACCCCTCTGCTATCATTCATATGCAGTAATCTAGGAGCTGCCACTTGCTTTTATTTGTGTGCCAAAAAAATTGTGCTAAATCCTGTACAACATCATTTGAAGCCTAAGAAATCCATCTTAACTACTCATGGCTTTAAGCTGCCATTATGCATACTTAGCATAGACTTGACTTGACTTGAGAACTGTCACTTAGCACTTAGAAAAATAACAAGAGAGCACACTAGCCAGTTTCAAATAAGAGTAAAAGTTTCCCATATCGAATTGCTTTTTAAAAGTAATCGTGTGATTTTTTACATATAACTCAGTAAGAAGTACCAAAACGCATTTTCTTGGCATTAGGTTTTGATTTTCTGAGCTTGTCAGTATATAGTCAATGCCAAAAAAAAAACTATAAAGCATTTTGGGAGGAAAAAATTTTTTAGGTTAGCCTAATTTTAATTCAATTTATTTGACAGTAAGTTTTGCGGCTGCCATATGAATAATATACATCCAAAAATTCTTATCCCTATAGAATAGTTGGAGGATTTTATTCAAAATGTTAAAAAAAGGTATGGCATCACACAGTTCTCTCACGGCGCTCACTACACTTAGAATTTACATAAAAAATCAAAACTCAACAGAATTCTAAGTCAAGTCAAGTAGGGTAATCGGATACATGCAAACTTCATTAAACAGAACGCTAAGTAGCAGTTCCAAGTCAAGTCTATGCTAAGTATGCATAACGCAATCCTGTAAGCTCAAAGATTTTAAAACTCATTCATTTTACATACATACATACATATACATACTTATGAGGGGAAGCCATGCGATTATAAACGTTGCCGAAAAATTGAGAAATCGTCATTCTCTCTACCGAAAATTTCTGCGCATTTGGTTTCTTCTACTCGGTGCGTGAAACACTTGCTCAAATTTTCAAATTTTTTTTCCCTCATTCCTTTTACTAACCGTTTCGAGAGAGCGCTGTCAAAATGCACATTTTTTATAACATTTCTCATTGGTGCCACTCCGTGAAAGTGGAGTAAAACTGAGTATGGGTATTTTCATCATATATTTTGGGAATTTTAAAGGTTTTGCTTTTAATTGGACTTTTGAAGGGGTAAATAAATTTTTCGAAACCTATTTTTCGAAAATATGACAAATTAACGTATCTGCAGGCATAAATAAACAAAAATATATGTACAAATGAAGTTTCAATGCATCATATAACACTGCCATTAGTTGATAATGAAATATTGAATTTATTGGTATACTAGCAGACCCGGCAGATGTTGTTCTGCCTGACCAGTGACTTCCCTAGAAATACATTTTCAAATATTTTTCTTTAACTTTTAACATTCCATTTATTGCAGTGCTTTAGAATATACAATCTTTCTGACTTTAAAGTCTTTGGTATAAACAGATAAATTTTTTGGATGTCCAACTCAAAAAACGGATCTTTTGAACTCAATGGGTATGACAAAAACCATTATGCGCTGCTGAGCAGATGTATAGTTAGTACTTATTTAATTATATCCTATATCTACCTATAATAGTCTGGATATGTATGAACGGCAATAACAAACAAAAAAAATTAAGTGCTTTGATTAAGATTTAAGAACGTTAAAATGTCACTAAAGCAAATACATTCAGGGATATAACGAATTGAAATATTACTTAGCTCGTGGTCCTGGAACTGCCCACTTTTCCAAAGAATTTACAAATGTAGCCTATGTATGTCGTACCCAACGAAGATTTTAACGTATTGGAAAAGTTTAAAACAGATCAACCATAAACTTTGGACATTATTGAAGTACAAACAAAGCACTGAATACGAAAAATGTGGGCGTGGCACGCCCCACATTTCCCAAATTATATAATTCTTGACCAAGGGACACACATATCCAAAAATATTTAGTTTAGACCAAAAATATTCAAAGTTATGATGATTTAAATTTTATATAGCCTGGGGGCGTGGCACAACAATCTTCTGAACCAATCTGGAAATTTAGAGAAGATCGACCATAAACTTTGAACTTATTGAAGTACAAACAAAACACAAAAAATGTGGGCGTGGGACCGCCCACTTTTCCCAAATTATATCCATCTTGACTAAAGGACACACATATCAAAAAATCTTTAATTTAGACCTAATATGTTCAGAGTTATGAAAAATGAAAAGAGGTAGTGTTTAAAAGTTTCTATGTATGTGAAATTAAACTAATAAAAAAAATTCACTTTATTCAAATATAAATATTCAAAGTTATGATGATTTAAATTTTATATAGCCTGGGGGCGTGGCACAACAATCTTCTGAACCAATCTGGAAATTTAGAGAAGATCGACCATAAACTTTGAACTTATTGAAGTACAAACAAAACACAAAAAATGTGGGCGTGGGACCGCCCACTTTTCCAAAATTACATAAATCTTGACCAAAGGACACACATATCCAGAAATCATTAATTTAGACCAAATATGTTCAGAGCTATGAAGAATTTAAATTTTATATAGCCTTGGGGCGTGGCACCGCCTACTTTTCCAAAAATTTATATAGCCTAAATCGTACACAACAATTTTCTTAACCAATCTTGAAAGTTTAAAAGAGATCGACCATAAACTTTGGACATTATTGAAGTACAAACAAAACACAAAAAATATGGGCGTGGCACCGCCCACTTTTCCAAAATTACATAAATCTTGACCAAAGGACACACATATCCAGAAATCATTAATTTAGACCAAATATGTTCAGAGCTATGAAGAATTTAATTTTTATATAGCCTGCGGGCGTGGCACCGCCTACTTTTCCAAAAATTGATATAGCCTAAATCGTACACAACAATTTTCTTAACCAATCTTGAAAGTTTAAAAGAGATCGACCATAAACTTTGGACGTTATTGAAGTACAAACAAAACACAAAAAATGTGGGCGTGGCACCGGCCACATTTCCCAAATTATATAATTCTTGACCAAGGGACACACATATCCAAAAATCATTAGTTTAGACCAAAAATATGCAAAGTTATGATGATTTAAATTTTATATAGCCTGGGGGCGTGGCACAACAATCTTCTGAACCAATCTGGAAATTTAGAGAAGATCGACCATAAACTTTGAACTAATTGAAGTACAAACAAAACACAAAAAATGTGGGCGTGGGACCGCCCACTTTTCCCAAATTATATCCATCTTGACTAAAGGACACACATATCAAAAAATCTTTAATTTAGACCTAATATGTTCAGAGTTATGAAGAATTTAAATTTTATATAGCCTGGGGGCGTGGCACTGGCTACTTTTCCAAAAATTCATATAACCTGAATCGTACACAACAATCTTCTGAACCAATCTTGACAGTTTAAAAGGGATCGACCATAAACTTTGGACATTATTGAAGTACAAACAAAACACAAAAAATGTGGGCGTGGCACCGCCCACTTTTCCAAAATTACATAAATCTTGACCAAAGGACACACATATCCAGAAATCATTAATTTAGACCAAATATGTTCAGAGCTATGAAGAATTTAAATTTTATATAGCCTTGGGGTGTTTCACCGCCTACTTTTCCAAAAATTGATATAGCCTAAATCGTACACAACAATTTTCTTAACCAATCTTGAAAGTTTAAAAGAGATCGACCATAAACTTTGGACATTATTGAAGTACAAACAAAACACAAAAAATGTGGGCGTGGCACCGCCCACTTTTCCAAAATTACATAAATCGTGACTAAAGTACACACATATCCAGAAATCATTAATTTAGACCAAATATGTTCGAAGCTATGAAGAATTTAATTTTTATATAGCGTGGGGGCGTGGCACCGCCTACTTTTCCAAAAATTGATATAGCCTAAATCGTACACAACAATCTTCTGAACCAATCTTGAAAGTTTAGAAGAGATCGACCATAAACTTTGGACATTATTGAAGTACAAACAAAACACAAAAAATGTGGGCGTGGCACCGCCCACTTTTCCAAAATTACATAAATCTTGACCAAAGGACACACATATCCAGAAATCATTAATTTAGACCAAATATGTTCAGAGCTATGAAGAATTTAAATTTTATATAGCCTTGGGGTGTTTCACCGCCTACTTTTCCAAAAATTGATATAGCCTAAATCGTACACAACAATTTTCTTAACCAATCTTGAAAGTTTAAAAGAGATCGACCATAAACTTTGGACATTATTGAAGTACAAACAAAACACAAAAAATGTGGGCGTGGCACCGCCCACTTTTCCAAAATTACATAAATCTTGACCAAAGGACACACATATCCAAAAATTAGTATAGCCTATGCTTTAACCCATGATCTCAAGAATATACTGTGAAAATTTCATAAAAATCGGTTGAGTACTTTGGACGCCCATAAAGGACACACAGACACACGTTCCTTTTTATTTATAAGACTAGCAGACCCGGCAGACGTTGTTCTGCCTGACCAGTGACTTCCCTAGAAATACATTTTAAAATATTTTTCTTTAACTTTTAACATTCCATTTATTGCAGTGCTTTAGGATATACAATGTTTCTGGCTTTAAAGTCTTTGGTATAAACAAATAAATTTTTTGGATGTCCAACTCAAAAAACGGATCTTTTGAACTCAATGAGTATGACAAAAACCATTATGCGCTGCTGAGCAGATGTATAGTTAGTACTTAATTAATTATATCCTATATCTACCTATAATACTCTGGATATGTATGAACGGCAATAACAAACAAAAAAAATTAAGTGCTTTGATTAAGATTTAAGAACGTTAAAATGTCACTAAAGCTTAGCTTGTGGTCCTGGAACTGCCCACTTTTCCAAAGAATTTACAAATGTAGCCTATGTATGTCGTACCCAACGAAGATTTTAACGTATTGGAAAAGTTTAAAACAGACCAACCATAAACTTTGGACATTATTGAAGTACAAACAAAGCACTGAATACGAAAAATGTGGGCGTGGCACGGCCCACATTTCCCAAATTATATAATTTTTGACCAAGGGACACACATATCCAAAAATATTTAGTTAAGACCAAAAATATTCAAAGTTATGATGATTTAAATTTTATATAGCCTGGGGGCGTGGCACAACAATCTTCTGAACCAATCTGGAAATTTAGAGAAGATCGACCATAAACTTTGAACTTATTGAAGTACAAACAAAACACAAAAAATGTGGGCGTGGGACCGCCCACTTTTCCCAAATTATATCCATCTTGACTAAAGGACACACATATCAAAAAATCTTTAATTTAGACCTAATATGTTCAGAGTTATGAAGAATTTACATTTTATATAGCATGGGGCGTGGCACTGGCTACTTTTCCAAAAATTCATATAGCCTGAATCGTACACAACAATTTTCTTAACCAATCTTGAAAGTTTAAAAGAGATCGACCACTTTTCCCAAATTATATCCATCTTGACTAAAGGACACACATATCAAAAAATCTTTAATTTAGACCTAATATGTTCAGAGTTATGAAGAATTTAAATTTTATATAGCCTGGGGGCGTGGCACTGGCTACTTTTCCAAAAATTCATATAGCCTGAGTCGTACACAACAATCTTCTGAACCAATCTTGACAGTTTAAAAGAGATCGACCATAAACTTTGGACATTATTGAAGTACAAACAAAACACAAAAAATGTGGGCGTGGCACCGCCCACTTTTCCTAAATTACATAAATCGTGACTAAAGGACACACATATCCATAAATCATTAATTTAGACCAAATATGTTCAGAGCTATGAAGAATTTAATTTTTATATAGCCTGGGGGCGTGGCACCGCCTACTTTTCCAAAAATTGATATAGCCTAAATCGTACACAACAATCTTCTGAACCAATCTTGAAAGTTTAAAAGAGATCGACCATAAACTTTGGACATTATTGAAGTACAAACAAAACACAAAAAATGTGGGCGTGGCACCGCCCACTTTTCCAAAATTACATAAATCTTGACCAAAGGACACACATATCCAAAAATCATTAATTTAGACCAAATATGTTCAGAGTTATGAAGAATTGTAGTTTTATATAGCCTGGGGGCGTGGCACCGCCCACTTTTCCAAAAATTAGTATAGCCTATGGTTTAACCCATGATCTCAAGAATATACTGTGAAAATTTCATAAAAATCGGTTGAGTACTTTGGACGCTCATAAAGGACACACAGACACACATTCATTTTTATTTATAAGACTAGCAGACCCGACAGACGTTGTTCTGCCTGACCAGTGACTTCCCTAGAAATACATTTTAAAATATTTTTCTTTAACTTTTAACATTCCATTTATTGCAGTGCTTTAGGATATACAATGTTTCTGGCTTTAAAGTCTTTGGTATAAACAAATAAATTTTTTGGATGTCCAACTCAAAAAACGGATCTTTTGAACTCAATGAGTATGACAAAAACCATTATGCGCTGCTGAGCAGATGTATAGTTAGTACTTAATTAATTATATCCTATATCTACCTATAATACTCTGGATATGTATGAACGGCAATAACAAACAAAAAAAATTAAGTGCTTTGATTAAGATTTAAGAACGTTAAAATGTCACTAAAGCAAATACATTCACTGATATAACGAATTGAAATATTACTTAGCTTGTGGTCCTGGAACTGCCCACTTTTCCAAAGAATTTACAAATGTAGCCTATGTATGTCGTACCCAACGAAGATTTTAAGGTATTGGAAAAGTTTAAAACAGATCAACCATAAACTTTGGACATTATTGAAGTACAAACAAAGCACTGAATACGAAAAATGTGGGCGTGGCACGGCCCACATTTCCCAAATTATATAATTCTTGACAAAGGGACACACATATCCAAAAATCATTAGTTTAGACCAAAAATATTCAAAGTTATGATGATTTAAATTTTATATAGCCTGGGGGCGTGGCACAACAATCTTCTGACCCAATCTGGAAATTTAGAGAAGATCGACCATAAACTTTGAACTTATTGAAGTACAAACAAAACACAAAAAATGTGGGCGTGGGACCGCCCACTTTTCCCAAATTATATCCATCTTGACTAAAGGACACACATATCAAAAAATCTTTAATTTAGACCCAATATGTTCAGAGTTATGAAGAATTTAAATTTTATATAGCCTGGGGGCGTGGCACTGGCTACTTTTAAAAAAATTCATATAGCCTGAATCGTACACAACAATTTTCTTAACCAATCTTGAAGGTTTAAAAGAGATCGACCATAAACTTTGGACATTATTGAATTACAAACAAAACACAAAAAAAGGGGCGTGGCACCGCCCACTTTTCCAAAATTACATAAATCTTGACCAAAGGACACACATATCCAGAAATCATTAATTTAGACCAAATATGTTCAGAGCTATGAAGAATTTAAATTTTATATAGCCTTGGGGCGTGGCACCGCCTACTTTTAAAAAAATTGATATAGCCTAAATCGTACACAACAATCTTCTGAACCAATCTTGACAGTTTAAACGAGATCGACATTAACTTTGGACATTATTGAAGTACAAACAAAACACAAAAAATGTGGGCGTGGCACCGCCCACTTTTCCAAAATTATATCCATCTTGACTAAAGGACACACATATCAAAAAATCTTTAATTTAGACCTAATATGTTCAGAGCTACGAAGAATTTAAATTTTATATAGCCTTGGGGCGTGGCACCGCCTACTTTTCCAAAAATTGATATAGCCTAAATCGTACACAACAATTTTCTTAACCAATCTTAAAAGTTTAAAAGAGATCGGCCATAAACTTTGGACATTATTGAAGTACAAACAAAGCACTGAATACGAAAAATGTGGGCGTGGCACGGCCCACATTTCCCAAATTATATAATTCTTGACCAAGGGACACACATATCCAAAAATCATTAGTTTAGACCAAAAATATTCAAAGTTATGATGATTTAAATTTTATATAGCCTGGGGGCGTGGCACAACAATCTTCTGACCCAATCTGGAAATTTAGAGAAGATCGACCATAAACTTTGAACTTATTGAAGTACAAACAAAACAAAAAAATGTGGGCGTGGGACCGCCCACTTTTCCCAAATTATATCCATCTTGACTAAAGGACACACATATCAAAAAATCTTTAATTTAGACCCAATATGTTCAGAGTTATGAAGAATTTAAATTTTATATAGCCTGGGGGCGTGGCACTGGCTACTTTTAAAAAAATTCATATAGCCTGAATCGTACACAACAATTTTCTTAACCAATCTTGAAAGTTTAAAAGAGATCGACCATAAACTTTGGACATTATTGAAGTACAAACAAAACACAAAAAATGTGGGCGTGGCACCGCCCACTTTTCCAAAATTACATAAATCGTGACTAAAGGACACACATATCCAGAAATCATTAATTTAGACCAAATATGTTCAGAGCTATGAAGAATTTAATTTTTATATAGCCTGGGGGCGTGGCACCGCCCACTTTTCCAAAAATTAGTATAGCCAATGCTTTAACCCATGATCTCAAGAATATACTGTGAAAATTTCATAAAAATCGGTTGAGTACTTTGGACGCCCATAAAGGACACACAGACACACATTCATTTTTATTTATAAGATGGATTGATAGGATCAAAAGCACTATAAAAACCGTTGTTGGGTGCATTGGGGCTGGTCCTCTACTTAAAATTTCTGAAGTTCTTCTAACAAAATCAATAACATAAGGCCAAGTAAAAAATGTACTTAAGGTTTTTTGTTGATAAATTTTGACTGGCTTATAGTATTGACCTTCCGCCTGCATATTATTATCAGGGACACCGAACCGCATGTTTTGATGTAGCACTCAACATTTTTCATAACTTCTACCCTTTGACCCCAAAGCTAAGGAGTTACCCACTATTTCGGTACATTTTTTCGTTGCCTTAGTCTGGCCTTCGGCGAAATGGCATTTATTTTGTTGACTCTCCTGCATTGTACAGAACAAATTTTCTAAATATTATAATTTTGTCACTTAGAAAGTTATTCCCGAGGATGCTTCAATTGCCTACCTCATGGGTGGTGTGGAAATGGCAAGACCTTTACTTTAGTACCAACTCACCAATTTGCTTCTTCTGGCAAATGTTTCGTTTGTTTGTTAGCAGTGTTGCCAGGATACAATTTATTTTGGAGCTAGATTTGAGAAAAAAAAGAGCTAGAAAAGAGCTAGATTTATTCAAGAAAATCCAAATCATGTAAAAAACGAGCTAAAAGGCACTTAAGTATTGTATGTAAGTTTTTACATTTATTTCATACTAGCAGGGTACCAAGCTTTGTTCGGTATGTACCTAAGTAGTTAATAAATTCCTGCTACCTTCAATTGCGAAAACAATTTACAGGCTGAGAAGGTTAAGAACAATATTTATTTTCCCACATTATATCTCCTTTATGTATGTATGTCTACGGCAACCAACAAAAGTAAAGGCGTTTTTTAACAGTCTAACTTCGACATTTTGTCATCTCCCCTCTATTTGACTCTTTAGTTTTGCCTAAACATTCCCCAAGTCATCCCCAGTCATTTTTCAAAGAAATTTCAAATATACAGAAACAACTTATCTAGAGTTTTATTAGAGACTAGCAGACCCGGCAGACGTTGTTCTGCCTGACCAGTGACTTCCCTAGAAATACATTTTAAAATATTTTTCTTTAACTTTTAACATTCCATTTATTGCAGTGCTTTAGGATATACAATTTTTCTGGCTTTAAAGTCTTTGGTATAAACAAATAAATTTTTTGGATGTCCAACTCAAAAAACGGATCTTTTGAACTCAATGGGTATGACAAAAACCATTATGCGCTGCTGAGCAGATGTATAGGTAGTACTTATTTAATTATATCCTATATCTACCTATAATACTCTGGATATGTATGAACGGCAATAACAAACAAAAAAAATTAAGTGCTTTGATTAAGATTTAAGAACGTTAAAATGTCACTAAAGCAAATACATTCAGGAATATAACGAACTAGCAGACCCGGCAGACGTTGTTCTGCCTGACCAGTGACTTCCCTAGAAATACATTTTAAAATATTTTTCTTTAACTTTTAACATTCCATTTATTGCAGTGCTTTAGGATATACAATGTTTCTGGCTTTAAAGTCTTTGGTATAAACAAATAAATTTTTTGGATGTCCAACTCAAAAAACGGATCTTTTGAACTCAATAGGTATGACAAAAACCATTATGCGTTGCTGAGCAGATGTATAGTTAGTACTTATTTAATTATATCCTATATCTACCTATAATACTCTGGATATGTATGAACGGCAATAACAAACAAAAAAAATTAAGTGCTTTGATTAAGATTAAAGTTAAAATGTCACTAAAGCAAATACATTCAGGGATATAACGAATTGAAATATTACTTAGCTTGTGGTCCTGGAACTGCCCACTTTTCCAAAGAATTTACAAATGTAGCCTATGTATGTCCTACCCAACGAAGATTTTAACGTATTGGAAAAGTTTAAAACAGATCAACCATAAACTTTGGACATTATTGAAGTACAAACAAAGCACTGAATACGAAAAATGTGGGAGTGGCACGGCCCACATTTCCCAAATTATATAATTCTTGACCAAGGGACACACATATCCAAAAATCATTAGTTTAGACCAAAAATATTCAAAGTTATGATGATTTAAATTTTATATAGCCTGGGGGCGTGGCACAACAATCTTCTGAGCCAATCTGGAAATTTAGAGAAGATCGACCATAAACTTTGAACTTATTGAAGTACAAACAAAACACAAAAAATGTGGGCGTGGGACCGCCCACTTTTCCCAAATTATATCCATCTTGACTAAAGGACACACATATCAAAAAATCTTTAATTTAGACCTAATATGTTCAGAGTTATGAAGAATTTAAATTTTATATAGCCTGGGGGCGTGGCACTGGCTACTTTTCCAAAAATTCATATAGCCTGAATCGTACACAACAATTTTCTTATTTATTTATTTGTTTATTTGTATGCTTATAATTCAGTACAAAGATGTAATCTTATATAACAGCACTGAATAGTATTATAGTCATATTAAAAATAAAAAATATTATGCCAAAAAAAATAAATATAATAATAAAATAAAACTAAGACAACAACTTAGATTTAATTTACAATATAAAATATTAAAAAACAGATAACAAAAAGGTAAAGAGTTTAAGTTTTAAAGTTAAAAATATAACAGTGATGTTTAACAGTGTTATTTAAAATGTTCATATATTAACTTTTTAAATTGCATTGCGTTGCTGACTAATTGCAAGTAAGGGGGTAATCGATTCCAAATTCGTATAGCGTTTATATAGAAATGTTGATCTGAAAAAGCAGTGTTATGTTCTATTTGAATAATACGGTTTCCTCTTTCTGACCTGAAGAAGTTTAATTTTTGGTAAAGATAATGCGGCTGTTGTGTGTATATTATTCTATGAAGGTAAATTACAGTTTTACAATTTAAAAGATTCTCGAAGGTAACACCAAAAATAAGTTTGGAGTAATGAGATATTCGGTCAAATCGACGTATGCCAAATATATATCTTGCAATACCATTGAAAGTTTAAAAGAGATCGACCATAAACTTTGGACATTATTGAAGTACAAACAAAACACAAAAAAAGGGGCGTGGCACCGCCCACTTTTCCAAAATTACATAAATCTTGACCAAAGGACACACATATCCAGAAATCATTAATTTAGACCAAATATGTTCAGAGCTATGAAGAATTTAAATTTTATATAGCCTGGGGGCGTGGCACCGCCTACTTTTCCAAAAATTGATATAGCCTAAATCGTACACAACAATCTTCTGAACCAATTTTGACAGTTTAAAAGAGATCGACCATAAACTTTGGACATTATTGAAGTACAAACAAAACACAAAAAATGTGGGCGTGGTACCGCCCACTTTTCCAAAATTACATCAAACTTGACCAAAGGACACACATATCCAGAAATCATTAATTTAGACCAAATATGTTCAGAGCTATGAAGAATTTAAATTTTATATAGCCTTGGGGCGTGGCACCGCCTACTTTTCCAAAAATTGATATAGCCTAAATCGTACACAACAATTTTCTTAACCAATCTGGCACCGCCCACATTTCCCAAATTATATAATTCTTGACCAAGGGACACACATATCCAAAAATCATTAGTTTAGACCAAAAATATTCAAAGTTATGATGATTTAAATTTTATATAGCCTGGGGGCGTGGCACAACAATCTTCTGAACCAATCTGGAAATTTAGAGAAGATCGACCATAAACTTTGAACTTATTGAAGTACAAACAAAACACAAAAAATGTGGGCGTGGGACCGCCCACTTTTCCCAAATTATATCCATCTTGACTAAAGGACACACATATCAAAAAATCTTTAATATAGACCTAATATGTTCAGAGTTATGAAAAATGAAAAGAGGTAGTGTTTAAAAGTTTCTATGTATGTGAAATTAAACTAATAAAACAAATTCACTTTATTCAAATATAAATATTCAAAGTTATGATGATTTAAATTTTATATAGCCTGGGGGCGTGGCACAACAATCTTCTGAACCAATCTGGAAATTTAGAGAAGATCGACCATAAACTTTGAACTTATTGAAGTACAAACAAAACACAAAAAATGTGGGCGTGGGACCGCCCACTTTTCCAAAATTACATAAATCTTGACCAAAGGACACACATATCCAGAAATCATTAATTTAGACCAAATATGTTCAGAGCTATAAAGAATTTAAATTTTATTAAGCCTTGGGGCGTGGCACCGCCCACTTTTCCAAAAATTAGTATAGCCTATGCTTTAACCCATGATCTCAAGAATATACTGTGAAAATTTCATAAAAATCGGTTGAGTACTTTGGACGCCCATAAAGGACACACAGACACACAGACACACATTCATTTTTATTTATAAGACTAGCAGACCCGGCAGACGTTGTTCTGCCTGACCAGCAAATACATTCAGGGATATAACGAATTGAAATATTACTTAGCTTGTGGTCTTGGAACTGCCCACTTTTCCAAAGAATTTACAAATGTAGCCTATGTATGTCGTACCCAACGTGGCACCGCCCAAATTTCCCAAATTTTATAATCATTAGTTTAGACCAAAAATATTCAAAGTTATGATGATTTAAATTTTATATAGCCTGGGGGCGTGGCACAACAATCTTCTGAACCAATCTGGAAATTTAGAGAAGATCGACCATAAACTTTGAACTTATTGAAGTACAAACAAAACACAAAAAATGTGGGCGTGGGACCGCCCACTTTTCCCAAATTATATCCATCTTGACTAAAGGGCACACATATCCAAAAATCTTTAATTTAGACCCAATATGTTCAGAGTTATGAAGAATTTAAATTTTATATAGCCTGGGGGCGTGGCACTGGCTACTTTTCCAAAAATTGATATAGCCTGAATCGTACACAACAATTTTCTTAACCAATCTTGAAAGTTTAAAAGAGATCGACCATAAATTTTGGACATTATTGAAGTACACACAAAACACAAAAAATGGGGGCGTGGCACCGCCCACTTTTCCAAAATTATATACATCTTGACTAAAGGACACACATATCTAAAAATCATTAATTTAGACCAAATATGTTCATAGTTAAGACGATTTGAAATTTTATATAGCCTGTGGGCGTGGCACCGCCCACTTTTCCAAAAATGTATACAACCTAAATCCTACACAATAATCTTCTAAATCAAAGTGGAGAGTTTAAAAGAGATCGACCATAAACTTTGGATATTATTGAATTACAAACAAAACACAAAAAATGGGGGCGTGGCACCGCCCACTTTTCGAAAAATGTATAAATCTTGACCAAAGGACACACATATCTAAAAATCATTAATTTAGACCAAATATGTTCATAGTTAGGACGATTTGAAATTTTATATAGCCTGTGGGGGTGGCACCGCCCACTTTTCCAAAAATGTATACAACCTAAATCCTACACAATAATCTTCTAAATTAAAGTGGAGAGTTTAAAAGAGATCGAAAATAAACTTTGGATATTATTGAATTACAAACAAAACACAAAAAATGGGGGCGTGGCACCGCTCACTTTTCGAAAAATGTATAAATCTTGACCAAAGGACACACATATCTAAAAATCATTAATTTAGACCAAATATGTTCATAGTTAGGACGATTTGAAATTTTATATAGCCTGTGGGCGTGGCACCGCCCACTTTTCCAAAAATGTATACAACCTAAATCCTACACAATAATCTTCTAAATCAAAGTGGAGAGTTTAAAAGAGATCGACTATAAACTTTGGATATTATTGAATTACAAACAAAACACAAAAAATGGGGGCGTGGCACCGCTCACTTTTCGAAAAATGTATAAATCTTGACCAAAGGACACACATATCTAAAAATCATTAATTTAGACCAAATATGTTCATAGTTAGGACAATTTGAATTTTTATATAGCCTGAGGGCGTGGCACCGCCCACTTTTCCAAAAATATATATAGCCTATGCTTTAACTCGTGATCCCAAGAATATACTGTGAAAATTTCATAAAAATCGGTTGAGTACTTTGGACGCCTATAAAGGACACACAGACACAGACACACAGACACACAGACACACAGACACACAGACACACATTCATTTTTATTTATAAGATTGAAATATTACTTAGCTTGTGGTCCTGGAACTGCCCACTTTTCCAAAGAATTTACAAATGTAGCCTATGTATGTCGTACCCAACGAAGATTTTAACGTATTGGAAAAGTTTAAAACAGATCAACCATAAACTTTGGACATTACAGTACAAAGAAAGCACTGAATACGAAAAATGTGGGCGTGGCACGGCCCACAATTCCCAAATTATATAATTCTTGACCAAGGGACACACATATCCAAAAATCATTAGTTAAGACCAAAAATATTCAAAGTTATGATGATTTAAATTTTATATAGCCTGGGGGCGTGGCACAACAATCTTCTGAATCAATCTGGAAATTTAGAGAAGATCGACCATAAACTTTGAACTTATTGAAGTACAAACAAAACACAAAAAATGTGGGCGTGGGACCGCCCACTTTTCCCAAATTATATCCATCTTGACTAAAGGACACACATATCAAAAAATCTTTAATTTAGACCTAATATGTTCAGAGTTATGAAGAATTTAAATTTTATATAGCCTGGGGGCGTGGCACTGGCTACTTTTCCAAAAATTCATATAGCCTGAATCGTACACAACAATTTTCTTAACCAATCTTGAAAGTTTAAAAGAGATCGACCATAAACTTTGGACATTATTGAAGTACAAACAAAACACAAAAAAAGGGGCGTGGCACCGCCCAATTTTCCAAAATTACATAAATCTTGACCAAAGGACACACATATCCAGAAATCATTAATTTAGACCAAATATGTTCAGAGCTATGAAGAATTTAAATTTTATATAGCCTGGGGGCGTGGCACCGCCTACTTTTCCAAAAATTGATATAGCCTAAATCGTACACAACAATCGTCTGAACCAATCTTGACAGTTTAAAAGAGATCGACCATAAACTTTGGACATTATTGAAGTACAAACAAAACACAAAAAATGTGGGCGTGGCACCGCCCACTTTTCCAAAATTACATAAATCTTGACCAAAGGACACACATATCAAAAAATCATTAATTTAGACCAAATATGTTCAGAGTTATGAAGAATTGTAGTTTTATATAGCCTGGGGGCGTGGCACCGCCCACTTTTCCAAAAATTAGTATAGCTTATGCTTTAACCCACGATCTCAAGAATATACTGTGAAAATTTCATAAAAATCGGTTGAGTACTTTGGACGCCCATAAAGGACACACAGACACACATTTTATTTATAAGATTGAAATATTACTTAGCTTGTGGTCCTGGAACTGCCCACTTTTCCGAAGAATTTACAAATGTAGCCTATGTATGTCGTACCCAACGAAGATTTTAACGTATTGGAAAAGTTTAAAACAGATCAACCATAAACTTTGGACATTATTGAAGTACAAAGAAAGCACTGAATACGAAAAATGTGGGCGTGGCACGGCCCACAATTCCCAAATTATATAATTCTTGACCAAGGGACACACATATCCAAAAATCATTAGTTTAGACCAAAGATATTCAAAGTTATGATGATTTAAATTTTATATAGCCTGGGGGCGTGGCACAACAATCTTCTGAACCAATCTGGAAATTTAGAGAAGATCGACCATAAACTTTGGACATTATTGAAGTACAAACAAAACACAAAAAAAGGGGCGTGGCACCGCCCAATTTTCCAAAATTACATAAATCTTGACCAAAGGACACACATATCCAGAAATCATTAATTTAGACCAAATATGTTCAGAGCTATGAAGAATTTAAATTTTATATAGCCTGGGGGCGTGGCACCGCCAACTTTTCCAAAAATTGATATAGCCTAAATCGCACACAACAATCGTCTGAACCAATCTTGACAGTTTAAAAGAGGTCGACCATAAACTTTGGACATTATTGAAGTACAAACAAACCACAAAAAATGTGGGCGTGGCACCGCCCACATTCCCCAAATTATATAATTCTTGACCAAGGGACACACATATCCAAAAATCATTAGTTTAGACCAAAAATATTCAAAGTTATGATGATTTAAATTTTATATAACCTGGGGGCGTGGCACAACAATCTTCTGAACCAATCTGGAAGTTTAGAGAAGATCGACCATAAACTTTGAACTTATTGAAGTACAAACAAAACACAAAAAATGTGGGCGTGGGACCGCCCACTTTTCCCAAATTATATCCATCTTGACTAAAGGACATACATATCAAAAAATCTTTAATTTAGACCTAATATGTTCAGAGTTTTGAAGAATTTAAATTTTATATAGCCTGGGGGCGTGGCACTGGCTACTTTTCCAAAAATTCATATAGCCTGAATCGTACACAACAATCTTGTGAACCAATCTTGAAAGTTTAAAAGAGATCGACCATAAACTTTGGACATTATTGAAGTACAAACAAAACACAAAAAATGTGGGCGTGGCACCGCCCACTTTTCCAAAATTACATAAATCTTGACCAAAGGACACACATATCCAGAAATCATTAATTTAGACCAAATATGTTCAGAGCTATGAAGAATTTAAAATTTAAATAGCCTTGGGGCGTGGCACCGCCTACTTTTCCAAAAATTGATATAGCCTAAATCGTACACAACAATCTTCTGAACCAATCTTGAAAGTTTAAAAGAGATCGACCATAAACTTTGGACATTATTGAAGTACAAACAAAACACAAAAAATGTGGGCGTGGCACCGCCCACTTTTCCAAAATTACATAAATCTTGACCAAAGGACACACATATCCAAAAATCATTAATTTAGACCAAATATGTTCAGAGTTATGAAGAATTGTAGTTTTATATAGCCTGGGGGCGTGGCACCGCCCACTTTTCCAAAAATTAGTATAGCCTATGCTTTAACCCATGATCTCAAGAATACACTGTGAAAATTTCATAAAAATCGGTTGAGTACTTTGGACGCCCATAAAGGACACACAGACACACAGACACACAGACACACATTCATTTTTATTTATAAGATTGAAATATTACTTAGCTTGTGGTCCTGGAACTGCCCACTTTTCCAAAGAATTTACAAATGTAGCCTATGTATGTCGTACCCAACGAAGGTTTTAACGTATGGGAAAAGTTTAAAACAGATCAACCATAAACTTTGGACATTATTGAAGTACAAACAAAGCACTGAATACGAAAAATGTGGGCGTGGCACGGCCCACATTTCCCAAATTATATAATTCTTGACCAAGGGACACACATATTCAAAAATCATTAGTTTAGACCAAAAATATTCAAAGTTATGATGATTTAAATTTTATATAGCCTGAGGGCGTGGCACAACAATCTTCTGAATCAATCTGCAAATTTAGAGAAGATCGACCATAAACTTTGAACTTATTGAAGTACAAACAAAACACAAAAAATGTGGGCGTGGCACCGCCCACTTTTCCAAAATTACATATGTAAATCGTGACTAAAGGACACACATATCCAGAAATCATTAATTTAGACAAAATATGTTCAGAGCTATGAAGAATTTAATTTTTATAAAGCCTGGGGGCGTGGCACCGCCTACTTTTCCAAAAATTGATATAGCCTAAATCGTACACAACAATCTTCTGAACCAATCTTGAAAGTTTAAAAGAGATCGACCATAAACTTTGGACATTATTGAAGTACAAACAAAACACAAAAAATGTGGGCGTGGCACCGCCCACTTTTCCAAAATTACATAAATCTTGACCAAAGGACACACATATCCAAAAATCATTAATTTAGACCAAATATGTTCAGAGTTATGAAGAATTGTAGTTTTATATAGCCTGGGGGCGTGGCACCGCCCACTTTTCCAAAAATTAGTATAGCCTATGCTTTAACCCATGATCTCAAGAATATACTGTGAAAAGTTCATAAAAATCGGTTGAGTACTTTGGACGCCCATAAAGGACACACAGACACACAGACACACATTCATTTTTATTTATAAGATTGAAATATTACTTAGCTTGTGGTCCTGGAACTGCCCACTTTTCCAAAGAATTTACAAATGTAGCCTATGTATGTCGTACCCAACGAAGATTTTAACGTATTGAAAAAGTTTAAAACAGATCAACCATAATCTTTGGACATTATTGAAGTACAAAGAAAGCACTGAATACGAAAAATGTGGGCGTGGCACGGCCCACATTTCCCAAATTATATAATTCTTGACTAAAGGACACACATATCAAAAAATCTTTAATTTAGACCTAATATGTTCAGAGTTATGAAGAATTTAAATTTTATATAGCCTGGGGGCGTGGCACTGGCTACTTTTCCAAAAATTCATATAGCCTGAATCGTACACAACAATTTTCTTAACCAATCTTGAAAGTTTAAAAGAGATCGACCATAAACTTTGGACATTATTGAAGTACAAACAAAACACAAAAAAAGGGTCGTGGCACCGCCCACTTTTCCAAAATTACATAAATCTTGACCAAAGGACACACATATCCAGAAATCATTAATTTAGGCCAAATATGTTCAGAGCTATGAAGAATTTAAATTTTATATAGCCTTGGGGCGTGGCACCGCCTACTTTTCCAAAAATTGATATAGCCTAAATCGTACACAACAATTTTCTTAACCAATCTTGAAAGTTTAAAAAAGATCGACCAT
This sequence comes from Sphenella marginata, assembly GCA_951509765.1. NCBI lineage: Eukaryota > Metazoa > Arthropoda > Insecta > Diptera > Tephritidae > Sphenella > Sphenella marginata. Next base: position 65,675,723 of record OX608079.1, on the reverse strand, counting down.
AAATTTTGGACATTATTGAAGTACAAACAAAACACAAAAAATGTGGGCGGGGCACCGCCCACATTTCCCAAATTATATAATTCTTGACCAAGGGACACACATATCCAAAAATCATCAGCTTAGACCAAAAATATTCAAAGTTATGATGATTTAAATTTTATATAGCCTGGGGGCGTGGCACAACAATCTTCTGAACCAATCTGGAAATTTAGAGAAGATCGACCATAAACTTTGAACTTATTGAAGTACAAACAAAACACAAAAAATGTGGGCGTGGGACCGCCCACTTTTCCCAAATTATATCCATCTTGACTAAAGGACACACATATCAAAAAATCTTTAATTTAGACCTAATATGTTCAGAGTTATGAAGAATTTAAATTTTATATAGCCTGGGGGCGTGGCACTGGCTACTTTTCCAAAAATTCATATAGCCTGAATCGTACACAACAATTTTCTTAACCAATCTTGAAAGTTTAAAAGAGATCGACCATAAACTTTGGACATTATTGAAGTACAAACAAAACACAAAAAATGTGGGCGTGGCACCGCCCACTTTTCCAAAATTACATAAATGTTGACCAAAGGACACACATATCCAAAAATCATTAATTTAGACCAAACATGTTCAGAGTTGTGAAGAATTGTAGTTTTATATAGCCTGGGAGCGTGGCACCGCCCACTTTTCCAAAAATTAGTATAGCCTATGCTTTAACCCATGATCTCAAGAATGTACTGTGAAAATTTCATAAAAATCGGTTGAGTACTTTGGACGCCCATAAAGGACACACAGACACACAGACACACATTCATTTTTATTTATAAGATTGAAATATTACTTAGCTTGTGGTCCTGGAACTGCCCACTTTTCCAAAGAATTTACAAATGTAGCCTATGTACATATGTCGTACCTAACGAAGATTTTAACGTATTGGAAAAGTTTAAAACAGATCAACCATAAACTTTGGACATTATTGAAGTACAAAGAAAGCACTGAATACGAAAAATGTGGGCGTGGCACGGCCCACATTTCCCAAATTATATAATTCTTGACCAAGGGACACACATATCCAAAAATCATTAGTTTAGACCAAAAATATTCAAAGTTATGATGATTTAAATTTTATATAGCCTGAGGGCGTGGCACAACAATCTTCTGAATCAATCTGCAAATTTAGAGAAGATCGACCATAAACTTTGAACTTATTGAAGTACAAACAAAACACAAAAAATGTGGGCGTGGCACCGCCCACTTTTCCAAAATTACATATGTAAATCGTGACTAAAGGACACACATATCCAGAAATCATTAATTTAGACAAAATATGTTCAGAGCTATGAAGAATTTAATTTTTATAAAGCCTGGGGGCGTGGCACCGCCTACTTTTCCAAAAATTGATATAGCCTAAATCGTACACAACAATCTTCTGAACCAATCTTGAAAGTTTAAAAGAGATCGACCATAAACTTTGGACATTATTGAAGTACAAACAAAACACAAAAAATGTGGGCGTGGCACCGCCCACTTTTCCAAAATTACATAAATCTTGACCAAAGGACACACATATCCAAAAATCATTAATTTAGACCAAATATGTTCAGAGTTATGAAGAATTGTAGTTTTATATAGCCTGGGGGCGTGGCACCGCCCACTTTTCCAAAAATTAGTATAGCCTATGCTTTAACCCATGATCTCAAGAATATACTGTGAAAAGTTCATAAAAATCGGTTGAGTACTTTGGACGCCCATAAAGGACACACAGACACACAGACACACATTCATTTTTATTTATAAGATTGAAATATTACTTAGCTTGTGGTCCTGGAACTGCCCACTTTTCCAAAGAATTTACAAATGTAGCCTATGTATGTCGTACCCAACGAAGATTTTAACGTATTGAAAAAGTTTAAAACAGATCAACCATAATCTTTGGACATTATTGAAGTACAAAGAAAGCACTGAATACGAAAAATGTGGGCGTGGCACGGCCCACATTTCCCAAATTATATAATTCTTGACTAAAGGACACACATATCAAAAAATCTTTAATTTAGACCTAATATGTTCAGAGTTATGAAGAATTTAAATTTTATATAGCCTGGGGGCGTGGCACTGGCTACTTTTCCAAAAATTCATATAGCCTGAATCGTACACAACAATTTTCTTAACCAATCTTGAAAGTTTAAAAGAGATCGACCATAAACTTTGGACATTATTGAAGTACAAACAAAACACAAAAAAAGGGTCGTGGCACCGCCCACTTTTCCAAAATTACATAAATCTTGACCAAAGGACACACATATCCAGAAATCATTAATTTAGGCCAAATATGTTCAGAGCTATGAAGAATTTAAATTTTATATAGCCTTGGGGCGTGGCACCGCCTACTTTTCCAAAAATTGATATAGCCTAAATCGTACACAACAATTTTCTTAACCAATCTTGAAAGTTTAAAAAAGATCGACCATAAATTTTGGACATTATTGAAGTACAAACAAAACACAAAAAATGTGGGCGGGGCACCGCCCACATTTCCCAAATTATATAATTCTTGACCAAGGGACACACATATCCAAAAATCATCAGCTTAGACCAAAAATATTCAAAGTTATGATGATTTAAATTTTATATAGCCTGGGGGCGTGGCACAACAATCTTCTGAACCAATCTGGAAATTTAGAGAAGATCGACCATAAACTTTGAACTTATTGAAGTACAAACAAAACACAAAAAATGTGGGCGTGGGACCGCCCACTTTTCCCAAATTATATCCATCTTGACTAAAGGACACACATATCAAAAAATCTTTAATTTAGACCTAATATGTTCAGAGTTATGAAGAATTTAAATTTTATATAGCCTGGGGGCGTGGCACTGGCTACTTTTCCAAAAATTCATATAGCCTGAATCGTACACAACAATTTTCTTAACCAATCTTGAAAGTTTAAAAGAGATCGACCATAAACTTTGGACATTATTGAAGTACAAACAAAACACAAAAAATGTGGGCGTGGCACCGCCCACTTTTCCAAAATTACATAAATGTTGACCAAAGGACACACATATCCAAAAATCATTAATTTAGACCAAACATGTTCAGAGTTGTGAAGAATTGTAGTTTTATATAGCCTGGGAGCGTGGCACCGCCCACTTTTCCAAAAATTAGTATAGCCTATGCTTTAACCCATGATCTCAAGAATGTACTGTGAAAATTTCATAAAAATCGGTTGAGTACTTTGGACGCCCATAAAGGACACACAGACACACAGACACACATTCATTTTTATTTATAAGATTGAAATATTACTTAGCTTGTGGTCCTGGAACTGCCCACTTTTCCAAAGAATTTACAAATGTAGCCTATGTACATATGTCGTACCTAACGAAGATTTTAACGTATTGGAAAAGTTTAAAACAGATCAACCATAAACTTTGGACATTATTGAAGTACAAAGAAAGCACTGAATACGAAAAATGTGGGCGTGGCACGGCCCACATTTCCCAAATTATATAATTCTTGACCAAGGGACACACATATCCAAAAATCATTAGTTTAGACCAAAAATATTCAAAGTTATGATGATTTAAATTTTATATAGCCTGGGGGCGTGGCACAACAATCTTCTGAACCAATCTGGAAATTTAGAGAAGATCGACCATAAACTTTGAACTTATTGAAGTACAAACAAAACACAAAAAATGTGGGCGTGGGACCGCCCACTTTTCTCAAATTATATCCATCTTGACTAAAGGACACACATATCAAAAAATCTTTAATTTAGACCTAATATGTTCAGAGTTATGAAGAATTTAAATTTTATATAGCCTGGGGGCGTGGCACTGGCTACTTTTCCAAAAATTCATATAGCCTGAATCGTACACAACAATCTTGTGAACCAATCTTGACAGTTTAAAAGAGATCGACCATAAACTTTGGACATTATTGAAGTACAAACAAAACACAAAAAATGTGGGCGTGGCACCGCCCACTTTTCCAAAATTACATAAATCTTGACCAAAGGACACACATATCCAAAAATCATTAATTTAGACCAAATATGTTCAGAGTTATGAAGAATTGTAGTTTTATATAGCCTGGGGGCGTGGCACCGCCCACTTTTCCAAAATTACATAAATCTTGACCAAAGGACACACATATCCAGAAATCATTAATTTAGACCAAATATGTTCAGAGCTATGAAGAATTTAAAATTTAAATAGCCTTGGGGCGTGGCACCGCCTACTTTTCCAAAAATTGATATAGCCTAAATCGTACACAACAATCTTCTGAACCAATCTTGAAAGTTTAAAAGAGATCGACCATAAACTTTGGACATTATTGAAGTACAAGCAAAACACAAAAAATGTGGGCGTGGCACCGCCCACTTTTCCAAAATTACATAAATCTTGACCAAAGGACACACATATCCAAAAATCATTAATTTAGACCAAATATGTTCAGAGTTATGAAGAATTGTAGTTTTATATAGCCTGGGGGCGTGGCACCGCCCACTTTTCCAAAAATTAGTATAACCTATGCTTTAACCCATGATCTCAAGAATACACTGTGAAAATTTCATAAAAATCGGTTGAGTACTTTGGACGCCCATAAAGGACACACAGACACACAGACACACAGACACACAGACACACAGACACATATTCATTTTTATTTATAAGATTGAAATATTACTTAGCTTGTGGTCCTGGAACTGCCCACTTTTCCAAAGAATTTACAAATGTAGCCTATGTATGTCGTACCCAACGAAGATTTTAACGTATGGGAAAAGTTTAAAACAGATCAACCATAAACTTTGGACATTATTGCAGTACAAACAAAGCACTGAATACGAAAAATGTGGGCGTGGCACGGCCCACATTTCCCAAATTATATAATTCTTGACCAAGGGACACACATATTCAAAAATCATTAGTTTAGACGAAAAATATTCAAAGTTATGATGATTTAAATTTTATATAGCCTGAGGGCGTGGCACAACAATCTTCTGAACCAATCTGCAAATTTAGAGAAGATCGACCATAAACTTTGAACTTATTGAAGTACAAACAAAACACAAAAAATGTGGGCGTGGCACCGCCCACTTTTCCAAAATTACATAAATCGTGACTAAAGGACACACATATCCAGAAATCATTAATTTAGACAAAATATGTTCAGAGCTATGAAGAATTTAATTTTTATATAGCCTGGGGGCGTGGCACCGCCTACTTTTCCAAAAATTGATATAGCCTAAATCGTACACAACAATCTTCTGAACCAATCTTGAAAGTTTAAAAGAGATCGACCATAAACTTTGGACATTATTGAAGTACAAACAAAACACAAAAAATGTGGGCGTGGCACCGCCCACTTTTCCAAAATTACATAAATCTTGACCAAAGGACACACATATCCAAAAATCATTAATTTAGACCAAATATGTTCAGAGTTATGAAGAATTGTAGTTTTATATAGCCTGGGGGCGTGGCACCGCCCACTTTTCCAAAAATTAGTATAGCCTATGCTTTAACCCATGATCTCAAGAATATACTGTGAAAATTTCATAAAAATCGGTTGAGTACTTTGGACGCCCATAAAGGACACACAGACACACATTCATTTTTATTTATAAGATTGAAATATTACTTAGCTTGTGGTCCTGGAACTGCCCACTTTTCCAAAGAATTTACAAATGTAGCCTATGTATGTCGTACCCAACGAAGATTTTAACGTATTGAAAAAGTTTAAAACAGATCAACCATAATCTTTGGACATTATTGAAGTACAAAGAAAGCACTGAATACGAAAAATGTGGGCGTGGCACGGCCCACATTTCCCAAATTATATAATTCTTGACTAAAGGACACACATATCAAAAAATCTTTAATTTAGACCTAATATGTTCAGAGTTATGAAGAATTTAAATTTTATATAGCCTGGGGGCGTGGCACTGGCTACTTTTCCAAAAATTCATATAGCCTGAATCGTACACAACAATTTTCTTAACCAATCTTGAAAGTTTAAAAGAGATCGACCATAAACTTTGGACATTATTGAAGTACAAACAAAACACAAAAAATGTGGGCGTGGCACCGCCCACTTTTCCAAAATTACATAAATCTTGACCAAAGGACACACATATCCAGAAATCATTAATTTAGGCCAAATATGTTCAGAGCTATGAAGAATTTAAATTTTATATAGCCTTGGGGCGTGGCACCGCCTACTTTTCCAAAAATTGATATAGCCTAAATCGTACACAACAATTTTCTTAACCAATCTTGAAAGTTTAAAGAAGATCGACCATAAACTTTGGACATTATTGAAGTACAAACAAAACACAAAAAATGTGGGCGTGGCACCGCCCACATTTCCCAAATTATATAATTCTTGACCAAGGGACACACATATCCAAAAATCATTAGTTTAGACCAAAAATATTCAAAGTTATGATGATTTAAATTTTATATAGCCTGGGGGCGTGGCACAACAATCTTCTGAACCAATCTGGAAATTTAGAGAAGATCGACCATAAACTTTGAACTTATTGAAGTACAAACAAAACACAAAAAATGTGGGCGTGGGACCGCCCACTTTTCCCAAATTACATAAATCGTGACTAAAGGACACACATATCCAGAAATCATTAATTTAGACAAAATATGTTCAGAGCTATGAAGAATTTAATTTTTATATAGCCTGGGGGCGTGGCACCGCCTACTTTTCCAAAAATTGATATAGCCTAAATCGTACACAACAATCTTCTGAACCAATCTTGAAAGTTTAAAAGAGATCGACCATAAACTTTGGACATTATTGAAGTACAAACAAAACACAAAAAATGTGGGCGTGGCACCGCCCACTTTTCCAAAATTACATAAATCTTGACCAAAGGACACACATATCCAAAAATCATTAATTTAGACCAAATATGTTCAGAGTTATGAAGAATTGTAGTTTTATATAGCCTGGGGGCGTGGCACCGCCCACTTTTCCAAAAATTAGTATAGCCTATGCTTTAACCCATGATCTCAAGAATATACTGTGAAAATTTCATAAAAATCGGTTGAGTACTTTGGACGCCCATAAAGGACACACAGACACACATTCATTTTTATTTATAAGATTGAAATATTACTTAGCTTGTGGTCCTGGAACTGCCCACTTTTCCAAAGAATTTACAAATGTAGCCTATGTATGTCGTACCCAACGAAGATTTTAACGTATGGGAAAAGTTTAAAACAGATCAACCATAAACTTTGGACATTATTGCAGTACAAACAAAGCACTGAATACGAAAAATGTGGGCGTGGCACGGCCCACATTTCCCAAATTATATAATTCTTGACCAAGGGACACACATATTCAAAAATCATTAGTTTAGACGAAAAATATTCAAAGTTATGATGATTTAAATTTTATATAGCCTGAGGGCGTGGCACAACAATCTTCTGAACCAATCTGCAAATTTAGAGAAGATCGACCATAAACTTTGAACTTATTGAAGTACAAACAAAACACAAAAAATGTGGGCGTGGCACCGCCCACTTTTCCAAAATTACATAAATCGTGACTAAAGGACACACATATCCAGAAATCATTAATTTAGACAAAATATGTTCAGAGCTATGAAGAATTTAATTTTTATATAGCCTGGGGGCGTGGCACCGCCTACTTTTCCAAAAATTGATATAGCCTAAATCGTACACAACAATCTTCTGAACCAATCTTGAAAGTTTAAAAGAGATCGACCATAAACTTTGGACATTATTGAAGTACAAACAAAACACAAAAAATGTGGGCGTGGCACCGCCCACTTTTCCAAAATTACATAAATCTTGACCAAAGGACACACATATCCAAAAATCATTAATTTAGACCAAATATGTTCAGAGTTATGAAGAATTGTAGTTTTATATAGCCTGGGGGCGTGGCACCGCCCACTTTTCCAAAAATTAGTATAGCCTATGCTTTAACCCATGATCTCAAGAATATACTGTGAAAATTTCATAAAAATCGGTTGAGTACTTTGGACGCCCATAAAGGACACACAGACACACATTCATTTTTATTTATAAGATTGAAATATTACTTAGCTTGTGGTCCTGGAACTGCCCACTTTTCCAAAGAATTTACAAATGTAGCCTATGTATGTCGTACCCAACGAAGATTTTAACGTATTGAAAAAGTTTAAAACAGATCAACCATAATCTTTGGACATTATTGAAGTACAAAGAAAGCACTGAATACGAAAAATGTGGGCGTGGCACGGCCCACATTTCCCAAATTATATAATTCTTGACTAAAGGACACACATATCAAAAAATCTTTAATTTAGACCTAATATGTTCAGAGTTATGAAGAATTTAAATTTTATATAGCCTGGGGGCGTGGCACTGGCTACTTTTCCAAAAATTCATATAGCCTGAATCGTACACAACAATTTTCTTAACCAATCTTGAAAGTTTAAAAGAGATCGACCATAAACTTTGGACATTATTGAAGTACAAACAAAACACAAAAAATGTGGGCGTGGCACCGCCCACTTTTCCAAAATTACATAAATCTTGACCAAAGGACACACATATCCAGAAATCATTAATTTAGGCCAAATATGTTCAGAGCTATGAAGAATTTAAATTTTATATAGCCTTGGGGCGTGGCACCGCCTACTTTTCCAAAAATTGATATAGCCTAAATCGTACACAACAATTTTCTTAACCAATCTTGAAAGTTTAAAGAAGATCGACCATAAACTTTGGACATTATTGAAGTACAAACAAAACACAAAAAATGTGGGCGTGGCACCGCCCACATTTCCCAAATTATATAATTCTTGACCAAGGGACACACATATCCAAAAATCATTAGTTTAGACCAAAAATATTCAAAGTTATGATGATTTAAATTTTATATAGCCTGGGGGCGTGGCACAACAATCTTCTGAACCAATCTGGAAATTTAGAGAAGATCGACCATAAACTTTGAACTTATTGAAGTACAAACAAAACACAAAAAATGTGGGCGTGGGACCGCCCACTTTTCCCAAATTATATCCATCTTGACTAAAGGACACACATATCAAAAAATCTTTAATTTAGACCTAATATGTTCAGAGTTATGAAGAATTTAAATTTTATATAGCCTGGGGGCGTGGCACTGGCTACTTTTCCAAAAATTCATATAGCCTGAATCGTACACAACAATTTTCTTAACCAATCTTGAAAGTTTAAAAGAGATCGACCATAAACTTTGGACATTATTGAAGTACAAACAAAACACAAAAAATGTGGGCGTGGCACCGCCCACTTTTCCAAAATTACATAAATCTTGACCAAAGGACACACATATCCAAAAATCATTAATTTAGACCAAATATGTTCAGAGTTGTGAAGAATTGTAGTTTTATATAGCCTGGGAGCGTGGCACCGCCCACTTTTCCAAAAATTAGTATAGCCTATGCTTTAACCCATGATCTCAAGAATGTACTGTGAAAATTTCATAAAAATCGGTTGAGTACTTTGGACGCCCATAAAGGACACACAGACACACAGACACACATTCATTTTTATTTATAAGATTGAAATATTACTTAGCTTGTGGTCCTGCAACTGCCCACTTTTCCAAAGAATTTACAAATGTAGCCTATGTACATATGTCGTACCTAACGAAGATTTTAACGTATTGGAAAAGTTTAAAACAGATCAACCATAAACTTTGGACATTATTGAAGTACAAAGAAAGCACTGAATACGAAAAATGTGGGCGTGGCACAGCCCACATTTCCCAAATTATATAATTCTTGACCAAGGGACACACATATCCAAAAATCATTAGTTTAGACCAAAAATATTCAAAGTTATGATGATTTAAATTTTATATAGCCTGGGGGCGTGGCACAACAATCTTCTGAACCAATCTGGAAATTTAGAGAAGATCGACCATAAACTTTGAACTTATTGAAGTACAAACAAAACACAAAAAATGTGGGCGTGGGACCGCCCACTTTTCTCAAATTATATCCATCTTGACTAAAGGACACACATATCAAAAACTCTTTAATTTAGACCTAATATGTTCAGAGTTATGAAGAATTTAAATTTTATATAGCCTGGGGGCGTGGCACTGGCTACTTTTCCAAAAATTCATATAGCCTGAATCGTACACAACAATTTTCTTAACCAATCTTGAAAGTTTAAAAGAGATCGACCATAAACTTTGGACATTATTGAAGTACAAACAAAACACAAAAAAAGGGGCGTGGCACCGCCCACTTTTCCAAAATTACATAAATCTTGACCAAAGGACACACATATCCAGAAATCATTAATTTAGACCAAATATGTTCAGAGCTATGAAAAATTTAAATTTTATATAGCCTGGGGGCATGGCACCGCCTACTTTTCCAAAAGTTGATATAGCCTAAATCGTACACAACAATCTTCTGAACCAATCTTGACAGTTTAAAAGAGATCGACCATAAACTTTGGACATTATTGAAGTACAAACAAAACACAAAAAATGTGGGCGTGGCACCGCCCACTTTTCCAAAATTACATAAATCTTGACCAAAGGACACACATATCCAGAAATCATTAATTTAGACCAAATATGTTCAGAGCTATGAAGAATTTAAATTTTATATAGCCTTGGGGCGTGGCACCGCCTACTTTTCCCAAATTATATAATTCTTGACCAAGGGACACACATATACAAAAATCATTAGTTTAGACCAAAAATATTCAAAGTTATGATGATTTAAATTTTATATAGCCTGGGGGCGTGGCACAACAATCTTCTGAACCAATCTGGAAATTTAGAGAAGATCGACCATAAACTTTGAACTTATTGAAGTACAAACAAAACACAAAAAATGTGGGCGTGGGACCGCCCACTTTTCCAAAATTACATAAATCTTGACCAAAGGACACACATATCCAAAAATCATTAATTTAGACCAAATATGTTCAGAGCTATGAAGAATTTAAATTTTATATAGCCTTGGGGCGTGGCACCGCCTACTTTTCCAACAATTGATATAGCCTAAATCGTACACAACAATTTTCTTAACCAATCTTGAAAGTTTAAAAGAGATCGACCATAAACTTTGGACATTATTGAAGTACAAACAAAACACAAAAAATGTGGGCGTGGGACCGCCCACTTTTCCCAAATTATATCCATCTTGACTAAAGGACACACATATCAAAAAATCTTTAATTTAGACTTAATATGTTCAGAGTTATGAAAAATGAAAAGAGGTAGTGTTTAAAAGTTTCTATGTATGTGAAATTAAACTAATAAAACAAATTCACTTGATGATGATTTAAATTTTATATAGCCTTGGGGCGTGGCACCGCCTACTTTTCCCAAATTATATAATTCTTGACCAAGGGACACACATATCCAAAAATCATTAGTTTAGACCAAAAATATTCAAAGTTATGATGATTTAAATTTTATATAGCCTGGGGGCGTGGCACAACAATCTTCTGAACCAATCTGGAAATTTAGAGAAGATCGACCATAAACTTTGAACTTATTGAAGTACAAACAAAACACAAAAAATGTGGGCGTGGGACCGCCCACTTTTCCAAAATTACATAAATCTTGACCAAAGGACACACATATCCAGAAATCATTAATTTAGACCAAATATGTTCAGAGCTATGAAGAATTTAAATTTTATATAGCCTTGGGGCGTGGCACCGCCTACTTTTCCAACAATTGATATAGCCTAAATCGTACACAACAATTTTCTTAACCAATCTTGAAAGTTTAAAAGAGATCGACCATAAACTTTGGACATTATTGAAGTACAAACAAAACACAAAAAATGTGGGCGTGGGACCGCCCACTTTTCCCAAATTATATCCATCTTGACTAAAGGACACACATATCAAAAAATCTTTAATTTAGACTTAATATGTTCAGAGTTATGAAAAATGAAAAGAGGTAGTGTTTAAAAGTTTCTATGTATGTGAAATTAAACTAATAAAACAAATTCACTTTATTCAAATATAAATATTCAAAGTTATGAAGAATTTAAATTTTATATAGCCTTGGGGCGTGGCACCGCCTACTTTTCCAAAAATTGATATAGCCTAAATCGTACACAACAATTTTCTTAACCAATCTTGAAAGTTTAAAAGAGATCGACCATAAACTTTGAACTTATTGAAGTACAAACAAAACACAAAAAATGTGGGCGTGGCACCGCCCACTTTTCCAAAATTACATAAATCTTGACCAAAGGACACACATATCCAGAAATCATTAATTTAGACCAAATATGTTCAGAGCTATGAAGAATTTAAATTTTATATAGCCTGGGGGCGTGGCACCGCCTACTTTTCCAAAAATTGATATAGCCTAAATCGTGCACAACAATCTTCTGAACCAATCTTGACAGTTTAAAAGAGATCGACCATAAACTTTGGACATTATTGAAGTACAAACAAAACACAAAAAATGTGGGCGTGGCACCGCCCACTTTTCCAAAATTACATAAATCTTGACCAAAGGACACACATATCCAGAAATCATTAATTTAGACCAAATATGTTCAGAGCTATGAAGAATTTAAATTTTATATAGCCTTGGGGCGTGGCACCGCCTACTTTTCCAAAAATTGATATAGCCTAAATCGTACACAACAATTTTCTTAACCAATCTTGAAAGTTTAAAAGAGATCGACCATAAACTTTGGACATTATTGAAGTACAAACAAAACACAAAAAATGTGGGCGTGGCACCGCCCACATTTCCCAAATTATATAATTCTTGACTAAGGGACTCACATATCCAAAAATCATTAGTTTAGACCAAAAATATTCAAAGTTATGATGATTTAAATTTTATATAACCTGGGGGCGTGGCACAACAATCTTCTGAACCAATCTGGAAATTTAGAGAAGATCGACCATAATCTTTGAACTTATTGAAGTACAAACAAAACACAAAAAATGTGGGCGTGGGACCGCCCACTTTTCCCAAATTATATCCATCTTGACTAAAGGACGCTCATATCAAAAAATCTTTAATTTAGACCTAATATGTTCAGAGTTATGAAAAATGAAAAGAGGTAGTGTTTAAAAGTTTCTATGTATGTGAAATTAAACTAATAAAACAAATTCACTTTATTCAAATATAAATATTCAAAGTTATGATGATTTAAATTTTATATAGCCTGGGGGCGTGGGACAACAATCTTCTGAACCAATCTGGAAATTTAGAGAAGATCGACCATAAACTTTGAACTTATTGAAGGACAAACAAAACACAAAAAATGTGGGCGTGGGACCGCCCACTTTTCCAAAATTACATAAATTTTGACCAAAGGACAAACATATCCAGAAATCATTAATTTAGACCAAATATGTTCAGAGCTATGAAGAAATTAAATTTTATATAGCCTTGGGGCGTGGCACCGCCTACTTTTCCAAAAATTGATATAGCCTAAATCGTACACAACAATTTTCTTAACCAATCTTGAAAGTTTAAAAGAGATCGACCATAAACTTTGGACATTATTGAAGTACAAACAAAACACAAAAAATGTGGGCGTGGCACCGCCCACTTTTCCAAAATTACATAAATCGTGACTAAAGAACACACATATCCAAAAATCATTAGTTTAGACCAAAAATACTCAAAGTTATGATGATTTAAATTTTATATAGCCTGGGGGCGTGGCACAACAATCTTCTGAACCAATCTGGAAATTTAGAGAAGATCGACCATAAACTTTGAACTTATTGAAGTACAAACAAAACACAAAAAATGTGGGCGTGGGACCGCCCACTTTTCCAAAATTACATAAATCGTGACTAAAGGACACACATATCCAGAAATCATTAATTTAGAGCAAATATGTTCAGAGCTATAAAGAATTTAATTTTTATATAGCCTGGGGGCGTGGCACCGCCTACTTTTCCAAAAATTGATATAGCCTAAATCGTACACAACAATCTTCTGAACCAATCTTGAAAGTTTAAAAGAGATCGACCATAAACTTTGGACATTATTGAAGTACAAACAAAACACAAAAAATGTGGGCGTGGCACCGCCCACTTTTCCAAAATTACATAAATCTTGACCAAAGGACACACATATCAAAAAATCATTAATTTAGACCAAATATGTTCAGAGTTATGAAGAATTGTAGTTTTATATAGCCTGGGGGCGTAGCACCGCCCACTTTTCCAAAAATTAGTATAGCCTATGCTTTAACCCATGATCTCAAGAATATACTGTGAAAATTTCATAAAAATCGGTTGAGTACTTTGGACGCCCATAAAGGACACACAAACACACATTCATTTTTATTTATAAGATTGAAATATTACTTAGCTTGTGGTCCTGGAACTGCCCACTTTTCCAAAGAATTTACAAATGTAGCCTATGTATGTCGTACCCAACGAAGATTTTAACGTATTGAAAAAGTTTAAAACAGATCAACCATAAACTTTGGACATTATTGAAGTACAAACAAAGCACTGAATACGAAAAATGTGGGCGTGGCACGGCCCACATTTCCCAAATTATATAATTCTTGACCAAGGGACACACATATCCAAAAATCATTAGTTTAGACCAAAAATATTCAAAGTTATGATGATTTAACTTTTATATAGCCTGGGGGCGTGGCACAACAATCTTCTGAACCAATCTGGAAATTTAGAGAAGATCGACCATAATCTTTGAACTTATTGAAGTACAAACAAAACACAAAAAATGTGGGCGTGGGACCGCCCACTTTTCCCAAATTATATAATTCTTGACCAAAGGACACACATATCCAGAAATCATTAACTTAGACCAAATATGTTCAGAGCTATGAAGAATTTAAATTTTATATAGCCTGGGGGCGTGGCACCGCCCACTTTTCCAAAATTACATAAATCTTGACCAAAGGACACACATATCCAGAAATCATTAACTTAGACCAAATATGTTCAGAGCTATGAAGAATTTAAATTTTATATAGCCTGGGGGCGTGGCACCGCCCACTTTTCCAAAATTACATAAATCTTGACCAAAGGACACACATATCCAGAAATCATTAATTTAGACCAAATATGTTCAGAGCTATGAAGAATTTAAATTTTATATAGCCTTGGGGCGTGGCACCGCCTACTTTTCCAAAAATTGATATAGCCTAAATCGTACACAACAATTTTCTTAACCAATCTTGAAAGTTTAAAAGAGATCGACCATAAACTTTGGACATTATTGAAGTACAAACAAAACACAAAAAATGTGGGCGTGGCACCGCCCACATTTCCCAAATTATATAATTCTTGACCAAGGGACACACATATCCAAAAATCATTAGTTTAGACCAAAAATATTCAAAGTTATGATGATTTAAATTTTATATAACCTGGGGGCGTGGCACAACAATCTTCTGAACCAATCTGGAAATTTAGAGAAGATCGACCATAATCTTTGAACTTATTGAAGTACAAACAAAACACAAAAAATGTGGGCGTGGGACCGCCCACTTTTCCCAAATTATATCCATCTTGACTAAAGGACACTCATATCAAAAAATCTTTAATTTAGACCTAATATGTTCAGAGTTATGAAAAATGAAAAGAGGTAGTGTTTAAAAGTTTCTATGTATGTGAAATTAAACTAATAAAACAAATTCACTTTATTCAAATATAAATATTCAAAGTTATGATGATTTAAATTTTATATAGCCTGGGGGCGTGGGACAACAATCTTCTGAACCAATCTGGAAATTTAGAGAAGATCGACCATAAACTTTGAACTTATTGAAGGACAAACAAAACACAAAAAATGTGGGCGTGGGACCGCCCACTTTTCCAAAATTACATAAATTTTGACCAAAGGACACACATATCCAGAAATCATTAATTTAGACCAAATATGTTCAGAGCTATGAAGAAATTAAATTTTATATCGCCTTGGGGCGTGGCACCGCCTACTTTTCCAAAAATTGATATAGCCTAAATCGTACACAACAATTTTCTTAACCAATCTTGAAAGTTTAAAAGAGATCGACCATAAACTTTGGACATTATTGAAGTACAAACAAAACACAAAAAATGTGGGCGTGGCACCGCCCACTTTTCCAAAATTACATAAATCGTGACTAAAGAACACACATATCCAAAAATCATTAGTTTAGACCAAAAATATTCAAAGTTATGATGATTTAAATTTTATATAGCCTGGGGGCGTGGCACAACAATCTTCTGAACCAATCTGGAAATTTAGAGAAGATCGACCATAAACTTTGAACTTATTGAAGTACAAACAAAACACAAAAAATGTGGGCGTGGGACCGCCCACTTTTCCAAAATTACATAAATCGTGACTAAAGGACACACATATCCAGAAATCATTAATTTAGAGCAAATATGTTCAGAGCTATAAAGAATTTAATTTTTATATAGCCTGGGGGCGTGGCACCGCCTACTTTTCCAAAAATTGATATAGCCTAAATCGTACACAACAATCTTCTGAACCAATCTTGAAAGTTTAAAAGAGATCGACCATAAACTTTGGACATTATTGAAGTACAAACAAAACACAAAAAATGTGGGCGTGGCACCGCCCACTTTTCCAAAATTACATAAATCTTGACCAAAGGACACACATATCAAAAAATCATTAATTTAGACCAAATATGTTCAGAGTTATGAAGAATTGTAGTTTTATATAGCCTGGGGGCGTGGCACCGCCCACTTTTCCAAAAATTAGTATAGCCTATGCTTTAACCCATGATCTCAAGAATATACTGTGAAAATTTCATAAAAATCGGTTGAGTACTTTGGACGCCCATAAAGGACACACAAACACACATTCATTTTTATTTATAAGATTGAAATATTACTTAGCTTGTGGTCCTGGAACTGCCCACTTTTCCAAAGAATTTACAAATGTAGCCTATGTATGTCGTACCCAACGAAGATTTTAACGTATTGAAAAAGTTTAAAACAGATCAACCATAAACTTTGGACATTATTGAAGTACAAACAAAGCACTGAATACGAAAAATGTGGGCGTGGCACGGCCCACATTTCCCAAATTATATAATTCTTGACCAAGGGACACACATATCCAAAAATCATTAGTTTAGACCAAAAATATTCAAAGTTATGATGATTTAACTTTTATATAGCCTGGGGGCGTGGCACAACAATCTTCTGAACCAATCTGGAAATTTAGAGAAGATCGACCATAATCTTTGAACTTATTGAAGTACAAACAAAACACAAAAAATGTGGGCGTGGGACCGCCCACTTTTCCCAAATTATATAATTCTTGACCAAAGGACACACATATCCAGAAATCATTAACTTAGACCAAATATGTTCAGAGCTATGAAGAATTTAAATTTTATATAGCCTGGGGGCGTGGCACCGCCCACTTTTCCAAAATTACATAAATCTTGACCAAAGGACACACATATCCAGAAATCATTAACTTAGACCAAATATGTTCAGAGCTATGAAGAATTTAAATTTTATATAGCCTGGGGGCGTGGCACCGCCCACTTTTCCAAAATTACATAAATCTTGACCAAAGGACACACATATCCAGAAATCATTAATTTAGACCAAATATGTTCAGAGCTATGAAGAATTTAAATTTTATATAGCCTTGGGGCGTGGCACCGCCTACTTTTCCAAAAATTGATATAGCCTAAATCGTACACAACAATTTTCTTAACCAATCTTGAAAGTTTAAAAGAGATCGACCATAAACTTTGGACATTATTGAAGTACAAACAAAACACAAAAAATGTGGGCGTGGCACCGCCCACATTTCCCAAATTATATAATTCTTGACCAAGGGACACACATATCCAAAAATCATTAGTTTAGACCAAAAATATTCAAAGTTATGATGATTTAAATTTTATATAACCTGGGGGCGTGGCACAACAATCTTCTGAACCAATCTGGAAATTTAGAGAAGATCGACCATAATCTTTGAACTTATTGAAGTACAAACAAAACACAAAAAATGTGGGCGTGGGACCGCCCACTTTTCCCAAATTATATCCATCTTGACTAAAGGACACTCATATCAAAAAATCTTTAATTTAGACCTAATATGTTCAGAGTTATGAAAAATGAAAAGAGGTAGTGTTTAAAAGTTTCTATGTATGTGAAATTAAACTAATAAAACAAATTCACTTTATTCAAATATAAATATTCAAAGTTATGATGATTTAAATTTTATATAGCCTGGGGGCGTGGGACAACAATCTTCTGAACCAATCTGGAAATTTAGAGAAGATCGACCATAAACTTTGAACTTATTGAAGGACAAACAAAACACAAAAAATGTGGGCGTGGGACCGCCCACTTTTCCAAAATTACATAAATCGTGACTAAAGGACACACATATCCAGAAATCATTAATTTAGAGCAAATATGTTCAGAGCTATAAAGAATTTAATTTTTATATAGCCTGGGGGCGTGGCACCGCCTACTTTTCCAAAAATTGATATAGCCTAAATCGTACACAACAATCTTCTGAACCAATCTTGAAAGTTTAAAAGAGATCGACCATAAACTTTGGACATTATTGAAGTACAAACAAAACACAAAAAATGTGGGCGTGGCACCGCCCACTTTTCCAAAATTACATAAATCTTGACCAAAGGACACACATATCAAAAAATCATTAATTTAGACCAAATATGTTCAGAGTTATGAAGAATTGTAGTTTTATATAGCCTGGGGGCGTGGCACCGCCCACTTTTCCAAAAATTAGTATAGCCTATGCTTTAACCCATGATCTCAAGAATATACTGTGAAAATTTCATAAAAATCGGTTGAGTACTTTGGACGCCCATAAAGGACACACAAACACACATTCATTTTTATTTATAAGATTGAAATATTACTTAGCTTGTGGTCCTGGAACTGCCCACTTTTCCAAAGAATTTACAAATGTAGCCTATGTATGTCGTACCCAACGAAGATTTTAACGTATTGAAAAAGTTTAAAACAGATCAACCATAAACTTTGGACATTATTGAAGTACAAACAAAGCACTGAATACGAAAAATGTGGGCGTGGCACGGCCCACATTTCCCAAATTATATAATTCTTGACCAAGGGACACACATATCCAAAAATCATTAGTTTAGACCAAAAATATTCAAAGTTATGATGATTTAACTTTTATATAGCCTGGGGGCGTGGCACAACAATCTTCTGAACCAATCTGGAAATTTAGAGAAGATCGACCATAATCTTTGAACTTATTGAAGTACAAACAAAACACAAAAAATGTGGGCGTGGGACCGCCCACTTTTCCCAAATTATATAATTCTTGACCAAAGGACACACATATCCAGAAATCATTAACTTAGACCAAATATGTTCAGAGCTATGAAGAATTTAAATTTTATATAGCCTGGGGGCGTGGCACCGCCCACTTTTCCAAAATTACATAAATCTTGACCAAAGGACACACATATCCAGAAATCATTAACTTAGACCAAATATGTTCAGAGCTATGAAGAATTTAAATTTTATATAGCCTGGGGGCGTGGCACCGCCCACTTTTCCAAAATTACATAAATCTTGACCAAAGGACACACATATCCAGAAATCATTAATTTAGACCAAATATGTTCAGAGCTATGAAGAATTTAAATTTTATATAGCCTTGGGGCGTGGCACCGCCTACTTTTCCAAAAATTGATATAGCCTAAATCGTACACAACAATTTTCTTAACCAATCTTGAAAGTTTAAAAGAGATCGACCATAAACTTTGGACATTATTGAAGTACAAACAAAACACAAAAAATGTGGGCGTGGCACCGCCCACATTTCCCAAATTATATAATTCTTGACCAAGGGACACACATATCCAAAAATCATTAGTTTAGACCAAAAATATTCAAAGTTATGATGATTTAAATTTTATATAACCTGGGGGCGTGGCACAACAATCTTCTGAACCAATCTGGAAATTTAGAGAAGATCGACCATAATCTTTGAACTTATTGAAGTACAAACAAAACACAAAAAATGTGGGCGTGGGACCGCCCACTTTTCCCAAATTATATCCATCTTGACTAAAGGACACTCATATCAAAAAATCTTTAATTTAGACCTAATATGTTCAGAGTTATGAAAAATGAAAAGAGGTAGTGTTTAAAAGTTTCTATGTATGTGAAATTAAACTAATAAAACAAATTCACTTTATTCAAATATAAATATTCAAAGTTATGATGATTTAAATTTTATATAGCCTGGGGGCGTGGGACAACAATCTTCTGAACCAATCTGGAAATTTAGAGAAGATCGACCATAAACTTTGAACTTATTGAAGGACAAACAAAACACAAAAAATGTGGGCGTGGGACCGCCCACTTTTCCAAAATTACATAAATTTTGACCAAAGGACACACATATCCAGAAATCATTAATTTAGACCAAATATGTTCAGAGCTATGAAGAAATTAACTTTTATATCGCCTTGGGGCGTGGCACCGCCTACTTTTCCAAAAATTGATATAGCCTAAATCGTACACAACAATTTTCTTAACCAATCTTGAAAGTTTAAAAGAGATCGACCATAAACTTTGGACATTATTGAAGTACAAACAAAACACAAAAAATGTGGGCGTGGCACCGCCCACTTTTCCAAAATTACATAAATCGTGACTAAAGAACACACATATCCAAAAATCATTAGTTTAGACCAAAAATATTCAAAGTTATGATGATTTAAATTTTATATAGCCTGGGGGCGTGGCACAACAATCTTCTGAACCAATCTGGAAATTTAGAGAAGATCGACCATAAACTTTGAACTTATTGAAGTACAAACAAAACACAAAAAATGTGGGCGTGGGACCGCCCACTTTTCCAAAATTACATAAATCGTGACTAAAGGACACACATATCCAGAAATCATTAATTTAGAGCAAATATGTTCCGAGCTATAAAGAATTTAATTTTTATATAGCCTGGGGGCGTGGCACCGCCTACTTTTCCAAAAATTGATATAGCCTAAATCGTACACAACAATCTTCTGAACCAATCTTGAAAGTTTAAAAGAGATCGACCATAAACTTTGGACATTATTGAAGTACAAACAAAACACAAAAAATGTGGGCGTGGCACCGCCCACTTTTCCAAAATTACATAAATCTTGACCAAAGGACACACATATCAAAAAATCATTAATTTAGACCAAATATGTTCAGAGTTATGAAGAATTGTAGTTTTATATAGCCTGGGGGCGTGGCACCGCCCACTTTTCCAAAAATTAGTATAGCCTATGCTTTAACCCATGATCTCAAGAATATACTGTGAAAATTTCATAAAAATCGGTTGAGTACTTTGGACGCCCATAAAGGACACACAAACACACATTCATTTTTATTTATAAGATTGAAATATTACTTAGCTTGTGGTCCTGGAACTGCCCACTTTTCCAAAGAATTTACAAATGTAGCCTATGTATGTCGTACCCAACGAAGATTTTAACGTATTGAAAAAGTTTAAAACAGATCAACCATAAACTTTGGACATTATTGAAGTACAAACAAAGCACTGAATACGAAAAATGTGGGCGTGGCACGGCCCACATTTCCCAAATTATATAATTCTTGACCAAGGGACACACATATCCAAAAATCATTAGTTTAGACCAAAAATATTCAAAGCTATGATGATTTAACTTTTATATAGCCTGGGGGCGTGGCACAACAATCTTCTGAACCAATCTGGAAATTTAGAGAAGATCGACCATAAACTTTGAACTTATTGAAGTACAAACAAAACACAAAAAATGTGGGCGTGGGACCGCCCACTTTTCCCAAATTATATCCATCTTGACTAAAGGACACACATATCAAAAAATTTTTAATTTAGACCTAATATGTTCAGAGTTATGAAGAATTTAAATTTTATATAGCCTGGGGGCGTGGCACTGGCTACTTTTCCAAAAATTCATATAGCCTGAATCGTACACAACAATTTTCTTAACCAATCTTGAAAGTTTAAAAGAGATCGACCATAAACTTTGGACATTATTGAAGTACAAACAAAACACAAAAAAGGGGCGTGGCACCGCCCACTTTTCCAAAATTACATAAATCTTGACCAAAGGACACACATATCCAGAAATCATTAATTTAGACCAAATATGTTCAGAGCTATGAAGAATTTAAATTTTATATAGCCTGGGGGCGTGGCACCGCCTACTCTTCCAAAAATTGATATAGCCTAAATCGTACACAACAATCTTCTGAACCAATCTTGACAGTTTAAAAGAGATCGACCATAAACTTTGGACATTATTGAAGTACACACAAAACACAAAAAAGTGGGCGTGGTACCGCCTACTTTTCCAAAAATTGATATAGCCTAAATCGTACACAACAATCTTCTGAACCAATCTTGACAGTTTAAAAGAGATCGACCATAAACTTTGGACATTATTGAAGTACAAACAAAACACAAAAAATGTGGGCGTGGCACCGCTCTTGAAAGTTTCCCAAATTATATAATTCTTGACCAAGGAACACACATATCCAAAAATCATTAGTTTAGACCAAAAATATTCAAAGTTATGATGATTTAAATTTTATATAGCCTGGGGGCGTGGCACAACAATCTTCTGAACCAATCTGGAAATTTAGAGAAGATCGACCATAAACTTTGAACTTATTGAAGTACAAACAAAACACAAAAAATTATATCCATCTTGACTAAAGGACACACATATCAAAAAATCTTTAATTTAGACCTAATATGTTCAGAGTTATGAAAAATGAAAAGAGGTAGTGTTTAAAAGTTTCTATGTATGTGAAATTAAACTAATAAAACAAATTCACTTTATTCAAATATAAATATTCAAAGTTATGATGATTTAAATTTTATATAGCCTGGGGGCGTGGCACAACAATCTTCTGAACCAATCTGGAAGTTTAGAGAAGATCGACCATAAACTTTGAACTTATTGAAGTACAAACAAAACACAAAAAATGTGGGCGTGGGACCGCCCACTTTTCCAAAATTACATAAATCTTAACCAAAGGACACACATATCCAGAAATCATTAATTTAGACCAAATATGTTCAGAGCTTTGCAGAATTAAGATTTTATATAGCCTTGGGGCGTGGCACCGCCTACTTTTCCAAAAATTGATATAGCCTAAATCGTACACAACAATTTTCTTAACCAATCTTGAAAGTTTAAAAGAGATCGACCATAAACTTTGGACATTATTGAAGTACAAACAAAACACAAAAAATGTGGGCGTGGCACCGCCCACTTTTCCAAAATTACATAAATCGTGACTAAAGGCCACACATATCCAGAAATCATTAATTTAGACCAAATATGTTCAGAGCTATGAAGAATTTAATTTTTATATAGCCTGGGGGCGTGGCACCGCCTACTTTTCCAAAAATTGATATAGCCTAAATCGTAAACAACAATCTTCTGAACCAATCTTGAAAGTTTAAAAGAGATCGACCATAAACTTTGGACATTATTGAAGTACAAACAAAACACAAAAAATGTGGGCGTGGAACCGCCCACTTTTCCAAAATTACATAAATCTTGACCAAAGGACACACATATCCAAAAATCATTAATTTAGACCAAATATGTGCAGAGTTATGAAGAATTGTAGTTTTATATAGCCTGGGGGCGTGGCACCGCCCACTTTTCCAAAAATTAGTATAGCCTATGCTTTAACCCATGATCTCAAAAATATACTGTGAAAATTTCATAAAAATCGGTTGAGTACTTTGGACGCCCATAAAGGACACACAGACACACATTCATTTTCATTTATAAGATTGAAATATTACTTAGCTTGTGGTCCTGGAACTGCCCACTTTTCCAAAGAATTTACAAGTGTAGCCTATGTATGTCGTACCCAACGAAGATTTTAACGTATTGAAAAAGTTTAAAACAGATCAACCATAAACTTTGGACATTATTGAAGTACAAAGAAAGCACTGAATACGAAAAATGTGGGCGTGGCACGGCCCACATTTCCCAAATTATATAATTCTTGACCAAGGGACACACATATCCAAAAATCATTAGTTTAGACCAAAAATATTCAAAGTTATGATGATTTAACTTTTATATAGCCTGGGGGCGTGGCACAACAATCTTCTGAACCAATCTGGAAATTTAGAGAAGATCGACCATAAACTTTGAACTTATTGAAGTACAAACAAAACACAAAAAATGTGGGCGTGGGACCGCCCACTTTTCCCAAATTATATCCATCTTGACTAAAGGACACACATATCAAAAAATCTTTAATTTAGACCTAATATGTTCAGAGTTATGAAGAATTTAAATTTTATGTAGCCTGGGGGCGTGGCACTGGCTACTTTTACAAAAATTCATATAGCCTGAATCGTACACAACAATTTTCTTAACCAATCTTGAAAGTTTAAAAGAGATCGACCATAAACTTTGGACATTATTGAAGTACAAACAAAACACAAAAAAAGGGGCGTGGCACCGCCCACTTTTCCAAAATTACATAAATCTTGACCAAAGGACACACATATCCAGAAATCATTAATTTAGACCAAATATGTTCAGAGCTATGAAGAATTTAAATTTTATGTAGCCTGGGGGCGTGGCACCGCCTACTTTTCCAAAAATTGATATAGCCTAAATCGTACACAACAATCTTCTGAACCAATCTTGACAGTTTAAAAGAGATCGACCATACACTTTGGACATTATTGAAGTACAAACAAAACACAAAAAATGTGGGCGTGGCACCGCCCACTTTTCCAAAATTACATAAATCTTGACCAAAGGACACACATATCCAGAAATCATTAATTAAGCGACATACATACATAAGCTACGGTTATTTCATTCGTTTATTTTATTTGCATTGCATGCTATTGTAATTCGCAATCAGCTTATAAAATATTTCGAAGATATAGTTTATATTTTGGAAAGCCAAAGTGTGGTTTTTCATACAGGAAATGAGGAAGCCAATCGCGCCATGCCTCAGAGCCAACAGTGCTCGCCACCAATAATACATATATACTCTCTCGTTCTCCAAAGAACATTTTTAGGCAAACATGGTCGTCAGAACCTGAGCCACATGAATACATACAATTTGAGCAAAACGGTCACATAGCACCTGAGCCAAATAAAAAATAATAATAACTTAAAAAAAACAACTCGCCTTCTCTAAAGCTTAGACAAGCCTAAATCGTACACAACAATTTTCTTAACCAATCTTGAAAGTTTAAAAGAGATCGACCATAAACTTTGGACATTATTGAAGTACAAACAAAACACAAAAAATGTGGGCGTGGCACCGCCCACATTTCCCAAATTATATAATTCTTGACCAAGGGACACACATATCCAAAAATCATTAGTTTAGACCAAAAATATTCAAAGTTATGATGATTTAAATTTTATATAGCCTGGGGGCGTGGCACAACAATCTTCTGAACCAATCTGGAAATTTAGAGAAGATCGACCATAAACTTTGAACTTATTGAGGTACAAACAAAACACAAAAAATGTTTGCGTGGGACCGTCCACTTTTCCAAAATTACATAAATCTTGACCAAAGGACACACATATCCAGAAATCATTAATTTAGACCAAATATGTTCAGAGCTATGAAGAATTTAAATTTTATATAGCCTTGGGGCGTGGCACCGCCTACTTTTCCAAAAATTGATATAGCCTAAATCGTACACAACAATTTTCTTAACCAATCTTGAAAGTTTAAAAGAGATCGACCATAAACTTTGGACATTATTGAAGTACAAACAAAACAAAAAATGTGGGCGTGGCACCGCCCACATTTCCCAAATTATATAATTCTTGACCAAGGGACACACATATCCAAAAATCATTAGTTTAGACCAAAAATATTCAAAGTTATGATGATTTAAATTTTATATAGCCTGGGGACGTGGCACAACAATCTTCTGAACCAATCTGGAAATTTAGAGAAGATCGACCATAAACTTTGAACTTATTGAAGTACAAACAAAACACAAAAAATGTGGGCGTGGGACCGCCCACTTTTCCCAAATTATATCCATCTTGACTAAAGGACACACATATCAAAAAATCTTTAATTTAGACCTAATATGTTCAGAGTTATGAAGAATTTAAATTTTATATAGCCTGGGGGCGTGGCACTGGCTACTTTTCCAAAAATTCATATAGCCTGAATCGTACACAACAATCTTCTGAACCAATCTTAACAGTTTAAAAGAGATCGACCATAAACTTTGGACATTATTGAAGTACAAACAAAACACAAAAAATGTGGGCGTGGGACCGCCCACTTTTCCCAAATTATATCCATCTTGACTAAAGGACACACATATCAAAAAATCTTTAATTTAGACCTAATATGTTCAGAGTTATGAAGAATTTAAATTTTATATAGCCTGGGGGCGTGGCACTGGCTACTTTTCCAAAAATTCATATAGCCTGAATCGTACACAACAATCTTCTGAACCAATCTTAACAGTTTAAAAGAGATCGACCATAAACTTTGGACATTATTGAAGTACAAACAAAACAAAAAATGTAGGCGTGGCACCGCCCACATTTCTCAAATTATATAATTCTTTACCAAGGGACACACATATCCAAAAATCATTAGTTTAGACCAAAAATATTCAAAGTTATGATGATATAAATTTTATATAGCCTGGGGGCGTGGCACAACAATCTTCTGAACCAATCTGGAAATTTAGAGAGGATCGACCATAAACTTTGAACTTATTGAGGTACAAACAAAACACAAAAAATGTCGGCGTGGGACCGCCCACTTTTCCAAAATTACATAAATCTTGACCAAAGGACACACATATCCAGAAATCATTAATTTAGACCAAATATGTTCAGAGTTATGAAGAATTGTAGTTTTATATAGCCTGGGTGCGTGGCACCGCCTACTTTTCCAAAAATTGATATAGCCTAAATCGTACACAACAATTTTCTTAACCAATCTTGAAAGTTTAAAAGAGATCGACCATAAACTTTGGACATTATTGAAGTACAAACAAAACACAAAATATGTGGGCGTGGCACCGCCCACTTTTCCAAAATTACTTAAATCGTGACTAAAGGACACACATATCCAGAAATCATTAATTTAGACCAAATATGTTCAGAGCTATGAAGAATTTAATTTTTATATAGCCTGGGGGCGTGGCACCGCCTACTTTTCCAAAAATTGATATAGCCTAAATCGTACACAACAATCTTCTGAACCAATCTCGAAAGTTTAAAAGAGATCGACCATAAACTTTGGACATTATTGAAGTACAAACAAAACACAAAAAATGTGGGCGTGGGGCCGCCCACTTTTCCAAAATTACATAAATCTTGACTAAAGGACACACATATCCAGAAATCATTAATTTAGATCAAATATGTTCAGAGCTATGAAGAATTTAAATTTTATATAGCCTTGGGGCGTGGCACCGCCTACTTTTCCAAAAATTGATATAGCCAAAATCGTACACAATAATTTTCTTAACCAATCTTGAAAGTTTAAAAGAGATCGACCATAAACTTTGGACATTATTGAAGTACAAACAAAACACAAAATATGTGGGCGTGGCACCGCCCACTTTTCCAAAATTACTTAAATCGTGACTAAAGGACACACATATCCAGAAATCATTAATTTAGATCAAATATGTTCAGAGCTATGAAGAATTTAAATTTTATATAGCCTGGGGGCGTGGCACCGCCTACTTTTCCAAAATTAGATAAATCTTGATCAAAGGACACACATATCCAGAAATCATTAATTTAGACCAAATATGCTCAGAGCTATGAAGAATTTAAATTTTACATAGCCTGGGGGCGTGGCACCGCCTACTTTTCCAAAAATTGATATAGCCTAAATCGTACACAACAATCTTCTGAACCAATCTTGACAGTTTAAAAGAGATCGACCATAAACTTTGGACATTATTGAAGTACAAACAAAGCACTGAATACGAAAAATGTGGGCGTGGCACGGCCCACATTTCCCAAATTATATAATTCTTGACCAAGGGACACACATATCCAAAAATCATTAGTTTAGACCAAAAACATTCAAAGTTATGGTGATTTAAATTTTATATAGCCTGGGGGCGTGGCACAACAATCTTCTGAACCAATCTGGAAATTTAGAGAAGATCGACCATAAACTTTGAACTTATTGAAGTGCAAACAAAACACAAAAAATGTGGGCGTGGAACCGCCCACTTTTCCCAAATTATATCCATCTTGACTAAAGGACACACATATCAAAAAATCTTTAATTTAGACCTAATATGTTCAGAGTTATGAAGAATTTAAATTTTATATAGCCTGGGGGCGTGGCACTGGCTACTTTTCCAAAAATTCATATAGCCTGAATCGTACACAACAATCTTCTGAACCAATCTTAACAGTTTAAAAGAGATCGACCATAAACTTTGGACATTATTGAAGTACAAACAAAACAAAAAATGTAGGCGTGGCACCGCCCACATTTCTCAAATTATATAATTCTTTACCAAGGGACACACATATCCAAAAATCATTAGTTTAGACCAAAAATATTCAAAGTTATGATGATATAAATTTTATATAGCCTGGGGGCGTGGCACAACAATCTTCTGAACCAATCTGGAAATTTAGAGAGGATCGACCATAAACTTTGAACTTATTGAGGTACAAACAAAACACAAAAAATGTCGGCGTGGGACCGCCCACTTTTCCAAAATTACATAAATCTTGACCAAAGGACACACATATCCAGAAATCATTAATTTAGACCAAATATGTTCAGAGTTATGAAGAATTGTAGTTTTATATAGCCTGGGTGCGTGGCACCGCCTACTTTTCCAAAAATTGATATAGCCTAAATCGTACACAACAATTTTCTTAACCAATCTTGAAAGTTTAAAAGAGATCGACCATACTTTTTAGATGGAATTTCCGATCTCTGTCTTAATCAAATAAACGTTACAGCAAACAAGTTTGGCAAAGTCTTAGATTTAGTTTTTGTCGATGATAAAAATAAATTTTCTGTAAGTCGTGGCGATCCGCTGGTTTTACCAGAAGACGTCTACCACCCTTCTATGGAAATATTTCACGAAACCTTAAGTAATAGCCATTGTACACAAGGCTGCTCAAGTAGTAACTTTGATTTTAATTTCTCAAAAGCCAACTATAAGAAATTAAATAAAGAACTGTCTAAATTAACTTGGCCTGAGCTGTGTGGCGATATCGATTCAAACGTTTTGCATTTTAATCAAACTATTTACAACTTATTTGAGAAGATTGTTCCTAAACGTAAAATAACATATGATCATCCAACGCAATCTTGGTTTACTAAAGAGCTTATGATGCTGAAAAATAGAAAAACGCGTTCTTTCAAATTATTTAAGAAATCGGGGTTAAACAAACACTACTTGTTGTATTCTGGTCTACGTAAGAGGTACATCGACTTAAATAAAAAGTGCTATAAAGCCTATATCTCTAAAACAAAGAGAGACATTATTCGCAATCCGAAGTCATTTTATGATTTCGTAAATTCTAAACGGAAAGTAGCGGGATTTCCCTCAGCCATGAAATATAAAGACATTTTATCTAGCGATAATCAAGATATTGCAAATTTCTTTGCGCAATTTTTCACTTCTAACTATTCTGCCGTCACCAATTCTGACTTTCTAAATTATCCCTATGAGCTACATGGGAACAATTTAATTAATTGTCCAACTATATGCGCCAATGATGTTCTTGTTTGTCTGAAAACCTTGAAAGAATCTTCTAAATGTGGTCCTGATAGGATTCCTACATGCTTCTTGAAGAAGTGCGCTAACAATATTTACAAACCCCTTACCAACTTGTTCAATCTGTCACTAAAGTGTGGTGTTTTTCCAACAGCATGGAAAGAGTCGTTTCTTCTACCGCTTCACAAAAGCGGAAGCAAGGCTTCTATTGAGAACTATCGTGGCATAGCAAAGCTGTCTGCCATCCCAAAAGTGTTTGAAGCTATTGTTACCAATCAGCTTACGAATCCTATCTCTGCCTTGATTTCTGACTGTCAACACGGGTTCTGTAAGGGAAAGTCCACCGTTACAAACTTACTTGAATTTACAAATCATGTCTCAAATGGCTTTAGAAAAAATCTGCACACCGACGTTATTTATACTGATTTCAGCAAAGCTTTCGATAAAGTGTGTCACTCGTTACTTATTCATAAACTAGATCAGCTGGGTTTCCAGCCGGGTCTCAATCGCTGGATCTCTTCTTACCTTAGTGACAGAACACAAAAAGTAGTGTTTAAAAACTGTGAATCCGATGTTATTAGTGTCTCCTCTGGAGTTCCTCAAGGAAGCCATCTGGGCCCGATTCTGTTCTTGTTGTTTATAAATGACATTTCTACAGTAATAGAATTTTCGAAAATGTTAATGTATGCCGACGATGTAAAGCTTTTCATGTCATTCGCATCACCCGAAG
The DNA here is from genome assembly GCA_951509765.1 of Sphenella marginata. NCBI lineage: Eukaryota > Metazoa > Arthropoda > Insecta > Diptera > Tephritidae > Sphenella > Sphenella marginata. Next base: position 65,645,231 of record OX608079.1, on the reverse strand, counting down.
ATAGCAATAAGCTTCAATCAGACCTAAATACACTAGTTACTTGGTGCGATTTAAATTATATGCCGCTTAATCTAAAGAAATGTAAATACATGCGTTTTTCGAGAGGAATTTCACAGCCAGCTTCCTATACAATTAACAATTATAGTCTTGAGCAAATGTATGATTTTGTTGACCTTGGGGTTACTATGGATTACAAACTCAATTTCAACTGCCACATTAACGTAACAGTCAATAAAGCTAGAGGCGTTCTAGCATTTGTTAAACGATGGTCTAAAGAATTTAGCGACCCTTATGTAACTAAAACTCTCTTTACTACATTAGTCAGACCGATACTTGAATACGGTTCTATTATTTGGAACCCGCGTTACCAGGTCCACGTGGATCGCTTAGAATCAGTTCAAAAACAATTTTTACTATTTGCCTTAAGAGATCTTCACTGGGATCCCTTGTATAATTTGCCATCTTATACGAGTCGCTTAAAACTAATTAATCTTCACAGCCTTTCTAGTCGGAGGGAAATGCTTGGAATTGTCTTCATGATTAAATTACTAAATGGTTCAATCGTAAGCCCGTTTCTTTTGAGCGAAGTGAACTTCAATGTACCTTCTCGTCCATCAAGACATTTTAAACCACTTATCTTGAAACAGTGCCGAACTAATTTTGAATTAAATGAGCCTTTTCGTTGTTTGTGTCAAGATTATAATTCTCATTCTGGTACGTTTGATATCTCAGACTCACTATACAGCATAAAAAAGTCAATTCTTTCTATCCTGAATACATAGCAACAACTTTTTTTTTCATATCCTTTGATTCTTATCTTTATTCTTAACAATAACTTTTCGCTGTCAACTAATTATTTATTAATTGTGGAATCTTTTGTACTTAGCTGATGAGGTTTTCTCTGTAGCTGAGCAGTTTTAGATCTCGACGATTAACAAACCAAAGCCTTTCAAAGACTCGGCACGAAAGAACAATCCGCGCGTCATGCGGATGCGCCCCTCGCGCCGGTCGGGCGGGATATGGTGGGTAATAATCCGTTGGGCAAAAAAAAAAAAAAAAAAAAAAAAAAAAAAAAAAAAAATAAACTTTGGACATTATTGAAGTACAAACAAAACACAAAATATGTGGGCGTGGCACCGCCCACTTTTCCAAAATTACTTAAATCGTGACTAAAGGACACACATATCCAGAAATCATTAATTTAGACCAAATATGTTCAGAGCTATGAAGAATTTAATTTTTATATAGCCTGGGGGCGTGGCACCGCCTACTTTTCCAAAAATTGATATAGCCTAAATCGTACACAACAATCTTCTGAACCAATCTCGAAAGTTTAAAAGAGATCGACCATAAACTTTGGACATTATTGAAGTACAAACAAAACACAAAAAATGTGGGCGTGGGGCCGCCCACTTTTCCAAAATTACATAAATCTTGACTAAAGGACACACATATCCAGAAATCATTAATTTAGATCAAATATGTTCAGAGCTATGAAGAATTTAAATTTTATATAGCCTTGGGGCGTGGCACCGCCTACTTTTCCAAAAATTGATATAGCCAAAATCGTACACAATAATTTTCTTAACCAATCTTGAAAGTTTAAAAGAGATCGACCATAAACTTTGGACATTATTGAAGTACAAACAAAACACAAAATATGTGGGCGTGGCACCGCCCACTTTTCCAAAATTACTTAAATCGTGACTAAAGGACACACATATCCAGAAATCATTAATTTAGATCAAATATGTTCAGAGCTATGAAGAATTTAAATTTTATATAGCCTGGGGGCGTGGCACCGCCTACTTTTCCAAAATTAGATAAATCTTGATCAAAGGACACACATATCCAGAAATCATTAATTTAGACCAAATATGCTCAGAGCTATGAAGAATTTAAATTTTACATAGCCTGGGGGCGTGGCACCGCCTACTTTTCCAAAAATTGATATAGCCTAAATCGTACACAACAATCTTCTGAACCAATCTTGACAGTTTAAAAGAGATCGACCATAAACTTTGGACATTATTGAAGTACAAACAAAGCACTGAATACGAAAAATGTGGGCGTGGCACGGCCCACATTTCCCAAATTATATAATTCTTGACCAAGGGACACACATATCCAAAAATCATTAGTTTAGACCAAAAACATTCAAAGTTATGGTGATTTAAATTTTATATAGCCTGGGGGCGTGGCACAACAATCTTCTGAACCAATCTGGAAATTTAGAGAAGATCGACCATAAACTTTGAACTTATTGAAGTGCAAACAAAACACAAAAAATGTGGGCGTGGAACCGCCCACTTTTCCCAAATTATATCCATCTTGACTAAAGGACACACATATCAAAAAATCTTTAATTTAGACCTAATATGTTCAGAGTTATGAAAAATGAAAAGAGGTAGTGTTTAAAAGTTTCTATGAATGTGAAATTAAACTAATAAAACAAATTCACTTTATTCAAATATAAATATTCAAAGTTATGATGATTTAAATTTTATATAGCCTGGGGGCGTTGCACAACAATCTTCTGAACCAATCTGGAAATTTAGAGAAGATCGACCATAAACTTTGAACTTATTGAAGTACAAACAAAACACAAAAAATGTGGGCGTGGGACCGCCCACTTTTCCAAAATTACATAAATCTTGACCAAAGGACACACATATCCAGAAATCATTAATTTAGACCAAATTCGTTCAGAGCTATGAAGAATTTAAATTTTATATAGCCTTGGGGCGTGGCACCGCCTACTTTTCCAAAAATTGATATAGCCTAAATCGTACACAACAATTTTCTTAACCAATCTTGAAAGTTTAAAAGAGATCGACCATAAACTTTGGACATTATTGAAGTACAAACAAAACACAAAAATGTGGGCGTGGCACCGCCCACATTTCCCAAATTATATAATTGTTGACCAAGGGACACACATATCCAAAAATCATTAGTTTAGACAAAAAATGTGGGTGTGGGACCGCCCACTTTTCCCAAATTATATCCATCTTGACTAAAGGACACACATATCAAAAAATCTTTAATTTAGACCTAATATGTTCAGAGTTATGAAGAATTTAAATTTTATATAGCCTGGGGGCGTGGCACTGGCTACTTTTCCAAAAATTCATATAGCCTGAATCGTACACAACAATCTTCTGAACCAATCTTCACAGTTTAAAAGAGATCGACCATAAACTTTGGACATTATTGAAGTACAAACAAAACACAAAAAATGTGGGCGTGGCACCGCCCACTTTTCCAAAATTACATAAATCGTGACTAAAGGACACACATATCCAGAAATCATTAATTTATACCAAATATGTTCAGAGCTATGAAGAATTTAATTTTTATATAGCCTGCGGGCGTGGCACCGCCTACTTTTCCAAAAATTGATATAGCCTAAATCGTACACAACAATCTTCTGAACCAATCTTGAAAGTTTAAAAGAGATCGACCATAAACTTTGGACATTATTGAAGTACAAACAAAACACAAAAAATGTGGGCGTGGCACCGCCCACTTTTCCAAAATTACATAAATCTTGACCAAAGGACACACATATCCAAAAATCATTAATTTAGACCAAATATGTTCAGAGCTATGAAGAATTTAAATTTTATATAGCCTTGGGGCGTGGCACCGCCTACTTTTCCAAAATTACATAAATCTTGACCAAAGTACACACATATCCAGAAATCATTAATTTAGACCAAATATGTTCAGAGCTATGAAGAATTTAAATTTTATATAGCCTTGGGGCGTGGCACCGCCTACTTTTCCAAAATTACATAAATCTTGACCAAAGGACACACATATCCAAAAATCATTAATTTAGACCAAATATGTTCAGAGCTATGAAGAATTTAAATTTTATATAGCCTTGGGGCGTGGCACCGCCTACTTTTCCAAAATTACATAAATCTTGACCAAAGGACACACATATCCAGAAATCATTAATTTAGACCAAATATGTTCAGAGCTATGAAGAATTTAAATTTTATATAGCCTTGGGGCGTGGCACCGCCCACTTTTCCAAAATTACATAAATCTTGACCAAAGGACACACATATCCAGAAATCATTAATTTAGACCAAATATGTTCAGAGCTATGAAGAATTTAAATTTTATATAGCCTTGGGGCGTGGCACCGCCTACTTTTCCAAAAATTGATATAGCCTAAATTGTACACAAAATTTTTCTTAACCAATCTTGAAAGTTTAAAAGAGATCGACCATAAACTTCGGACATTATTGAAGTACAAACAAAACACAAAAAATGTGGGCGTGGCACCGCCCACTTTTCCAAAATTACATAAATCGTGACTAAAGGACACACATATCCAGAAATCATTAATTTAGACCAAATATGTTCAGAGCTATGAAGAATTTAATTTTTATATAGCCTGCGGGCGTGGCACCGCCTACTTTTCCAAAAATTGATATAGCCTAAATCGTACACAACAATCTTCTGAACCAATCTTGAAAGTTTAAAAGAGATCGACCATAAACTTTGGACATTATTGAAGTACAAACAAAACACAAAAAATGTGGGCGTGGCACCGCCCACTTTTCCAAAATTACATAAATCTTGACCAAAGGACACACATATCCAAAAATCATTAATTTAGACCAAATATGTTCAGAGTTATGAAGAATTGTAGTTTTATATAGCATGGGGGCGTGGCACCGCCCACTTTTCCAAAAATTAGTATAGCCTATGCTTTAACCCATGATCTCAAGAATATACTGTGAAAATTTCATAAAAATCGGTTGAGTACTTTGGACGCCCATAAAGGACACACAGACACACATTCATTTTTATTTATAAGCTGCTGATACCCGCATAGGACGGCAGTGTACATATGCAATTGATTTTTGATTTAGCTGAAATTGAAGAAAAAGTGAGAAATAATTTTAGAGAGGCGCGCATAGTTTTTTTTTTTGACAAAGTAAGTGAATTTTTTTTCATATAAATTTATGTAAGAAAAAAAATTTCATAGGTGCATACCTCCCTAAAAATCAGTATATCTTTTTTGTTTGTCGTTCGATTTTGATAAAAGAAAGTGCAGCTCCCTTTCTAAGCTTCAAGCAGTTCCACCATTAGTGAAACTCTCATCAAAATTCATTCCTTAGTTTCCAATATCCTTAATTTCAAACAGACAAACAGACAGACAATAATTTTAAAAATGGATCAGATGAACTCTATAGCATTCCCCAAGTCATCACCAGTAATTCTTTCAAAGAAATTTTTAATGTACGACTTTTCTAGAGATTTATTATAGTACTAGCAGACCCGGCAGACGTTGTTCTGCCTGACCAGTGACTTCCCTAGAAATACATTTTCAAATATTTTTCGATTAATTTTTAACATTTCATTTATTGCAGTGCTTTAGGGTATACAATATTTCTGGATTTAACTTCTTTGGTATAAACAAATAAATTTTTTAGATGCCCATCTCAAAAAACGGATCTTTTGAACTCAATGAGTATAACAAAAACCATTATGCGCTGCTGAGCAGATGTGTAGTTAGTATTTATTTAATTATATCCTATATCTACCACTTAACGCCACTATTATGATTTTATGAAAATACTCTGGATATGTATGGCAATAACAAAAAAGAAAAATTATATGCTTTGATTAAGATTTAAGAACGTTAAAATCTCACTAAAGCAAATACATTCAGGGATAGATATAACGAATTGAAATATTACTTAGCTTGTGGTCTTGGAACTGCCCACATTTCCAAAAAGTTTACAAATGTAGCCTATGTATGTCGTACCCAACGAAGATTTTAACGTATTGGAAAAGTTTAAAACAGATCAACCATAAACTTTGGACATTATTGAAGTAAAAACAAAGTACTGAATACAAAAAATATGGGCGTCGCACCGCCCACTTTTCCCAAATTATATAATTCTTGACCAAGGGACACAGAGTTGCATTGCCATTTGTTGAGTGCGGACGTGTTTTTCACCCCCTCTCGTGTTCTTATTTTATTTATTTGCTTTTCATTCCTACCACTTATTATTTGGGAAATGGACAGTTTCTGTGCTAAGTGTGATAAAAGTTTGTCACGAGGTGACACTCATGTTGTGCCTTGTGGTGGCCTTTGCAATAACTTATTCCACCGCACTTGCTGCGAAGGCAATATGGCCGCATACGATGTGGACTTGCTAATAAAGAATCGCAACATAAGGTATTTCTGTGTGGATTGCTTGGGTTCGTTTGACAGGCTTTGCAGGGCCTACGATACTGTGTTGGCCTCACATAAAGCTAGCCTGGAGACCTCGTTGATAGCCATCGACATGAAATTCAAAGATTAATTTGCCGAAATTGCTATAATTAAAAGTGATATTCAAAATCATCTCACCTCCGACATAAACAAAAACAATGAAAAGTGTATGGAAGTGATGACCGATGGCGTTAATACATTAAAGAATGCTGTTGACTCTATCAACGCTACGAAGCAGTTAGTTAGTGATAATAATAGTTGTGCACTCACTCCAAATGCTCTATCGCCTTCACCTTCTTTCATATCGCCGTGCATGCATTGTCATTTGCAATATCACTCACCTGTTCTTTCTGGTTCTAATACTACTGTAACATCTGATCTGACTTACGTCCAGCGTTCATCTACGCCAGCTGTCGCTGTAAACGAATGTCATGCTGCTTGTACGAATGCTAATGCTACTGCTAATGGCAATGACAATGCTGCATGCAGTGGGGCTAACATTACAAAGTCTCGTAAGAGAAAGACTGTACGGAACAGTGCTAATTCTGTTAATGCTTTTAAATATGCTGCTACTGATAAAACTACTGCTGTTGCCGAAAATTTTACTGCTGATACCTTCACTGCTTCTTCTGTTATCGTTGCTGGTAATCCTACGAGTGCTACTAATTCTGTTAATGAGGACAGAACGAATTCTGTAAATGCTTCTAAATCTGCTGCTTCTGCTATTATCTCTAATAGTGGTATTGCCGCTGTACCTGCGGTTAACGTTATTAATGTTCTTGGCAATGTTGAAGATCTTAATAATGATAATAATGAAGTGCAAACTGCTGTTTCCAGAGAGGAGATCTGTGCCGCCTCCTAGATCGATCTTTGTATCACGGCTGCACTCATCGTTGTCGGAAGCTGACATTGTCAACTATATTGTATCTAAGCTTGGCCTTACACCAACTAAATTAAATGTCTTGAAGTTTAATTTTAAGTATGACAGGGACATTTCTTCTTTTAAAATATCAGTCTCTGAGGCATATATTGATAGAGTACTTGAAAATTCTTTTTGGCCGAAACATTCGGTTGTACACCTGTTCACAAAAAAGTCGAAATACGTGAGGAATCCAAAAAACTTAATGAACGGTGCGCGAACAGCGCAAAGTTAACAATCAACTATCAAAACGTCCGTGGCCTACGCTCGAAATTAAGTAATTTTTTACTTAATAGTTTTGTGTTCACTGCAGAAGTTATAGCTTTTACTGAAACCTGGTTAAAACCGGATAATTTTAATTCTGAAATTTTTTGTAGTAAGTACGTAGTTTATCGACTGGATCGTGTAGGAAGAGCAGGTGGCGTCCTTATCGCTGTCTGCTCAAACCTTCAATCCGAGTTGCTAGCGTGCGATATCGCAACTGACATTGAATTCGTAGCAGTAATGCTGTCTCTGGGTTATTTCAGTTTATACATTTGCTGCTCTTATATACCGCCTCGGTCGGATATGCATGTTTATACACGCCATAGCTTAGCTATCTGCAATTTGCACTCTCAATTGCGAAATAATGACCGTCTAGTAGTTCTTGGTGATTTCAATATACCATCTGTAAATTGGATCAATATGAGCGACTCGAATTTTATGACCCGCACAACTCAGCATGAGTTTCTTGATAGCCTGTGTGACACATCTCTTCTTCAATTTAACAAATTTCTTAATTGTAAGAACAAGATGTTGGATTTAGTGTTTGCGGATGATTCTTCGGGTACTAATCTCAGCCGAATTCCCCCCTTATCCCTTCCTGAAGACCCTTTACATCCTACGCTTGAGATAGTACTGGATTTCATTCAACCTGCAGTGGCTGAAATATCAAAAGCGAAATCTCGACCCCGTTCGAGATGTTTTTACAAGGTAAATTTTGATGAGCTCAACGAGTTAATTGCTGCTCACGACTGTTCGAACCTCTATGAGTGCAATAATGTAGAGCTAGCGACTTCCATATTTTATAGTTATATCGAAGAATTCTTTGACAGCTGTGTACCCCTTAGTTTTGTTAGGGCTACAACGGATAAACCGCCTTGGTTTTCTAGGCAACTTGTTTGATTGCATAATATAAAGTCTAGGCTCTACAAGCGTTTTAAAATATCTAGGACACCTGTGAATTTTTCAAAATATTTAGTGGCGCGCTCCAATTTCCATCGTCTCAATGGACAATGTTATAAAGACTACTTAACCTGCTGTAAATTTCGGTTCAGTAGAAATCCAAAACGATTTTATTGTTTTGTTAAATCAAAAAGGAAACATCTGGATTTCCATCTTCTTTTGTTTATGGGTGTAAAAATGCCAGCACCGATTACGACATTGCGGATCTATTCGCGGAATTTTTTAAGTCTACTTATTCGTCAAATTTTCAGATCGTTACCCGTATAAATTGGAGAGTTCTAATTGCATTTTAAGCCCTTTCATCGCCAAAGACACCGTTCTTAAAGGTCTTCTTTCACTCAAACCGATATTTTCTCCGGGTCCGGATGGCGTACCCAGTTGTGTGCTAAAATACTGTGCTGAAAGTCTATCCGAACCGATCTTAAAAATATTTAAACTGTCTTTGGAATCCGCGTCATTCCCATCAATTTGGAAGAAATCATTTATTATACCCTTACATGAAAATGGTAGCAGGTCTAATATTGAGAAGTACAGAGGCATAGCTAAACTCTCAGCTATCCCTAAACTTTTTGAACAGGTAATTACGTTCCAACTCCAATATACTTGTAGGTCTTTATTATCACCTTGCCAACACGGTTTTGTAAGTCGCAGATCTACAACTACCAATCTGTTGGAATTTACTTCCTTAGTTATGGACGGTTTCCTGAATGGCAAGCAAACGGATGTCATTTATACCGATTTTAGCAAAGCATTTGACTCTGTTAATCATGCGCTTTTAATTAAGAAACTTGATCTACTTTTTTTTCCTGAACATTTATTACATTTCATTGAAAGTTACCTGGAAGGTAGGACTCAACGAGTTTTGTTTAAAAGCACATTTTCGAAGTCAATTGACGTAACCTCGGGTGTACCTCAGGGTAGCCATCTGGGCCCATTGCTTTTTACGCTGTTCATAAATGACTTACCTAAGGTTATCTTACATTCTCAAGTTCTTATGTACGCAGATGACGTTAAAATCTGTTACACTTATCTGCCATCGGACTCGTCCTGTCTCGACCGCTTGCAGGTCGATTTAGACTTATTTCAAAGTTGGTGTACAGCAAACTTACTTGTGTAATCAAATGACATTTCACCGTGTGAAACCAGTTATAACATCTTATATGCTAAACGCGTTACCTTTGGAGCGTATATCTGTTGCAAAAGATCTGGGTGTAATATTTGATCCCAAATTGAGTTTTACTATTCATATTTCATCTACTATAAACAAAGCAAATGGGGTACTTGGGTTTATAAAGCGATGGGCTAAAGAGTTTGATGACCCTTATTTCACCAGGATTCTTTACACCTCATTAGTTCGTCCAATTCTGGAGTATTGCTCCTGTGTTTGGTCTCCGAGCTATCAAAATCGCATCAACCGGATCGAGTCGGTCCAGAAACAGTTTTTAATTTTTGCATTGCGAGGTCTCAATTGGGATTCGAGTCTTCACCTACCACCGTATAGGAATAGACTTCTCCTTATTAGATTGCCAGCGCTAGAAGACCGTAGAATATTACTCGGCGTAATGTTCATTCACAAATTAATTATCGGAGAGGTTGACTCTCCCGACCTGGTTAGCAGACTACATTTTGCAGTTCCTGTTAGGACTTCCAGACATTTTGTGCCCTTCCATTTGCCTCTTTGCAGGCAAAATTTTGCCAGAAATAACCCCATGCGAATTTGGTGCTCACGTTATAATGAGTTGTACAACTGTAACAGTTTCGAATTTTAAACTGCCGCCCTGCATACGGCCATATCTACTCTTGATCTTGCCTGATATTTTAATATTTTCTTTTTGTTATTTAATGTGATATTATATATATATTATATGTTAACTAAATGTATATAATTTTTGTTCATAACTTTAATTTTGGCTTTGTATACATTCTTCTATATTTTATCCCTTTATACTCAATAGTCGATCGCTATATGTTTTGAGTCGACTTTAAACTTAAAATAAAAATAAATATCCAAAAATCATTAGTTTAGACAAAACATATTCAAAGTTATGATGATTTAAATTTTATAAAGCCTGGGGGCGGGGCACTGCCTACTTTTCCAAAAATTGATATAGCCTGAATCGTACACAACAATTTTCTTAACCAATCTTGAAAGTTTAAAAGAGATCGACCATAAATTTTGGACATTATTGAAGTACAAACAAAACACAAAAAATGTGGGCGGGGCACCGCCCACTTTTCCAAAATTAAATAAATCTTGACCAAAGGACACACATATCCAGAAATCATTAATCTAGACCAAATATGTTCAGAGCTATGAGGAATTTAAATTTTATATAGCCTGGGGGCATGGCACCGCCTACTTTTCCAAAAATTGATATAGCCTAAATCGCACACAACAATATTCTGAACCAATCTTGAAAGTTTAAAAGAGATCGACCATAAACTTTGGACATTATTGAAGTACAAACAAAACACAAAAAATGTGGGCGCGGCACCGCCCACTTTTCCCAAATTATATCCATCTTGACTAAAGGACACACATATCCAAAAATCTTTAATTTAGACCCAATATGTTCAGAGTTATGAAGAATTGTAGTTTTATATAGCCTGGGGGCGTGGCACCGCCTACTTTTCCAAAAATTGATATAGCCTAAATCGCACACAACAACATTCTGAACCAATCTTGAAAGTTTAAAAGAGATCGACCATAAACTTTGGACATTATTGAAGTACAAACAAAACACAAAAACTGTGGGCGTGGCACCGCCCACTTTTCCCAAATTATATCCATCTTGACTAAAGGACACACATGTCCAAAAATCTTTAATTTAGACCCAATATGTTCAGAGCTATGAGGAATTTAAATTTTATATAGCCTGGGGGCGTGGCACCGCCTACTTTTCCAAAACTTGATATAGCCTAAATCGCACACAACAATATTCTGAACCAATCTTGAAAGTTTAAAAGAGATCGACCATAAACTTTGGACATTATTGAAGTACAAACAAAACACAAAAACTGTGGGCGTGGCACCGCCCACTTTTTCCAAATTATATCCATCTTGACTAAAGGACACACATGTCCAAAAATCTTTAATTTAGACCCAATATGTTCAGAGTTATTGTTTAAATCAATGATGACTTGCGAGTGTTTTAAAAAAAAAAAAAAATTATAAATATAAATTTCACTTTATTAAGTAATGCTTAACACTAACAATATTGATTTAAGTATTTGAAGATGAAATGTAGATATCGTATATAGCAATATACGTTGATGAAGATAATAACAAAAGATGTATATTTAATGCTTTACAAGAGCGAATGAAAATTACATTTAATGTATGAAAATATAGATGTTGGAATTAATTTATGATGGTTCAACGATGGTGGTAATTCAGATTTTATCCCAAAATGGACGACCAAAATGGAAAGTTCTTAAATGGTTCACCGCAAGTGACCGGCACGAATAAGATGATGTATATTTGTAACTTACGTATTGTTGTTGGTTTATACTTATTTTTTGACTAATCCAACGATGACAATGTTACTCGTGATGAATGATAAAAATTGATGAATAAACTGATACGAATCAACGTGCTGGTCTGCTTGCCGGTGGTAGATAAAGAAGAAGGAATCATATGAAAACACTTGCTTTTATACAGTGACATCACTGGAAGGCAACTCCTGTAAGTTCAGTTGGAAGTGTTGGATGGCAACTCCCGTGCACTTTTTCGAACTAGCGCAGGGATGTATACAGGTGGAAATGTAGATATGTTTCATGAGCGCAAGTCAATCGAATGTTCGGAAGTGGACTCAAGGCACTTATTATCCGAAATACTTCAACAACTTTAAGTGGACGCAAGTCACTTAAACATGCCGCCGCCGTTGCACTGGTGCAATTAAATTGCGAAGATTCTGCAACCCTTTAATGGCTTGATCCAACTCGCGGCTCAACATGTCATCCGATGGTCTTGACCTGCTCTGTGATGTAGGACGTGGATTAGTTCTTGGAGTAGCCCTTGTAGTAATTCTGGACGTAGGCCTAGGATTAGCTCTTGAAGTAGACGGTGGAGTTAGCTCCTCTTCATCGTCAGATGATGGGCGGTGTAAAAGTGTGTGATGCAATTGATGGAAAATCTTGCATTTTGCTTCGGAGCGACAATCCCTGACCCTTTTATGCGTGCGCGCCAAGCAACTGGGGCAATACTCTAGAAAGTATACTTTTACTCTACGCTCCTCCACTCCCATTAGTTGGAATTCTTTACAGAACCTTAGTGCGTGGTAACGGAAACAAATTAGGCATTGATGCACATCCGGGTTGCGTGGAACTAAATGTGGTCTCATGATATGTACCTCGGACGGCGAAATCGAACGGGGGTTGCGGCTTCTGTAAAGAAGGTGAATTTTAATAAAACGAATTTTTAGATTGTTAGACCTAGAACTGGGTGTTAGTTAGCTCGGTGTGGATGGGAAGAGGACACAATTTGACGACTGGTCTAGTGAAACTACCATGCTGCGTCCTAACGTCGGCAACCCGTATATGACGATCAGACCCCTGATACACTTTTTCTACTCGGCCTAAGCGCCATTCGTTTGGGGGAAGTAACTCATTTTTTATGACGACGAAATCCCCTTCAGAAAGATCATGTTGTGGATACTTCCATTTGTACCTCTTTTGAAGTTCTTGAAGGTACTCATCTTTCCATCTTTGGCTAAATTGATGATGCAATATTTTAAGTTTTTCCCACCGATTTTGTAGTGAAAGGTTGTCGATTTGTGGTTCGGACGTTGCCAGCAAAGGAGCTCCCCGTAGAAAGTGTCCTGGAGTTAAGGCTAGCAACTCATCTGGATTGTCTGACATAGGTGAGAGTGGTCGGGAGTTCAGCAATGATCCGATGCGCGCTAGCAAGGTAGAAAGCTCTTCGAAAGTAAAGTGATGGCTTCCAGCAGTGCGTTTAAAATGTAGTTTGAAGCTTTTGACAGCTGCTTCCCAAAGGAAGAAAATGCCATTCGAAGCCGTGAAGAGAATATTTTGAAGCTATGTCTTCCGAAGATTCTTTAAGGAATTGTTTGAAATCCCTTTGAAATGCCCTATTGGCGCCGACAAAGTTTTTGCCATTGTCGGAGAAGATACGTTTTGGCAGACCGCGTCTCCCAACGAAACGGGAAAAAGCGGCTTGAAAGGCCTTAGTGGAGAGATCCGAACATGCTTCTATGTGGATAGCTTTGGTTGCAAAACATACGAAGACGCAAACGTAACCTTTGACTATCGACGATTTACGAAGAAGTGATGATCTAAGATCGAAAGGACCTGCAAATTCTAGTCCAGTATAGGTAAATGGTAAGGAGAAGTTACAACGCTCTGGTGGTAGAGTTGCCATAATTTGCGACCTGGTGTTTTTTTTGAAGATGGTGCATGTTTTGCACATGCGTATGCAAAATTTGATTTTAGATTTTAACCGAGGAATGAAATATTCCTGTCTTACGGTTCTGATCATTAGCTGATGCTCAGCGTGCATCAGTAAGTTATGGAGAAATTGTAGATAAAGGTAGCAAAACCTAGACGATTCAGGGAGAATTATTGGATGTTTTTCATTATATGAGAGATCAGAGTTAGCCAAGCGGCCGTTTACTCTGAGAAGCCTATTAGGATCAAGGAAGGGATTCAAATTCAAAAGCGAACTCTTTTTAGAAATCGATTCTTTGTTTGACAGTTTTAGATATTCATTAGGATACCGTCTTTCTTGGGCAAGTTTAATAAGCCGCGTTTTAACAAAGGGGATTTCTGACTGAGTGATAACTAGAGACTCGTAATTGGTTAGCTGAGTGGACTGTATGGACTTGGTACGATGGATGAAACGAAAAACGTAAGATATCACTCGCAGCGCTTTTGGCCAAGACGAAAATCGGTCTAAGATGTCAGGTTCCGCTTCCATTGTATGTAAGGCGTCGACTTTTCGTTCTTCTTGAAGAACAACATTTTTTCGAGAAGAAATAGGCCATTCCTCCGGGGGTTTAGGAAGCCACTCTGGTCCGGTCCACCAAAGAGATTGCTGCAACAAATCCTGTGGTCTGCATCCCCGAGTACCGAGATCTGCCGGGTTATGGTTCGTTGATACGTGCCGCCATTTGCTGTTTCCGACATTCTGGATGATTTGAGAAGTGCGATTGGCCACATACACCTTCCATGTACATGGTGGCTTTTCGAGCCACGCAAGGACAATTGATGAGTCGGACCACAGAAACGTTTCACAGTCCCCTAAAGGCAGGTGGTTGTTTAGATTTTTGATGCATTTGGATAGCAGCACCGCACCACACAGTTCTAGACGTGGAAGGCTAACTGTTTGCAAAGGTTCTACCTTTGTTTTTGCAAAAAGAAGGTGTGTCGATGTTTTGCTGCCCGATTGAGCGCGAAGATAAATAGCTGCACAATATGCCTTCTCCGAGGCGTCACAAAATCCGTGAATTTGGATGTTATGGGTAGGGGAAAACTCAGTCCAACGTGGTATTCGAATTGCTTCGATAGGAGAAAGATCAGATACAAAGTGAACCCATTTTTGCAGCGACAGTGGTTTAACGCATTCATCCCATTCAGTACCCTCTAACCATATCTGTTGTAATAATATCTTTCCCTGAGTTAGAATAGGCGCTAGCCACCCTGCGGGGTCGAAAAGTTTCGAAATAGACGATAAAATTTGCCTTTTCGTGGCATTGGCAGGTGGTGGGGTAGGTTCAATAGTATACGAAAAGCAATCGTTTAATGCCTTCCAACGAATACCGAGAGTTATTGTCGAACTTGAGCAATCAAACTTTAAAAAATCAGAATCTAACAAATCTTCGGGAGGAATGTGGCTAAGAAGTTTGGGATGGTTCGCAGTAATTTTTTTAAGTGGAAACCCTGCTGAAATCAGACATTTGATAGTTTGGGTTTGTGCTTGGATGCACGACGGAATATCATGTCCCCCTGACAGGATATCGTCTACATAAGTTTCTTTGGTCAAGATCTTCTGAGCCAGAGGGTAGCAAACCTTCGAGTCCTGTGCCAACTGGTGTAAGGTGCGAATGGCCAAGTATGGCGCACAATTTACCCCGAAAGTTACCGTCTTCAATGCAAAATCCGTAAGCTTTACCTCCTGGTCCCTGCGAAAGAGGATTTTCTGATATTGTTGATCGTCCTCATGCAAAAGAATTTGGCGGTACATCTTCTGTATGTCTCCGTTGAATACATACTTATATAGACGCCAATTTAAGATAACGAACATAAGATCTGCTTGCAGGGTTGGGCCTACGTGGAGTACATCATTAAGTGATGTTCCAGATGAAGTTGATTTCGAGGCATTAAATACTACTCGAACTTTGGTGGAGGTACTGTCTGGCTTAACTACAGAATGGTGAGGAAGGTAGTAGGAAAAATATTTCCCGTTGTGGTGAATTTCTTCCGGAGGGATCGGTTTCATGTGCTCAAGGGTCAGATATTCTTCTAGCACCCGATGGTATTCGTCTTTGAGGGTTGTATTTTTACTAAGCCTATGTTCCATTCCAATCGCCTGCTTCATCGCTTGTGATCGAGATGGACCTAGGGTGAGGAGGGTGGGAAACTCAGACTTGAACGGCAAACGCACTACGTATCGTCCATCGCTTTGACGGTGAGTCGTCTTTTGGTAGAAATCTTCGCAAGTGATTTCTTCAGATGACCAAGTATGTGATTCAGGCATTGCTTCTAGTTCCCAGAAGCGCTTTAGTTGATCGTTAAGATCCTCATTTGAAATTTCAGTAGCATATGTGTGGAAACTAGAACACTCCGTGGAGGATAATGGTCCACTTAAGTACCAGCCGAAAATGGAGTTTTGCGCAAAAAGACTACCAAGGACGTGATGTTTGACTCCTTGGAGAATAATTTGTGGAATAAGGTCGCTGCCTATAACTAGATCAATCTGCCCAGGTGTGCAAAAGAATGGATCCGCAAGATCAAGGTCCTTAATTTCCGACAAATCAGGGTTTGATATTTTAAACGATGGTAGACAACTGGTAAGTTGCTTCAGGACGATGGCGTTGGTGTGAATACGGGTATCGTGGCGTTTGGATACCAGAATCAGTTGGCAGACTCGGTTCGCATTTTCGACGAACTTTCCGCCCATTCCCGTAACTGAAAAGTTTTCTTTGTAGGTAGGAAGTTGGAGACGATTTTGTATCTTTTCTGATACGAACGTTTTTTGAGAACCTTGGTCAATTAAGGCACGTAACGTGAAGGTAGAACCCGCGTGTTCGATTTGCACTTGGGCTGTTGGAAGTAGCGTTTTCTCATGATTCGCCGAGAAATTCGCTTGGATGTTAGAACTAGAGTTCTTGGAGGATGATGGAGACTCTTCCCAATTGCCTTCGGTGAGGCCAAAGATGGGATGCCGGGACTGCTGAGAGGACTCCGTTTGCAATAGTTGGGTTGCATTTTTGGAGGGTGTGGTAGTGTAAGTTCTACCGGATGCCTTTGATTCGGGCTGATTTGTCACTGGTGGATGTAACATGGTATGATGGTTTTTTTTGCAGTGCAGACATCGAAAGGTACTTGGGCAATTGGCGACAGAGTGATTGTATGCGAAGCAGTTGGTTCAAAACCCGACTTGTTTCACGAATTTGGTACGTTCGGAGACATTAAGTGTCCGAAATTCTGGACAGGTTTTCAAGGTATGATTTTTATTGCATAATTTGCAAGTAAACGCAAGTTTTTCCTCTGAATGATACGACTGTATCTTAGATGAAGATGATTTTAGTATAAGCGAGGCCCGTGGCCTGCTGCTTTTATATCCATGTAGGCGTTCGACCACTTCGTAACGACCAGTTAGGAATTGGTCCATTTGGGACCACTTTGGAAGTTCCTTTCGGGACTCTAGGGATTGCTCCCACAGCGAGAGTGATTCCTCTGGGAGCTTCGATGAACACAGATGAATGAGGATTGGGTCCCAATCAGATACAGAAATTCCCTGTGATTTGAGTATTACGAGGCAATCCTTGATGGTATTCTGCACCTTTTGTATGCCTTCGCTACTTTCCGTTGTGACTGGAGCTATATTGAAAAGCGTTTTCAGTTGTTTATCTATTAAAATTCTTTTGTTTTCGAATCGAGCCCTTAACGCTTCCCAAGCTAAAGGAAAATTCTCATCACACAAGGTGTATTGTTTAACAATAGCGCCTGCTTTGCCTCTTGTCTTTTGCGCGGGAGTCAATTTTGGGTGATTGAGGTAGATAGCCGTGAACATATCACGAAAGGATGGCCATTCCTCATAACTACCGTAAAATACCTCGGTGTCGCAAGGAGGTACTTTAATGCAGGGTACAGAATTTGGGTTAACAGAATAGGACTGACGGGAGGTGCCGATTGCTTCGGCTGAATTGGCTTGATGAAGTTTAAGGTGATCTAAAATGTGTGATTTACAGATATAGAAGGAGTCGGTGCAAAGTTGAAATTTATTATGGGCTTCCTCTTTGAATTCCGCCGAAACTACAGACTCTTCCGCAATACAAACTTTCTCATAAGAAATTCTCAACATGTCCCACCGGGAGTTGAGATCTTGCATCTTCACATCTAGTAATTAATCCGTTTGATCATATGTATCCTCCTTTTGAAAGTTGGTACAAAACTTGACTACGTTGTTAGAATCGAAGATAAACTTCGCCATAATTGCTGTAGAGAGTGCCATAGTTTAAGCGTAAACAGATAAAATCTATATGATGAAGACAAATTAGACTTGTGCAGAACACAAACGGTTTGATAAGAAGAAGACGATTTACTATTAAGGTTGAATTAAATTTAAACCACTACAGACACAAGCTCCGATCAAACCCTTATAACCAAAAATTTTGTTAAATTGACTTCACTACTTTTACACTGTAGCCGTTCGCAAGACACTGATAAGAAGATGAGATTCCCAAAGGTAAGACGAAGAGATTCCCAAAGACACCAAAAAATATACGTGTAATGTTAGAAATATACGTATGAGGTTAGATATAAACGTGTTTAAATGCAAATAAACATATGATTTCAAATGTAATATACAAGCTTTATTATTTCGTTGACCATAAATTCGATGTAGTTGTAATCTCGGATTAGCGCAAGCAATTGTATAATAAATTCAATGATTTTTTACTGGTAACAATTCTCCAACGATCTCTAAAAGTTCTTACGCAATTTTCTGTTTCCGTGTTTGCGCACTTCATATACCGCAACGTTCATATGTTTATGCCTAAGTATATATGTACACCGACACGAATTGGACAGAAATGCAAACTCTCAAAATGATGAAGATTATACCAGCATGTGCCAAATGTATGTATGTAATTTGATAATAAGTTAATCGGTTAGCAAAATGTATTGAGAAAATTATATTATTCTGTGTGACTGCAAGTAACTGCGTATACATAAATATGTATGTATGTATGTTACTATTTGTGTGCATATGCACGAATTGCTTTATGGCAAAACTGCCCAAGGTGGTTATTAACAATTACGGGAGAATTTATAGATATGTATGTCTTTAAAAAGATTGTTGATGAAAATATTATTCATAAAAGGTAGTTCTGTCTTAGTTATGTATGTATATGCTACCGCAAAATAGCATGAAGATTTTGTGTTGCAATTTTGCAACAAGTGGGTATACCTATGTATATGTACACTGGTAGAGTGTGAAAAACACACGAAAAGTGGTACCGAGGAATGGTTGGAATTGAATCGTATGATTTGAAAAATAGCGGGATTCTATTCCACATACAAATATATACATATGTATATCGATATATATATATATGTCCGTATATGCAAATATAACGGAAACCGTTATGTCTGAACGATATTAAATCCAAAATCCGTGATTGCAATTAAAAATTCAATAACTTACGTGCGAATAATTGATGTTCTCATATTAATTTGTACATATGTATGTATATGCGTGTGCAGCTTACAAAAATATTGTTGAAAATGCCGGCGCTCCAAAGACGTGTCATAAAGTTCGAATGAAGAAATTAATAGAGGTCGCACTACACGAACAGTGTTGTGTTTTCTTTTTGTTGCGTTGCCACTGGAACAAAATTTGGCTCGCAAGGACCAATGTTTAAATCAATGATGACTTGCGAGTGTTTAAGTATAAAATTCACTTTATTAAGTAATGCTTAACACTAACAATATTGATTTAAGTATTTGAAGATGAAATGTAGATATCGTATATAGCAATATACGTTGATGAAGATAATAAGAAAAGATGTATATTTAATGCTTTACAAGAGCGAATGAAAATTACATTTAATGTATGAAAATATAGATGTTGGAATTAATTTATGATGGTTCAACGATGGTGGCAATTCAGATTTTATCCCAAAATGGACGACCAAAATGGAAAGTTCTTAAATGGTTCACCGCAAGTGACCGGCACGAATAAGATGATGTATATTTGTAACTTACGTATTGTTGTTGGTTTATACTTATTTTTTGACTAATCCAACGATGACAATGTTACTCGTGATGAATGATAAAAATTGATGAATAAACTGATACGAATCAACGTGCTGGTCTGCTTGCCGGTGGTAGATAAAGAAGAAGGAATCATATGAAAACACTTGCTTTTATACAGTGACATCACTGGAAGGCAACTCCTGTAAGTTCAGTTGGAAGTGTTGGATGGCAACTCCCGTGCACTTTTTCGAACTAGCGCAGGGATGTATACAGGTGGAAATGTAGATATGTTTCATGAGCGCAAGTCAATCGAATGTTCGGAAGTGGACTCAAGGCACTTATTATCCGAAATACTTCAACAACTTTAAGTGGACGCAAGTCACTTAAACAGTTATGAAGAACTTAAATTTTATATATCCTGGGGGCGGGGCACTGCCTACTTTTCCAAAAATTGATATAGCCTGAATCGTACACAACCATTTTCTTAACCAATCTTGAAAGTTTAAAAGAGATCGACCATAAACTTTGGACATTATTGAAGTACAAACAAAACACAAAAAATGTGGGCGTGGCACCGCCGTGGACGCCCATAAAGGACACACAGACACACATTCATTTTTATTTATAAGATATCGACAGCCACACTGCAAAACCCTGTATGTTCAAAACCAAAAAGTTCTCAGGAGAGCGAAAAAACTGTAATAATTATAACGTACGTATATGAGCGACGGTTATTTCATTTCACCACTGGAAAGAAACGGGAAGTTGTAACCCGATTTTGACTGAATTTTAATGTGCGAAATATCACGATCTATGGGAAAGGCTCAGAACCTTATATTTGGGATAATAGTGACTTACGGGGTTTTGCAGTGTGGCTGTCGATATGTATATTTAACTTAAACAATGTTTAAAACTTATAAAAAGTATAACTAAGTCAACAAAAAAAAATAAGTGTGTTCTTGAAAAATTATCAAGCTTGATAAATAGTTAAGAAAAAAATATTTCATTTTTAGTAAAACTCAAAAATAATTTTTATTTTTGCGTCAAAGCCAAATGAAGTCATTTTAATTCTGACTCAGAATTCAAAACGCTTGAAATATTTTTTCTGATTATTTATCATGAAGACAGAATCGGGGCTAAGGTTGTTCAGAATCTTTAGCAACTTAGGAAAGTGTTTTTTACACACAATTTACTTACCTTTCCATTTTGATTCTTGTTCGCAAAATAAACATATGGCATTTAGGAATGTTACTCGGCAAAGTTAACCGATTTAGGTATTTGTTATCGGTGAAGGAAACTAAGTTGCCACATGGTACACAATGAAACTAATATAACAATTTGACGTCGATTATAAATGAAATAAAAACTTTCTTCATTTTTCAATAAAATTTGTACAAATAAATTTGGAGCCAAAAAAGAACTAAAAATGAAAAAAAAGGACTAGAAGAAAAGCTAGGAGCTAAAACAGAGTTTTGGAGCTAAACGCCAAAAAAAAGAGCTAGATCTAGCTCTAAAAGCACCAAAATGGCAACACTGTTGGTTAGAGCCTTTGTGGATCAAATTAACGCACGTGAGCGTGAGTGCGTGGAGCCTTCTATAACATACGAAAAGGCGTTCACGGACATTTATCAATTGAGCTCTTATTTTCAATAAAATTTAAAACAATTTAAAGCGAGATAATAAAATAAGCATATTTGCCACCTTAAGGGCCGTTTTCACGACTAGTCGTCAAATTTTTCAACTTTTTTTTATATTCACCAAATTTTTGGAAAAAGCGACTGATATAAACCAGTTATACGAAGAAAAGTTGTTTAAGTCCACGAAGAAGTCTATGACATGCTATATCTCCTGTGACAAAACAAAACCAAGTAAGTAACTCTCCCGCGACTTATGCAAAACGGAGTAAGTCTTAAGCAGCCATTATGCATACTTAGCATAGACTTGTTTTGATTTGGGAACTGCCATTTAGCACTTAGAAAAATAACAAGAGAGCACACTAGCCAGTTTCAAATAAGAGTAAAAGTTTCCCCTATCGAATTGTTTTTTAAAAGTAATCGTGTGATTTTTTACATGTAACTCAGTAAAAAGTACCAAAACGCATTTTCTTGGCATTAGGTTTCGATTTTCTGAGCTTATCTACAATCAGTATATAGTCAATGCCAAAAAAAAACTATAAAGCATTTTGGGAGGAAAAAAATTTTTTTTTTAGGTTAGCCTAATTTGAATTCAATTTATTTGTCAGTAAGTTTTGAGGCTGGCATATGAATAATATACATCCAAAAATTCTTATCTCTATAGAATAGTTGGAGGATTTTATTCAAAATTTAAAAAAAAGGTATGGCATCATACAGTTCTCTCACGGCGCTCACTACACTTAGAATTTACATAAAAAATCAAAACTCAACAGAATTCTAAGTCAAGTCAAGTAATGTAATCGGATACATGCAAACTTCATTAAACAGAACGCTAAGTGGCAGTTCCAAGTCAAGTCAAGTCTATGCTAAGTATGCATAATGGCTGCTTTAGCTTACCCGCTCACGCATATGGGCAATACTGTAAGCTCAACCATTTTAAAACTCATTTAATTTTACATACATACATACATACATATACATATTTATGAGGGGAAGCCATGCGATTATAAACGTTGCCGAAAAATTGAGAAATCGTCATTCTCTCTACGGAAAATTTCTGCGCATTTGGTTTCTTCTACTCGGTGCGTGAAACACTTGCTCAAATTTTCAAATTTTTTGCCCTCATTCCTTTTACTAACCGTTTCGAGAGAGCGCTGTCAAAATGCACATTTTTTATAACATTTCTCGTTGGTGCCACTCCGTGAAAGTGGAGTAAAACTGAGTATGGGTATTTTCAACATATATTTTGGGAATTTTAAAGGTTTTGCTTTTAATTGGACTTTTGAAGGGGTAAATAAATTTTTCGAAACTTATTTTTCAAAAATATGACAAATGAACGTATCTGCAGGCATAAATAAACAAAAATATATGTACAAATGAATCATATAACACTGCCATGAGTTGATAATGAAATATTGAATTTATTGGTAAATATGGATTGATAGGATCAAAAGCACTATAAAAACCGTTGTTGGGTGCATTGGGGCTGGTCCTCTACTTAAAATTTCTGAAGTTCTTCTAACAAAATCAATAACATAGGTTAGGTTAGGTTTGAGTGGCTGCCATACCGGCACACTTAGGCCAGTTGTAGTAGGCCCGTTGTGATACCACAGAAAGACACCGTTACTCCTCATCCTCGAACCACTTTGTTGACTTGATATAGGTCATCAAGTCCCTGACGTCCAGCTCCGCTACTTGGCGAAGGTTGACTAGATAGGAGGCTCCCAGATAGCGCCGTCTGACCTCGGTTAAGGCGGGACAGGCGCAGATTAGGTGTTCGACTGTTTCCTCCTCTTCATCCTCTTTACAGCTTCTGCAACACCGACGATAGGGCACTCCCATTCTCTCCGCGTGTTTGCCTATGAGGCAATGTCCGGTTAGTACCCCTATTACTTTGGATATTTCATCCCTTCTTAGAGTGTAGATTCGACGAGATTTCTTCGGATCCCATTTTGGCCAGGTCTGCTTAGATATCTGGCAACCTGCTGTTTGCAGCCATCTTTTTTTGGCTTGGTCGTAGATGTATTCTTTCAGCAGTAGCTTGCATGTGGCGAAGGGCATCCCTAAGCGTTCTTTATCTGGAAGAACCTGCTCGGTCGTGCCCTGCCTGGCAAGTTCGTCTCCCTTGCAGTTTCCCTCGATGTCCCTGTGCCCCGGGACCCAAATGAGGTTCACACAGTTCTGTTGGGCCATCTCCTGCAGAGATCGGCGACAGTTTAGCGTGAGTTCAGAATTGAACGAGTACGAGCCGAGAGCTTTGATGGCCGCCTGGCTATCACTAAAAATAAAAATTTCTTTGCCGATAGCGTCATTCCCTATCTTTTTAGCTGCTTCCCATATTGCCGAGACTTCAGCCTGGAAGACACTGCAGTGATCCGGTAGTCTGAAAGACAGTTCGAGGTTTTGGTCCTTTGAGTAGACCCCTCCTCCCACTCTACCGTTTAATTTAGAGCCGTCGGTGTATACGGACACACCGCCTTTCGCCGTGAAGCAATTATTAGGCTCCTCCCAGTCTTCCCTCCTGGGAATACGTATATTGAAGTAACGGTCATCAGCTGTTGTTGTCGCTCAGCGATCCGTTCTTGTTGGAAGAAAACTGTATTGGTTCAGTATGCTAGAATGCCCCGTGGTTTTTGTGCTCCAGCAGGACGTTTCCCTCAAACGCAGGGCTGATGCTGCCGCTGCTTGGTATCCTGCAAGGTCTACAGGCAGTTCGTCAAGGATGACCTGAAGAGCTTCACTCGGTGCAGTCCTCAGGGCCCCACTGATACTGATCATACTGGACCTGTGGACCTTGTCAAGTAAGTTTCTGTATGACGCCTTGCTCAGGGCAGGCCACCATACTACGACTCCGTAGAGAAGTATGGGTCGTATAATCGCAGTGTAAATCCATTTGCAAGTTTTGGGACCGAGTCCCCATTTCTTCCCAATCGCTCTTTTACACGTGTATAATGCTATGTAAGCTTTGTTTTGACGCTGAACGACATTCTCTTTCCAGTTCAGCTTTTTGTCTAGAATTACGCCTAGGAATTTCGCCTTATCGGCTAGTTCAAGGCGCACCCCGTTTAGTTCTGGTAGAGCTAGGGGTGGTATTTTGTACCGTTTGGTGTATAGAACAAGTTCCACCTTCTCCGAGTTGACGCTTAGCCCGCATCGAGAGGACCATGAGGCAACCTCCCGTAGAGCTGCCTGCATCAGGTCGCATAAAGTTTGTGGGAACTTGCCTCTGTATGCAATGGCCAGGTCGTCCGCGTAAGCCACAACCTTCCCGCCTCCCCAGCAGGTATCTCTTAACAGCGAGTTCACTGTGAGGTTCCATAGGAGCGGCGAGAGGACACCTCCTTGTGGTGTGCCCCTTGTGACGTAGCGTTTCATCTCAACTTCCCCAAAGGATGAGAGTATTATCCTCCCTCTTAGAAGTTGATCGCTAAATCCCACCAGGGATGTATCTATACCCAAGTTTGTAAGGGCGATGTTAACGGCTTCCGGGGTTATGTTGTTGAAAGCCCCTTCAATGTCCAGGTAGGATACCAGGCAATATTCTTTGTTTTCCAAAGATGATTCAATTACAGAGACTAGGCTGTGAAGCGCCGTTTCCGTTGATCTTCCCTTGGTGTACGCGTGTTGATAGCCCGATATTAGGTTGCTATCAATAGTGGTAGTGAGGTGGTCGCTGATTATCCTCTCCAGAGTCTTGAGTACAAAGGATGAGAGACTGATGGGTCTGTAGTCCTTTGGCTCGTAGTGAGAGGCCTTCCCTGCCTTAGGGATAAAGACCACAGTTGCGCTTTTCCATGCACTCGGAATGTGGCCGAGAGCTAGGCATGCTTTGTAAATATGACTTAACCATTTGGCTGTTGTGTCCAAGGTAGTGATAAGTTGTGCGGGGATGATCCCGTCAGGTCCGGCAGCTTTGAAAGGCTTAAAACTTTTCACTGCCCATTTTACCCTTTCCTCCGTTATGGGTATGTTCACCGCCCGGTTCGTTGCAGGTATTGTCGGTGCACTCTGCAAGTTTCCCGGGAAATGTGTATCCAAGAGCAGCTCTAGGGTTTCCCCTTCTGAGCTGGTCCAGGTGCCGTCAGATTTTCGCAAGAAACTCATAGCGGTTTGCGTCTTTGATAGTATGCACCTTAGTCTCGAAGTGTCCTCGACACTTTCAACACCAGTGCAGAAGTTCTTCCACGAAGTTCTTTTCGCCTGTCTTAGAGCCTTTTTATAGGTTCTTAATTTTTCCTTGTATTCCAGCCATTGGAGCTCGGTGTCGAGGCTCTTGGCTGTGTTGAATTGTTTCCTGCAGGATATGCGGAGTGAGTCCAAGTCTTGGGACCACCAATGAGGTTTACGCTTACCGCGCGCCGTTGGCACTGGGCAGGCTTGCTCCAGGGCATTCGAGAGTGCCGAGTTGAGGGTTGTGACCAGATCTTCCAGTTCCTCAGTTGATGAAGGAATTTGGGAGGGTAATTCTGGTAGTTCCCTAGCTAGTATTTCGTTGTGTACCTCCCAGTTTGTGTTACGTAGGTTACGTCTCACAGTGGGTTGTTCCATTAAGAAGTCTAAAACTATTTCTATATATCGGTGATCAGAGAACGAGTGTTCATCAAGAACGCGCCATTTCCTGACCCACCTAGAAGTGCTTTCGCTACAAACAGTGAGGTCTATTACCTCTTTTCGGTTTTTAGTAATAAACGTTGGCTCATTGCCTACGTTGCAAACTACCAGGTTAGTTGTAAGCAGGTAATCAAAGAGTGACTCACCTCGATTGTTGATATCGGAACTCCCCCATTGGATGTGATGGGCATTTGCATCCATTCCGATGAGTAAGTGGCCGTTGCTGTGGTCGGTCACTAATTGCCTCACGTTGTTTTGTGGTGGAGGTTCCTCTGAGTCGTACGGCATGTAGACCGACGCAAAGGTTGACTTCGTGCCGCTGGCGGAGATAATGACCACCGTTGCGTCGCCGTTGCTAAAGTTAGGTAAGAGAAATGTGTTTAGCTCAGACTTAACCAAAATACAGGTTCTAATTTTACCTTTATCATCAGCTCGATACAGCTTGAATCCATTGGCCCCCAGACCGCAAACCCTTGAGTTATTGACCCAGGGCTCTTGGACGAGGACCACATCGACGTCGCCTTTAGAAAGGCGACTTATTAGAGCAGCTGACGCTGCTTTAGACTTGTGGAGGTTTATCTGGAGCACTCTCATCCCCATGAGGACTGTGCCCAGACTCCCCTTCCACCACCGTGACATCTAGGTCCTCCCCGTCGGACTCAAGCAGAGCATCCTCCATCGTCAAACTGCTCAGTGCGCCTGCGCAGTTTGACGTGGCGGAAGCCATGCTCTCCACGTCGGAAAGTTCCAGGTCTTCGGTCGCCTCTGTATCAGTGGCGCCCGTTACTCCAGCGCGCTGTGCGTCGCCACGATAGACGTGTATTACGACCTCCCCGATGCCGTAATACACCCGACCATTTCTTTGTTGAAGAGGCTCGATAGACTCCCTGTTGAGAGCCAGGACTACCTGCCTTCTAGGCCCTACCGCGTCCTCGACCAGAACGACACTCCAGTCCTGCGTCGGAAGAGCCGGATTCATCGCCTGCAGCATCCTGAGAATCCTCTCAGGCTCTGCAGGGACCGATGGAACCCATGCCCTTGCTCTCGGCCGGGCTGGAATGTCCCTCCAGTTGACGACCTCTAGTCTTGCTCCGGGGTAGACCTCACCCAGCCTTGCGACAGCCGCCCGGTATAGGTCGACCGTCCTCGAATCCTCGCAAGCGAGGACCTTGACCTGCCCCTGGTACCATCCCGCGTCGGACCCCCTCGGCGGAGTGCCCGGAGACTCCATCAGAACGTCGAGAACGGCGTTTCCGATTTCGTTCCGGACATACGGCCATCGGTCTCTGGGGATGGCCCCACGGGCATTGCCACGGTCCAGAATACCTACAAGGATTCGGTCCTTGGCCACTTCCGCAAAACTGAGTTTAGCTACCCCAGTCGCATTTTGGTGCCGTCTCGGAGGAGGTTTCATTTCCTCATCCGATCTTTGGCGCTTATAGGGGGTCGAGCTTTCCCCAGTTGGTCCCAGATTGCGTCGGAACCGCGGTAGCAGAGCTTGCGCCCTTTCTATCGCGACCCTAGCATTCTCGGACAACGTGTCCAGCGCTACCCCCTGATATTTTTTTAGGACCCTCGCTGCTTTCTTCTTGTTCCGATGCGAAGGGTCCGAAGATAGGGGGCGACCCGTAGTTGCCATCGCAGCCGCCCCTTTCGTGGTGAGCCTCTCAGCTTCTCTCGCCCTCGGACCTGCGTGGCCAGGTCGTGAGACCTCAACCGCATTCGTCGGGAGAGTGGTAGCTGTGCCAGCGCTTAGTGGGGGTACAGCATCAGCAGGCCCAGCTGTGTTCGCTGTTGCCAGCGCAACTGTCGCTGCGGCCTTGCTGGTGCTGGCCCTCACCTCGTCGCCCGTGCTCAAAGAGGTTGCCCTCAGTATATCTTGGTTGGACCGACCCGTAGTTGCCATCGCAGTCGGTTCACTGGTTGGAAAATTTTTTGCGGCCTCCCTCTCCTCGAGCTGAGCGTGGCTTGGTCGTGAGACCTCTGCCACATCCCTTGCCGTGTGGAGACGGGTTGCCGTCCGTTCGCCTGATGAGCGGTCGGCATCAGCAGGGGGGAGCGAGCCCGTCGTTGCCGACGCAGATGCACTCGCCACCCTGTTGGTGCCGCCACCCCCCAGGTCGCCCTTAGTTGCTGCTTGGTGTGAGGTTGCCCTCACGCCCATCGTGTTTGTGCCGCTTTGGCGTGGCACTCTCGCCGTTGCCCTCCTCTGAGAGGAGGAGGACGAAGTTTTGTTTTGTTTTAAGTTGTTGTTCATCTTGTTCGTACGACCACTTGCCGGACGAGGCCGGCTTGTGGTCAAGGATATAAGGTGGGGAAATGTCGTACGCCGCGGCAGAGCCCCATGCCGCGGTAAGACCATGGTTACTCTCTGAGGCGGCCCGGTGTCAGAGAGGCTCCGTACTAATACAGCCACGATTAACCTCCCGGCTGCAAACGTATCCAATGGGCACGGTGCCGCATAACACCCTGGATTGGGAGGGGGTAGATCTTGGTCATCGCGTTCCAGAGAGACTGGGATTGCCGTTTGATGGAGTTCCTTGTTGGAAGCCATCATCCGACAAGCCTAGTCCTGTGGCTCGCGACTAAGCCCTCGCACCACGTCAAGGTATATACCCTTAGCGAGGGAATCAATAACATAAGGCCAAGTAAAAAATGTACTTAAGGTTTTTTGTTGATAAATTTTGACTGGCTTATAGTATTGACCTTCCGCCTGCATATTATTATCAGGGACACCGAACCGCATGTTTTGATGTAGCACTCAACATTTTTCATAACTTCTACCCTTTGCCCCAAAGCTAAAGAGTTAAAAATTATAATTTTGTCACTTAGAAAGTTATTCCAGAGGATGCTTCAATTGCCTACCTCATGGGTGGTGTGGAAATGGCAAGACCTTTACTTTAGTACCAACTCACCAATTTGCTTCTTCTGGCAAATGTTTCGTTTGTTGGTTAGAGCCTTTGTGGATCAAATTAACGCACGTGAGCGTGAGTGAGTGGAGCCTTCTATAACGTACGAAAAGGCGTTCACGGACATTTATCAATTGAGATCTTATTTTCAATAAAATTTAAAACAATTTAAAGCGAGATGATAAAATAAGCATATTTGCGAAGTCTATGACATGCTATATCTCCTGTGACAAAAAAAAACCAAGTAAGTAGCTCTCCCGCGACTTATGCAAAACGGAGTAAGTCTTAAGCAGCCATTATGCATACTTAGCATAGACTTGACTTGACTTGGGAACTGCCATTTAGCACTTAGAAAACAAGAGAGCACACTAGCCAGTTTCAAATAAGAGTAAAAGTTTCCCATATCGTATTGTTTTTTAAAAGTAATCGTGTGATTTTTTACATGTAACTCAGTAAAAAGTACCAAAACGCATTTTCTGGCATTAGGTTTAGATTTTCTGAGCTTATCTACAATCAGTATATAGTCAATGCCAAAAAAACTATAAAGCATTTTGGGAGGAAAAAAAAATTTTTTTTAGGTTAGCCTAATTTGAATTCAATTTATTTGACAGTAAGTTTTGCGGCTGCCATATGAATAATATACATCAAAAAATTCTTATCTCTATAGAATAGTTGGAGGATTTTATTCCAAATTTAAAAAAAAGGTATGGCATCATACAGTTCTATCACGGCGCTCACTACATTTAGAATTTACATAGAAAATCAAAACTCAACAGAATTCTAAGTCAAGTCAAGTCAAGTCTATGCTAAGTATGCATAATGGCTGCTTTAGTTATTTTTCCACCTACTTACTTGGTATTGCATTTGTCACGGGAGATATGTATGTTAAAGAAAAGATTGTGGCCAGGAAAATAAGTATTTTATTTCAAAGTTTTATTTTTAGAGGAGCTGAAGAAAATTTAATTGGTCGAATTTCGACCACGGGCGATACTAGTACTGTTTATTATGGTAACAAAAGGACGGGTTTGTGCTGATTTTTCATGTTCACATGTGTAAATTAAGGCGCCTCACGCTCCATAAAAATAAAAATGGACACCCTGTTTCCATCGGAATTATAAACTTCAATGTATTCTAAGACCTTGGTCAAGATATTTCGAAAAAATATTAAGATTTACCGGAGCTAAATCGCGTTAAAAAAAAGCTAAAAATATCGTTTTTTATGTATAAAAGGAGTATGCAAAAATATTTTTTAATAAAAAGCACCTGAGATGATGAATTAGCTGGAGTACAAAAGTTTGAAAATTTTATCAACGCAATCCAAGTATTGAGATGTATGATGCTGTTTTTTGGTCATATTTCGAGGGGTAGGTTTGTGGAAAACTTTAATAACTCAGATAATTATTGACGGATTTGGACGATTAGGATATCATTTGAAAGGAATTTTCGAGACGTTGCCATTTCTGCAAAATTTAATTTTTTGGTCCAATTTTAAACATTGCGAATATTAGCACACAGGTATACAATAATAGTATGGATAACATTTTTAAACTTTTTTATGCTTACCTTTTGCACTCTATCATCTCAGATGCTTTTTATTAAAAAATATTTTTTCATACTCCTTTTATACATAAAAAACGATATTTTTAGCGTTTTTTTTAACGCCGTTTAGCTCCGGTAAATCTTAGTATTTTTTCGAAATATTTTGGGGGAGCCCTTAGAAAAGAGTGAATTTTGAAATGCCGGCGGAAACAGTGCAACTTTTTTTGGCGAGGCACCTTAGTGTAAATAGTGTAATTTGCGTAAAGTAACATACACAAAATAATACTACCTGCTCCCTTTTTTTTGTTAAATACTCATATAAATGTACTTACATACATATGTATGTAGGTATGGTCATGGAAATTTTGCGAACTCTTTGTATTGAATGGGCTAAGGATAATCATTAGTAGGTAGATTTTTTATTGAACAACTGAAGAATGGCATAAAGCGCGACTATTTGTTTTAAATTTGGGTGTCTAAACTCGTTAACTAAATGAACACAAACGGCTTCCTTGTATGAGGGATTGCGAATTCATATATTTAAAGTTTGCGCATACTATGTGTTTGGATGGAAAATTTATGCACTTGTACAAAAAAGTGTTTAACGGAAGTCCCTTTTATAAGAACGAAGGCTTATTTTTTTTGCTAATTAAATTTAGGATATTTATTACTCTTATTCTAGAATAAATCACACAATTTTTTATTAATTATTTGGTCCATTTTGGTGCAAGAACATCAAAGCTGATACAAGATAGGGTTTTAATTTGCTTCTTGAGGGTGTAGTAGTAGATGCGCAAAATTTAATTTTTTCAAACGTATTTCGAATACCTAGTCATTGTTTAAACTATATTAATTCGCAATCCCTAATGCAAGTAGGTCCTTTGAGTTCATTTAGTTAACGAGCTTAGATATCCAAATTTAAAACAAATAGTCGCGCTTTATGCAATTCAATAAAAAATCTACCTACTAATGATCCTCCTTAACCAGCCCATTCAATACAAAGAGTTCGCAAATTTCTATGACCATACCTACTTACGTGCGTATGCAAGTGGATATATGTACATAGATATATGAGTATTTAACAAAATAAAGGAAGCAGGTAGATAGTATTAGTTGCTTTACGCAAATTAAACTACATATTTAGACATGTGAACATGAAAGATCGGCACGAACCCGTCCTTTTGTTACCATAATAAACAGTATACATTATGAATTTCGGCCCTGGCATCTCTTGCTTGAAGCCCTAGCACAAAACTTACCAAACAAATGTAACTGCAATAAACATATAAATGTACAAATACACATTTATGTATAGTAACTTTATAGTAAATGTCTGTTTACAGCTTCAATTATTACAAAAAATTTTATTTTATTATTCCCACAACACGGATGGGTCAAAGCTTGATGGTTGTATGGGGGGTGGCGTTTACTGTCAGGAACTTGGGATCAGCATTAAATTTCGGCTACCTGATCATTGTAGCGTCTTTCAAGCGGAGGTTGCCGCCATCAAGGATGCGGTGGATGGGATGATGTCCAGCGCTTTCGCTGTGAAGGAGTTTAATATCTACTCCGACAGTCAGGCGGCTATTAGGGCGCTGAGTGCTAGCAACGTTCGGTCGAGGACAGTGAGTGACTGTCTGGAATCGCTTACGGTTGCAGCCGACTACTTCAAAATAAAAATTATTTGGGTGCCAGGCCACTGTGACATCCCCGGCAATAGCCAGGCGGATCTCTTGGCCAGAGCGGGTACTCTTGAAAGTGATGTGGCCGCCTCCAGAGTACTGGGTATTCCCCTTACCACCTGTGGTCTGCTTCTGGGCAGATGGGCTTCGAATCAGCTTAGCAAGCGCTGGGCTGACACCACCTTATGTCAAGTATCGAAGTCCTTCTGGCCGGTGGTGGACTCCAGGCGTTCAGCGGAATTACTAGGGTTCTCCAAGGCACATCTTTCCTTGATAATTGGGGTATTGACGGGGCACTGTCCAATAGGGATACATGCGGTGCGGCTAAATATTCTTGAAACCCCTAGCTGTGTGAGCTGCATGGAGGACGACGAGGTGGAATCATCAAATCACTTCATGCTTAGTTGTCCAGCGTTTGCTAGGACCAGGCTCAGGTATCTGGGGTCGGATGTTCTTAGGTCTCCGGAGGACGTGTCGAGGATCGATGTGTGCCAAATCCGGAGCTTTATTGTCGCTACACAGCGATTCTCCAAACGAACTTAGGTTAATGTCACCGTGAAGTTAGTGGCATCACAACGGACCACTAAGTGTCTAAGTGAGCTGTTCTCACAGTGGAATAGCGGCCACCTTACCTAACCTAACCTAACCTAACCCACAACACTGTACAAATATCTATTTAATTATTAAGATAATAAGCCAAAAACTATTCATCCACCATTAACCGAATAAATACAACTATTCGTTACCACTATTCGAATAATACATACAAAACGTACAAAACATAAGTGCACGCTCGTACAAGCAAAGAAAACAGCGAATATCGTTTTAAAAATCTATTAACAAAAATATTTGAATAGTACTATTCATATAAACGAATAATACTATTCGAATAAACGAATAAAAAATTCGAATAAATACTATTCGAATTTTTTGTACCCGCCGAATAAAAGTTTTATTTATTCGAATAGTCCCATGCCTAGTATATATGTACCATCGAACTGCGCTGATAGCTTTCCTCTTCGTTCACGCTTCCAGTAGACTCGAGCTGACAACCTGGCGTATACATGAGTTCATTACTAATGTCCAGTGGAGCCTAAAATATTGAATGTAAAGTAAATTGTATGAAAATGAATATTTAAATATCTTTGTTTCTTTTGTATGTGAACAGGGATGTTATGGCACGTTCGTAAACAATGCCCTGCAGCCTGTTTGAACACCCCGTTGCTTCGAACACATTGCTTCGCGCCGCTAACACTTTTGCTCTCATGCAACAGTGTTGCGCCACGTCAACAGCATGAGTTCGCCACTATTGGGTTTGGTTACTACTTATATAATGTAGTTATGTGTTGATTATTTACACTGGTCCTGAACTGCCCAAAAACAGACAAACCTATTAATATTTGCACAATCAGGGCTGCAGGTACATTGTAAAACTAACTAGACCTGCACTCCGCATAATAAAAATGGTAGGTTTCAACTTAAGGGCTCTCGCTAACGATTTGGTGGGGTTTGTCCCTATCAGCTATGTCCCTAAAGGCGCCTTGGTATTAGGCTAAGGGGTTGCGTTCTACTACGCCAGTTAGAATCAAAAGTAGATATTTTGGTTCTCCACTTCCCTTACACTTCGCGCTCACAATGACACTGAGCGCAAATGATGCGCTAGCCTAGCTTGCATTAGCAATAGGGTCATGTCAAAGAAGCGCCGGTGCTAGTCACTTGTATGCGGCGCGACGATTGAGCTGATTATACAGCTAGACATTACCTCGACTTTTGCAACTCTCGCACACAAATGCTATCTAGCATCCCCGACCGTTCTTTGACATTCCTCTTTGGGATGGGCATATTGCTACTTATAACTACGCTGTACAAAATAAAAGAAAGAAAACGAGAATCTCGTTATAATGTGGCCGTGTATTTGAATTTAAGATTATAGTTTTACAGTGAAATGTTACCTTACAGTTGGCGGTGAAAATCCTGGGGTGGCCGTGAGGTGTTGACGCTGTGACGATCGCTGGAAAAGTAGACGGTCGTCCAGTCGGGGACAACCGTTGAACCCGAAAACTATCCTCCGGTTTTAAGGGGAGGTGACCCAACACATGCACACCCACATGTATGTATGTGTTCGCTGACAAAACACGCATAAGCATGCCCGCACATACAGGTGGGTGGTTTGGTATGTGTGGTTGGAAGGGAACAGGAAAGTGACATTAGGGTGGCTAATTTTTTGAGAATTTAGGCATCGGGCCTAAACATGCCGGCCCCCTTGCGATACGCAACATCTGAGAACCGCCGCAGGATTTTCACGCATGCCTCACTTAGTCTATTACATTAAAATGGTGAATGCCGGAAGGCGCCGTCACCGCCGTCCGCCTTCGAGCAACCTCCGTCAATTTGAGGGTTGGAGCGTGGCCGGATCATACCTAGAGCTAAGGGAGGGGGAAAGAGTGAAAATAGACGTGTTGCATATTTCTTGCCATGTATCGTTTCGACCCAATAAAAAGGTGGAACACATTTTATAACGAAAAAAAGAAAATTTTTATTATTATTTTGTAATCTTAATATAACCTTACATACTAGTAGCGCCGGATAGCACAAACCCGAATATCGTGCTCTGGGCACAAAGGGACCCAAAGGACGCGGGGAAAGTTCGGCGAAGACGTCGGCCCATGTGCCGGCATGTGTGGCCCATATGGCACCTCCAAGCACTAAGCGGAGCGGCGCGGCTTCATAGAATAGCGGATCAGCCAGCCGGATATGCTCATAAGGAGCGGCGATGCTCGCGTCGACGGTTTGGGCTGGGCTGATCCGCTGGAAACGGGGGACACACAACGCGAGCGCCGTTATCCGCTTATTATTCCCATGTTTTCCGCGGATGCGGAGGAAGCAGCCGCACTCTCCGCCCGAGTGTGTCATCTGCAGCCCTAACTCTTCCGCCAAGGAGCGGTCGATGACTGTGCGGGGGGAGCACGCATCAATGAGTGCACGGATGAGTAGCAATCCACCCCGGCTTCCAGCTTCAAGACCACAGTTGGCGCAAGGGTGGTCATGGGGCGCACTGGAGGTCCCACCCGGGAGAGGGCGCTGTTGAGACCGTCGAAATCCGGGTATTGTTGGTAGTTGGCGCGGCTGGTGGGCCAATCTACCGTGGTTGCTATTGTTGATTGATTGATTATGCGTATCGGTGGTGCGTAGCTGGCGCTTGGGCAACGTTGTTAGTGCGAAGCTGGCGCGGCAGTGTGGCCAGTCTCCGCTTACGGCTGTTCCGATGCGCGCGGGTGCGGTGCTGCGATGTAGCGGTGTGGCGGTCGCGGTTTCGCCGCTCGTGGGCTAGAAGGGGCCGGAATGGCAGTGAGTCCGATGCCCCTTCCGTCGGTCGGAGCGGCCGTGGGTCCGGTACCGACTCTACCTCCCATGCTGCGCCGAGGCGTGGATCGACAGCATCTCCTCTTTCATTTCTGCCTCTTCCAGTTGTTGCGCCCAACTCTTCTCGGCAGGCGGGCTGGTTGGCTCGGGGTCGTCCATTGGCAGGTGGAGAGTGGTGTGGTGTTTTCCACCACATCGTCGGCATCTGGCGTCGCTGGTGCAGTCCCTAGCACAGTGGACCATTGAAAGGCAGTTGTCGCAATAGCCGGCCCGAATTACCTCCTTCAAGCGCTGCAGGGGCACCATCCCCTTATATTGGGCACACGACCGAAGCGGATGGCTCTCGCCACACAGCGGGCATGGCTTCGGGTACCGGGCGGCTAAGCGTTCGGCTGGCGTAGGGATGCGAAACGTGTCATTCTGGAGGAAGAAAGGAGAAGAAACAAAGATTGGTTATTTTGACGGCCGTACACCCGTACGTGTGGGTGGCCAGAGCGCTGTAATTCGTCGACCGTTTATGTGGTTCTGATATCACGAAACCACCCACTGTTTATTTTTTTGAATTTCATAATTATTTAAAGGGAATATATTATTATATATGTATATTATTCTTAGTTACTAGCCGTAAATATGTGGAACGATAATAAATAAGCTACGTTATATGCCCGAAACGAGTGCAGGAGTGACAAAAATTATTATTCTTATACGGTTGCCTATGTCACCGTAACACCGTAGCGCTTGCGACGAAAGGTTATTTTTTCTTGCTTGACTCACCCTGCATTTTGTTTCGCCAGGCAGAGTGCATTTATTTTCTCGCGTTCACTATGTCCGTATGTATGTATGTACATATATATATTTTTTTTTTTTTTTCAGAGAAGGAAGCATCGAAAGCCTTACAGTCAGTGTGAGACTTTAACACACTAAACCTCCTACCGTCATGTACCGATCCCCCCGGTACTACCGTTAAGTATTCCGTCGGGAGGTGGTTTGAGCACAAGTCTCAACGTCAGCTGGTCAGCGTTACTGTACTATTTCAGTTCTTAGCTGGGGATCTTTTGTTAGATTTCATCATTCATCTAGTCTGGAGTCTTGATCATATTGATCAAAGAAAGTCGTTTTTTGTCCAACTACCAAAAATATCTAGATATAGCTATATAGGCATGTACTTACACTACATCTATCTACTCGCTTATTCTGTCTCACTAGCTCTTCTGCCTCTAGCCGGTTGTAGTTACAAGGCAATGCTGTGGGGAGGCCGTATCCCCAATCTGCTCCTTCTGGCTTGTGTGAAAGCGGTGTTCCCATTTTGTTTGCAGGTCAATACAGTGGAGAGGCTGAATCTCCAATCTGCAATCTGCGCCTCTGGTATAGGTCTATGAAACTGGGTGGTTTGAAGGCCGAGTTGCCACCCGCGTTTGCGATACATACGTACTCTTAAAATTTTGTTTACAGTGGAGAGGCTGCATCTCCAATCTGCAATCTACGCCTCTGGTATAGGTTTGTTAAACTAGGTGGTTGGAAGGCCGAGTTGCCACCCGCGTTTGCGATACATACGTACCCTTAAAATTTTTGTTTACAGTGGAGAGGCTGAATCTCCAATCTGCAATCTGCGCCTCTGGTATAGGTTTGTTAAACTAGGTGGTTGGAAGGCCGAGTTGCCACCCGCGTTTGCGATACATACGTACTCTTAAAATTTTGGTTACAGTGGAGAGGCTGAATCTCCAATCTGCAATCTACGCCTCTGGTATAGGTTTGTTAAACTAGGTGGTTGGAAGGCCGAGTTGCCACCCGCGTTTGCGATACATACGTACTCTTAAAATTTTGTTTACAGTGGAGAGGCTGCATCTCCAATCTGCAATCTACGCCTCTGGTATAGGTTTGTTAAACTAGGTGGTTGGAAGGCCGAGTTGCCACCCGCGTTTGCGATACATACGTACTCTTAAAATTTTTGTTTACAGTGGAGGGGCTGAATCTCCAATCTGCAATCTGCGCCTTTGGTATAGGTTCATTAAACTAGTCGGTTGGAAGGCCGTATTTCCAACCCGCCTCTTGTTTTACGTGTTTGTTTGCTCTTTTCTTCAGTCTTCCCTGCTGCGACGCAGCCGTTCCAGACTCCTAAGCCACTTCATGGCTTCTGCGATTACCTCGCACGCTTCTATCCATTTTTGTTTACTTCCTAGCATGTGACCAATCAGCGACTCGGGAGTGTAGTCCTCCTCGGCTATGCTGCGTAGTGTACTTCTAAAGCTGTACGATCTGGCGCATTCGAAGAACACGTGGTAGACATCTTCCACTACTTCGCCTCCACAGTGATCGCATACGTTGTTGCGTTCGTGCTTAAACCGATGAAGGTATTCTTTAAAGCATCCGTGGCCGCTTAAGAACTGAGTCAGGTAGAAATCTACATCCCCGTGTGTTCTCGTTACCCAAGTTTTAATATCTGGTATACAGCGGTATGTCCAGCGTCCCTTATTGGATATGTTCCATCTGTTTTGCCAATTTTGAATACTAATCTCGCGTGCTTCGGACCGCGAGTTTCTATCCTCAAACGTTGTGGCTGCGTCCTTTGCCAATATGTCGATTGGGCACAAGCCTGAGATTACCAGTGCGGCATCGTCTGATACCGTTCTAAAGGCGCTACAAACTCGGAGAGCACACAAGCGATAGGTCGACTTTACCCCGCGTAAGTACGACTGATACGCCATAGCGTGCTGCCATACCGGAGCTCCGTAGAGTAGTTGGCTCTTCACGACACCTGCCAGTAGCTGACGCCGCCCTTGCTTTGGGCCTCGTGCATTTAGCATTATCCTCGATAATGATGATATCGTTTTCGCTGCTTTCTCGTTCGCGTATTCTAGGTGTGTTTTGAAAGACAGCCTCCTGTCTATCATGATTCCCAGATACTTAACTGCAGGCATTGTTTCAATGTCGTGGTCTCCGATTCGTACCGTGACCTGCTCTACCTTCTTCCTGCTTGATACTAGTACTGCCTCTGTTTTGTGCTCCGCAAGCTGTAGTCCATGTTGCATGAGCCATGATTGAACGCTGGCTATGCTTACATTAGTTTTTTCACATATATCGCTTAAGTTTTTGGCAGTAACAATCAATGCGATATCGTCCGCGAATCCGACAATCTTAACTCCATTAGGTACTTTAAGCCGCAGCACTCCGTCGTACATAATGTTCCATAGTAATGGGCCGAGCACGGACCCTTGAGGAACCCCGCCTGTGACATGTAGCTTTTTCGTGCCATCTGCCGTTTCGTATTCCAGCAGTCGTCCGTCAAAATAGCTGCGGATTATCCGCCTCAGATAATAGGATATACCTACCCTATCTAGGGTATCCAGGATTTTCACCCAGTTAGCGCAATTGAATGCATTCTTTACATCTAAGGTCACGATAAGGCAGTATTCCTTAGATCCCTCCAGCCAGCGTGTCCCACTTATTGCATCTTGAGCGGTATCTCTAGCCACGTTCACGGCATTTATGGTGGATCTGCCTCTTCTGAACCCAAACTGGTTGTCAGATATGCCACACACCTCTTCTATTTCTTTTTCCAGACGATTGTAGATTACTCGCTCAAGAATTTTGCCTGCCGAGTCGAGCAGGCATATGGGCCTGTAGCTGGATGGCTCCGCCAGGTTTTTTCCAGGCTTCGGTAGTAGCACCAAATTTTGGCGTTTCCATATCGAAGGAAATGTCCCCTCAGCTAGGCATACAGTAAATAAGTTCGCAAACGTAGACGTCTTATGATTAATCGCCACCTTCAGTACTTTGTTGGGCACGCAGTCTGGACCAGGAGACTTGTTATCATCTAGTCTCTTAACCGCTAGGAGCACTTCCTCCACCGTCACTTCATTAAATGCATATACTGGAGTATTTGACGTAGGGGAAACTAGTTTCCTTTGCGTGGGAAAGAGAGTATCGACCACGTTTTTGAGGAATGACGGGCATGTTGGTATGGCTTCGCGCTTGGTTTTCAACTTTTTCAAGACCAATTTGTAAGCCGTTCCCCATGGGTCGTGTTCAGCCTCATCGCAGAGGTTGAGAAAGCATTGTCGCTTGCTATTCGCTATTGCCGCCTTCAAAGCATGACGCGCAGCTTTATAGGCAGCTCTGTACTCTAAAAAGGTTGGCCTATCTCGTGATCTTTGGAAGCGCCGCCTCGCCCGAATGCATTCTATCCTTAGCGTTTGTATGCTGTCGTTCCACCAATACGCCGCGCATACATATATTTGTGTATATCCATTTGTGTGCTGGCGCTAGGGCTGCGCACACGACGACATTTTCGCTTTGGTCGGTACTGTAGTCCCGGCGGAACCCGGAATTCTGTACCGAGCCTGGTAGAGAGTGTGAGTGTATTGCAGGTTTTGTGCTTATTTTTTTTTGTTTTGTGGGCAAAATAGTCCTGCCCCTACGAAAAAACAAACCCAAACTCATAAATAATTCAAAAACCAGAACAAAAAACCAAAAAAAAAGTTTTTCGAAACGAAGAAAACTTTTTATTTTTTGGACTTTTTTATTTTTTTTTGCCTTGGCACGGTCTCCGAGGTGCGGGACTAACGTAGATTTCGTCCCCTCTTCGCCCGCGGTAAGCGGTCCCGATTTTTTGGCAAGTCGGGTTTTTGGTACCCGTTGACCAAAACCGTAGCATCACTAAGTGCAGTGGCGTGATGATCAGCAAACATATTTACATATATGTATGGCCCTCGCATTGAGCGACGGTTCAATTGAACCACAAATACATATATATGTGTACTTACGCTTTGCTAGTGAGTGGTCAAGCGAATCTCGCGACCGAAAAATATGTCGTACATACATATTTACATTTACTCACCATGGCAGGTATTTGCATAGAAAAAGTGCCGAAAATAAAGAGAAAATTCATTGTACATTTTTCTCTGCTAGCGTAGTAGAGAAAAATGACCCAATTCATTATTCTTATTTTTTCAGCGCGCGTGGTCACCAGCAGTAGCAGAGGTAAGTAAATTTATAATTTGCTTGAAAATTGGATGCCTAACCTAATTTTTTCTTTCTTTTCAGATCGGCATGGACACATTGGGCACCTGGACGCAGTCATGGAGGATCGAATGGTGGGCGCATGGCAATGGTCAGGTGAGTATTATATTAGCGCTGCCCGAAATACTGTATCGTTTCGGTAGCAGCGCAATTTATTTTGAAAAAGTGTGTCTCAAATGCTGTGGTGGCCTGCACATGCTTTTGAGACACATTTGTATGGACATAAATGTATGTATATTTGTGAAAATATTAATGTTTGCTACAATTTACTTAAAATGGGTGGTTCTTCTAATGCCCATAAGCGACGCATTTCTTCTTTAGCTACCAAATTATTAAGCGCTTGAATATCATTTGTACGCGCATATTCCTCTAGTCATGAACGTAGTACACAGACAGGCACTGCAGTGTTTAAATTTGGATACACCACCTTGCCAACTTTTATATTTGAGACACATATACCAAAAATACTACCATGCTCTTCACATGGGCCCTACACTTTGACCGGCCTGTACGCAACCATCAGACATAACGGCACCTGGTGAGCACTTAATTATACGCCCTTGAAAAATGGCTGGATTGAAATTATATTTTAAATTGAAGTTAACACAGTAGGGAAAGCCAGCATTATAGGCCGTTTGACCAAGTAAGGGCTTTGCATTAGATAAATGCACACAAAAGCGTTCGGGAATGTTATCTGGTGCTGCTAATAGCGCAACATCAAATGGCTGATCCTACTGAGGATTTTGCCATAGCACCTCCGATTCGAATTCACCATTCACGCTACGACAAAACGCTTTGGAGTTTAATTTGAATACAACATGCGTGCACGTCAGAATGAATTTCTTATTTAACACCTTGACAAATGCGCCAGTCCCTCGGATATCCTCTGCTTCAATAACAACCATAGCGCGTTCCCATGAAAAGGTTGATGAAACTCTCGGCACACGAGTCCATGTAACATTTAAACCCAATTGACGCATAAAATCACGCAACAAGAAAGCAAAATTCGCTGTTAAAGGTAAGTTTACATTCTCGTGTTTTCGTTGGAAGGACGTACACAAAATAATACCAATTAAACGCAATTTATTATTACAGACAGCAGCACCCTCACAACCCAGCACCAAAGCATTGGACAGCGCAAAAAGGCAGCCACCATGTCCCATAACTTTGGATACTTTACCAATGCTTATGGTTTTATCGAAATTTTGTAAGCCAAACGGTGTACACATAATAAGAATATTTGTATCGTTTGCGTTTGTATCTGTCTAAGCTTTGAGGGAGCGAGAAGTTTTTTTTTTAATTTTAATTAATTTATATTATATTATATTATTTTTTTAGAGTAAGTCCGGGGTGTGCAGAGCACGGGTTAATCGGGACGACCCCCCGTCGGGGGCGAGCACTGTTGGCTCTGAGGCATTGCACGAGATTGGCTTCCTCATTTTCGTTTGGAAAACCCCCATTTGGGTTAGGCAGCCAAAAACAATATCTTCAGAATATTTCATAAGCTGGGTGAGAATTACAAAAAGGGTTGCAAATGAAATAAACGAAAGAAATTGTTTAAGTCGCTTAAACATTCTCGCCCCCCTAGACGGCTTAGTCGTCTAGTGATATTTGGAAGGCGCCGCTTCGAATCCATCCGGCTCGAAGGACCATGTTTGCCTAAATGTTCA
Source organism: Sphenella marginata (assembly GCA_951509765.1). Classification (NCBI taxonomy): domain Eukaryota; kingdom Metazoa; phylum Arthropoda; class Insecta; order Diptera; family Tephritidae; genus Sphenella; species Sphenella marginata. The sequence continues at coordinate 65,602,978 of OX608079.1, read as the reverse complement.
AAATTGTTCTTTGGAGAACGAGAGGGTATGTATGTGTTATTGGTGGCAAGCACTGTTGGCTCTGACGCATGGCGCGATTGGCTTCCTCATTTTCGGTATGAAAAACCACTCTTTGGCTTTCCAAAATATAAACTATATCTTCGAAATATTTTATAAGCTGATTGCGAATTATAATAGCATGCAATGCAAATAAAATAAACGAATGAATTAACCGTAGCTTATGTATGTACGTCGCTTAAACCTCCTCGCCCCCCTAGACGGCTTAGTCGTCTAGTGAAATTCATAAGTTGCCGGTTCGAATCCGGCTCGAAGGACCATGTCTAAGCATTAGAGAAGGCGAGTTGTTTTTAAGTTATTATTATTTTTTATTTTATTTTATTATTTGGCTCAGGTGCTATGTGACCGTTTTGCTCAAGGTATTTATTCATTTGGCTCAGGTTCTGACGACCATGTTTGCCTAAAATGTTCTTTGGAGAACGAGAGGGTATATATGTATTATTGGTGGCGAGCACTGTTGGCTCTGAGGCATGGCGCGATTGGCTTCCTCATTTTCGGTATGAAAAACCACCATTTGGGTTAGGCAGCCAAAAACAATATCTTCAGAATATTTCATAAGCTGGGTGAGAATTACAAAAAGGGTTGCAAATGAAATAAACGAAAGAAATTGTTTAATTCGCTTAAACAGTATCGGTTCCAAATAACGCAGATAGTGCGCAGTATGGCGGAGGAAACGTTCGAAATTCTGTTTATCGCCATCACAATGCATACTTAGTACTAAGAAACTAGGTATTAATACATCATTAGAAGCGGAAAGCGAGTCATCAGCCTGCTCAGTGTTGCCTAGAAATCGTAGTATATGATGTGAAATTTTGGATGAATTAAATAGATACAATAATTTAGCGCAGTAACGCGTCAGTATATGTGGCTGGCGTCGACGTTCATTGGGTGCTGGCAGTTTACGGCGATCGAATGTCACTTGATAATTAAGTGCATTTAAATGCCTAGATTCATCGCTGTTACCATCTTGTACATTAATTAATTGACATTGTTGTAACTTGCGTATAATCTTTGTGTTAGGACAAAAATTCGCTTCATTGTTACGATTTGCGCTGAGCTCAGTTATAGGACGCACGTAAGGTTGTAGTATACAGCCAGAGGTGATAATTATCTCACTATTGATAATAATGGCTGATTGCTTTGTCACAGGATTATTGGTAATCGTGAGCAGTCCATGTCTAATTTTTAGCAACATGTCATAGGGAGATAAAGTCAACTTTTGGAAGCAATGTAAGGAGACTCTTTGAAGTATGTTGATTGGGCAATCACTTTTATAATGTTATCACCTTTCCTTGTTGCAAGTAGCTCTTGGAGCATTTACTATTTACAAATCCGATCAGAAAGAGCTTGGAAATATTTCGTAATATTAATTCGTTAGCCTCAATTGTACAAGTTGTTATCGGATGAAGGTTTTTTCATTGGGCAGAGGTCAGAGTTCTAAATTTTTAAGTTTATGGAAAGGGTTTTTTTGGTAATAGAGGTATGAATATGAGTTTTCGTCTGACGTTGCCCCTTTTTACAACGGCAACGCGATTTCCAACCCAGTTCAGGATTGGTGTTTTACCCGACCGTCCGCCAGTCCGTCCGCATGTACTGGATGGTAAGTGTATACATTTCTGAGGGGAGTGAAACAATGGCTACTTGGTTTCAATCATGGGAGTATAGAAATTCTGCTGCGACCTATCATATAAATTCTTTCTGTCAATTAATATTGAAAGTTTTTGCATTATATAAAAATATTCTGTAATCTTTACTTTTGCTTTAGATAAAAATGTATACTCTTTCCATGTACTAATAATCAATTTATTGTAAGCAATTTATTTATATATTAATATAATTTGTTATTATTATGCGCCCCACAAGCATTTTAAATTTAAAAAAAATTAGGATATGGCATTTCCACTGCTTTTAGTGAGCACTTTATGTCATTAACTATTTTCTTGTTTAAGTGATATTTTATATTGTAATACATAAAAAATTGTAAACAAACTTAAAAGAAAATAATGAATATACAATACAATACAATACAATACATCCACCGCCAACGGCTAAAACACTTCCTAAAATGTCGGGAAAGGTGTCGAACGACGTGTTTGGGCCGAGGTTACCATGTTTTAAGGGCGGAAGTTCGATATTCTGCTTCCGTCAAGAGATATTTGCAATTAAAGTTTGACATTGTTCGATTGTTTGCATACATCAGTTTAGAATAGATGTATTTTTAATTCTTGTAGAATGCTACTAATTTTCCTTATTTTCAGGTATGATTTAATTGCGGTATGATGCAGTAAGTGTCCTCCAGGGCGAGTGACATTGGTAATTTATATAAACATGTTTATGTATTAGTATTTTGGTTTATGTATACGAGGGTGGGTCCATCTGCGGCCAACTTGTCGTGGCAGATGGATTAATTTTCAGTAGCAGAAAGGCTCGTCTTACTGCGTTAGGTTTTCTGTGGGCTCGTTCGCGAGTGCATTTAGGTTTTCTGTATCAGAATGGTTAGACCTTCTGAGTTAAGCTTTCTATTGTTCTCGTTAAGGGTAGCGAGTGAAGGGTGGAAGTTTGGGATGGGGGAGATGGTAGGGTCTTGGTTGGAGGTGGAGTGGATGGTTGGGATGAGGTAGCGGGCCTCTCGCCATCCATTCCTTCCATAGGGAGCAGAATCAGTTTGACCAACGGTCTTCTGATCTGACCCTTTTCGGCCGAGCCTCCATTCATTCGGAGTCAAGTTGTCTTCTTTGATGACAACAAGATCTCCCACCTTAATGTTTTGCTTTGGATGCTTCCACTTCACCCGTTTTTGAAGTTCGGATAAGTATTCCACTTTCCATCGCCTGCAGAAGGTTTGATGAAGAGCCTTGAGCTTCTGCCACCTATTGATAATGGAGGCAGGGCTGTTGTTGTTGTTGTTGTAACGCCACGTAGCCCTGCCTAGGTAGTCAGTATCTACCCAATATTGTCATCAGGCTCTTCTAACGGAAGTCCTAGAAAAATAGCGGCTTCGACAGGGGCGGACCAGAGGGATATGGGTGTTAGAACAGTAGGCTCAGCTGAGCAGACGAAAAGGTGGTTAGTATTATGGGGGGACAAGCCACATGCCGGACAAACATTAGGCAAGTCGGGGTTCACTCTGGATAGGTAAGAGTTTAACCTATTACAATATCCAGACCGGAGTTGGGCCAGCATCACTCTAGTCTCCCTAGGGAGCCCGCGCTCCTCTTTGGCAACGGGTGGAGTTGTTGCCTGAAGAACGGCGTTCGCTGGAATAGAGCTGACATAGGAATTTACCGAATCGGTGTGGATAAGGGTGAGGGCCTGCCGGTGAACCTTAGGATCAAACGGCGTGGAAATCAGATGCCGGATCTCATCGAAGTGTTTGCGTAGGTGGCTTCTTATCCTCCTGGGGGGCGGAGTTTCGTTGACCAGGCGTCCGTTCGGGTGCTGCGGTTTGCAACAGTTGAATAGGAATTGCCTGGTCAGCATTTCGCTATGCTCTTTAACGGCGAGCATTTTCGCTTCATTGTGAAGGTGGTGCTCAGGAGACATAAGAAGACACCCAGTGGCGGTTCGAAGGGCGGTATTCTGGCAGACCTGAAGCCTCGTCCAGTGTGTGTCAGCTAGCCCCGACGACCATATAGGCGTCGCGTAGCTCAGTACCGGCTGACCAATTGCTTTGTATGTAGCTAGTAACGTTTCTTTGTCTTTGCCCCAAGTGCTGCCAGCTAGCGACTTGAGGATTTTGTTACGGCTTTGGACTTTATTGACAATTGCGGTAACATGAGCGCCGTATTTGAACATGTTATCAAACGTTACCCCTAAGATTTTGGGGTGTGAGACAGTTGGTAGCTTAACACTATCAACGTAGACGTCTAATTCCATGTTCACTTGCGTTGTCCACGTCGTAAATAAGGTAGCCGAGGACTTATTCGGTGACAATGCCAGGTTTCTACCAGCGAAAAATTCCGACACGGCTGGGAGGTACGAGTTTATGCGAGAGCAGAGTTCTTCAACGGAGGGGCCCGTTGCCAGAATCGTACAATCATCGGCGTAAGAGACGATCGAGACACCCTCTGGTGGGGGGGGGAAGTTTCGATATATAATAGTTAAATAGAAACGGGGATAGGACACCACCCTGTGGCACCCCTTGTTTAACTATTCTGGGTTTTGATCGGGCGCCTCTGAATTCTACCGACGATTGACGACCACTCAGATAATTGGCCGTCCAACGTTTAAGACAGGGGGGAAGGGACGAATCTTCCAGGTCTTTCAATAGTCGAGCATGATTGACCGTGTCAAAGGCTTTGGCCAAATCAAGCGCAACTAGCACTGTCCTGTGGTTTGGACGCTTTTGGTTTAGTCCGTCCCCTATCTGAGTGGTAATGGCGTTCAGCGCGGTGGTAGTGCTGTGGTTTTTGCGGAAACCATGCTGATGTTCGGCGAGTCGCAAATTAGCGGTGAAATATGGTAATAAGATGGATTCCAACACTTTCACTACTGGCGAGAGAAGTGATATCGGGCGATATGACTCCCCTACGGCAGCTGGCTTGCCAGGCTTTAATAGTGGGACCACCTTTGCCTGTCTCCATCTTTCAGGAATGACAAAGGTGGACAAGGAAAGGTTGAAAATGTGTGTTAAATATCTTATGCCTTCGTCGCCGAGGTGTTTTAGCATCAGCATGGAGATGCCATCGGGGCCTATGTACTTGGTGTTCTTAGATCTCCGTATTGCCTCTTGTACTTCGGTTGTGGAGATGGCAATGGGCGCATCGCTGTTTTTGGGTTTATGCGCTTCCCTGGTGGCTCGGCGAATTTCTTTGTCCAACGGAGGATGCATTACAAACTGTCGGCAGAAAGCGCTCGCGCATCGTTTAGGTTTCGACTGAACCTTATCGCCGAAGGCGATGGATATTTTGTCGTTGGGTTTAGTCGGGTTGGACAAAGATTTCACCGTCGACCATAATTTGCCAACCCCAGCCGAGAGGTTACAAGACCTTAGGTGCTCTTCCCACTTAGCGCGTTTGTGTTTATTACTAAGCGTCTGATTTCCGCATTAAGATCCCTAATTTGGGGATCCGTAGGGTCAAGGCGTCTAATATGGTCACGTTCATTTGCCAGGGCCGCTGCCTCTGCGGGGAAGAATGGACGTACTTCCTTTATTCTACCTGACGGAATGTGTTGACGGGAGGCTGAAACTAGGGCCATACGAAACGCCTTTTCCCCTTCTCGTACGTCAGACGGAGTGGGGAGAGCAACGAAGGCGCTCTCTGTAGATGTTAAGAAACTTTCCCAGTCGGCTTTGTTAAAGTTAACAAAGGTGCGATTGTCAGAAGTGACAAAGTCGGTGTGGCGATCGATAGAGAGCACAATGGGAAGGTGATCCGAAGCAAGCGTCAGCATCGGTCGCCAGTCAACGCAGTTTATAAGACCAGCGCTGACTATGGTGATATCCGGCGAGCTAGAGCAGTTTACCGCCACTCTAGTGGGGGCATCCCCATTAACTGTGCAGAACGTCGAATCGTCTATTTGGTCAGCCAGCTCCTGCCCCCTACCATCGGCCTGTAAGCTGGAGTGCCACAGGTCGTGGTGTGCGTTGAAGTCACCAAGGATAACACGGTTCTCACCCCTGAGTAACGCACGAATGTCAGGGTGATAATCCCTGGGACAGCAGGTGACAGGAGGTATATATACGTTTATGATTTCCAAGTCGACATCGCCTGACCGGACAACCATACCTTGACGTTCTAAGGTGGTGTCCCTCGGGTCGATGTCAGGCTCAAATAGACGGTACTGCACAGTTTGATGCGTGATGAATGCAAGACCACCCCCAAGCCCTCTCGCACGATCACAACGGTGTACATTGTACCCGTTGCAGGTCAGAAGAGTTGACCTTCCACCGAGCTTTGTCTCCTGAATAGCAGCGATTTTGATATTGTGTCGCTTCATGAGGTTTGTAATCTCAGCTATTTTGCCGGTTAGGCCGTTGCAATTAAATTGCAGGATTGCGAAGTGCGAAGGGGGAGTAGAGTTGATGCTGGGGGTCAGGGACTGATGCGCATGCCTAGGTGGTAGTAGGCTGGGTCGCGCACTACGACGCATTTTTGAAGTCTAAGGAATCGCGTTACCAGAAGGTAGAGGCGATTCAGATGACGTTGAAGGTTGCGTAGCTCGACAGCATGGCGCAACGTACGTATCAGTCCATAAGTTCCTGTTTGCGAGTCCAGAGCATATAAGCAGATGACACAGGCCAAGGCAGTTATTGCACTTGACCGATGCCAAAGGCGTGTATAATCTTAACCGACAAACAGTGCACGTAGTATAAGGGACCAGGAGCTGATGGTTGTGACTTATACTCGTGCTGATGCTGGAAGAAGAGGGGCTGACTGAGGGGAAGGGAGATAGCGGACGCTCGGCATTGCTCAATTCCACTTGGGAAGTGCTACGTAGGGAGTAGCTGTGAGCTGCTGTGTGAGATGTTGACGCCTGGGGGCGTGAGCGACCGCTAGGAAGGTCAACTTGCTGAGGTGCATTTGTAATGCTAGTCGTGGAGACTGAGGTGACAGAGTCAGACATATGCGGCGGAGCGATACTTGATCGACGACGGCCACGGGACGTCGTGGGACGTGAACAGCAAATGGCCACAAAAGTTCTATAAAAACTAGCGGGCCTATGGGTAGAGGGATTTAGTCCGGAGCAACTTGTTAGGTGCAACCACCTATTGCAATTGGAGCATTGTACTGAGTGTGAGCGTTTCACATAAATTTTCTTCCAGCATATACAGCAGATCCATTCTCTTGGTCCCGGGTTGGATTCAATACCAGCCCGGATCAGGAGAGTCTTGAGCAGTCCCGCTGCAAGGAGCTGCTCGGAGGATGACATTATTGGGGGGAAGATAACTGACGGTTTAGGCAGGGGGGTAGCGAAATAACAGCCCTTGGTCGGGGAATCCCCGAGTCATTCCGGTACGTAGAACCGGCTGTCGTGGGAATGTGGAGGCAGGGCTCTCATTCACCTCTGGTTCTGGCGGCGCCAGGAGATGACTTCCAGTAAGGAAGTGCCCAGGGGTCAATGGTTCTAGGTCCGTCGGCTCATTTAATTCTTGACTCAGTGGTCGCGAATTGAGGCATGCCTCAATCCGGCATAATAATGTATAAAACTCTTCATGCGTGAATTTGTGAGGCGAGGCTAATTTTTTGAAGTGGCTTTTGAAGCTCTTCACTCCTGTCTCCCAGAGTCCCCCCATATGTGATGCCCCGGCCGGAATAAAATGCCATGTCATGGCTTGATGGCTATATGTTGAAATAGCTTTATTTCGGGCTTCATAGATTAAGGCATTTCAATTCAGATCGTAGAGATCTTGACGCTCCGACAAAGTTATTACCGTTGTCGGAGTAAATGTTTCTCGGGCATCCTCGTCTAGCGATAAAACGCGAAAAGGCTGCTAGAAAGGATGGGGTACTGAGATCACTGGTCGCTTCCAGATGGATAGCTTTGGTGGTGAAACAAACAAAGAGGCAAACGTAGCCCTTTGATAGTCGACATCCTCTACCGCGGTAACTTTTGATATCGAAAGACCCGGCAAAGTCCACCCCGGTATTAGTAAACGCGCGGGTGAAGGTAGTGCGCTCGCAAGGCAGGGTACCCATAAGTTGGGTTTGCGCTCGTTTTCAATAAATGGTGCAGACTTTACAATTATGAATGAGACGGAGCATTAGTTGGTTTTCCCCGTGGAGGGAGACTTTATGTACCATTTGTACAATCAAACGCGTCAACCTACAGTTATAAGGCAGTATAATTGGGTGGCGCTCGTTATAAGCGAGGTCTTGAGATGCTCCAAGGCGTCCACCGGCCCTAATAATGTCATCATTGTCGATGAATGGGTTGAGTGGCAATATCTCGCTTTTCCTATCAATAGACTTTCCCTTCTTCAAATTCACATAATCCTCCTGATACAATTGCTTCTGATAGAGTTTTGTCAAGATTTGAGTCGTTGTCTTAATCTCACCGGATGAGATTAAACATGACTTTTCTTGAAATGAAGCTTTTTTCTGGGTATGAGTTCTTCGAAAGAGTCTCTTAACGTATGATAGAACCCTCAAAGCGCTCGGTAGATCCGAAAATCGGTCAAGAATATCGATTTCTTGTTGCTTTGATATTGCGTGGGCCTGCGCTCTCTTTTACTCCACGGAAGTATGGTATTCGTGTTCTTGTACTGGCCATTGTGAGTTGTCTTCTTGTAACCAAGAAGGTCCCTGCCATCACAAAGAATTGTTGACCAAGTCCGATGCTGATAGTCCCCTGCTTCCTAAGTCTGCTGGATTCGATTCCGAGTTGACATGAAGCCAGTCCTTGCTGCCGACCAGGTCGATGATTTTGGTTATCCTGTGTGCGGCGAAAGTTGACCAGGAAAATTGTGGTTTCCTTATCCAGGCCAAAACGATGGTGGAATCCGTCCATAGATGTTGTTTGACTTGTCCTTGTTTGATATTTCGGAATATTGATTCCATTATTTCTGCCAAAAGGACTGCTCCGCAAAGTTCCAAACGCGGAAGTGAAATAGTCTTCACGGGTGTTACTCTGGTTTTAGCCAAGAGTAGAGATACGAAAATATCCTTATTCCTTTTGATTCGAATGTGGACGGCCATGAATTTCGACGTCATCTTCTGGTGAAAAGTTTACCCATCGTGGTATCCGAATCTTGCCGATTTCGTGGTATTGCTGTCTGAAGTTGTTCCACCGCTCCAATGTGTTTGACGAAACTGGTTCATCCCAATCGGTTGCCTCTAACCAGATGTTATGCATCAAAATTTTGGCCACAATGACCATTGGTGCAAGCCATCCTAAGGGGTCGAAAATTTTGGCAATGGCGGACAAAATCGCTCTTTTTGTAAGCTTTTCACTTTCTTCCAGTGACCCTGCTTGAAAGTAGAATAAATCGGAATGGGCATTCCATCTTATGCCCAATGCCTTAACGGTGCTGGTATCTTCAAACGCCAGAAAGTCCTCGGTCAGCCGATCCGATTTAGGGATGTCGTTGAGAATTTCTTCAGAATTCGAAGTCCACTTCCGTAGTGGGAAGCCAGCGGAGTGTAAGACTTCTCGAATTTCATTTCTCGCATTAATGGAAGATGCGAGTGTATGTCCCCCCCCAGAACGTCGTCAACGTACATACCTTCCCGTAATATGCTAGATGCTGTAGGATATGAACTTTCTACATCATCTGCAAGTTGCAAAAGGGTTCTAATTGCTAAATAAGGCGCGCAATTGACCCCGAAATTGACCGTTTTTAATTCGTACATGCTTATGGGTTCTTGCGGCGATGTTCGAGAAACAATTCGTTGAAATTTTGTGTGATCATCGCTCATCCATATTTGCCTATACATCTTTTCGATGCCACTATTGAAAACGAACCGATATAGTCTCCAGCGAAGTATAAGTACTGGAAGATCCGATTGCAGTACTGGGCCAGGCAGGAGAATGTCGTTTAGACTTGTACCATTTGTTGTTTGGCTTGAGGCGTTGAAAAAGACTCTTACCTTAGTGGTGGTACTCTCCGCCTTAACTACGGCGTGATGGGGCAAAAAATAGTTATTCGCCGAATCGGCTTGAACCATCTGCTTAATTTTTTGCATATGCCCTAATGTCTCATACTCAGACAGGTCCCTCAAATATTCTTTCCCTAATTCCGGGTTCTTTGCTAAACGCGTCTCATTCCGGAAGAATTGCAAACACGCTCGCCTAAGAGATCCTCCTATGTTTATTTTATCCGGGTAGTCATGTCTGAACGGAAGTGAGATGACATATCTCCCATCTTCTCTACGACTCGTAGTTGCCCTATATAAATCTTGGCAGTATTTGTCATCTGCGTTTGGACTTTTAGTTCTGGGCAGATTTTCTAACTCCCAGAATGCTGTTAGCTGTTTGTCCAAAGCAATTTCGCTGTAAAACGACACTATATTTCTGGATGGATTGGGCGCGTCTACACGCCCGTTTGGTATCCAACCGAACACCGTTTCTTGAGCCAGAAGTGTACTTAGTACATTCTTTTTTAGTCCGCTCAGTATTATTTGTGGAAAATATCTCCGCCAAGTATGAGATCTACTTCTTCATTAACGTAGAATCTCTTATCTGCCAAGACTAGGTCTGGGAATGCCTGCATAGTCGTTGCGTCGATATGGCAGGATGGCAGATTCCCAGTTAGTTTGGCTAGAATTAGCACAGAAGTTGTTAGGCTAAAGCAAGGGTCCACTGATGAACGGATGGGGGACTTGAGCCGACACAGCATTAGTGATACCCGAAACTTCGGCATGCATCCTCTTTGCTGGTAAATTGATTCTGCGCTTTAGTCGTTCTGTCATAAACGAACATTCTGAGCCAGAATCTATCAGTGCTCTTGCTGGGAAGTCTGTGCCATTATGATGAATGGTGACTCGACCTGTCCCTAGCAGCACACCTGCACTTGAATGCACATGGCAGGATTTAACATTTCGGTCTGAAACCGAACTTGATTTTGAAACTTCCCGTCTCTGTTGTGCCTGTTGAGAAGTAGAGGCAGCATTATCAAAATTATACTTATTCGGGCTGCTGGTTGCCTGCGTCTGTAGAGCAAAGGCCGGCAGATATTTTCCTGGGAGTCGAAGTATGTTCGGCCATCTCACACACACACTTCGTAATTACATGCACACAGCACGAACGTCAGCAAGCAGAGCACAAAAGAATCAAATTTTATTCAGTTTCATGCAAGCATTGAATGAAGCAGGTCGATACCGCATTTCATGTATTGCTTATTGCTTTTATCAATACACTGGCGTAAATGCAAAATATATTTTATTAGTTATATAAATGGAGTTAAAAAACGATTTTTTTTTGCGTAAATATTTTTAATGATGCTGAGTATTGTATGCGGCCAAGTTTTAAAATTAGTAAGGGGAGTAGAGAGAGATCAGTTGATTGCTTTTTCTATTAATATCTAAGTTATCTGATAGTTTATACAACAGATACTTTTTGAATTCTGAAATTAAATTCACGTTAGCTTGATTTCGTTAACAACCCACACCTGAATTCTTTCGTTTAACCTCTTCAAAAACCTTACAAAAAAAATTTAAGTATACACAATACATACGATACACATATACATTTTTTCCAGTGCAATACCTTTACCACACAAGCATTTTAGAGCGTAATACACTAATACTTCCACATATTGCGTCCTCTCTGTTTGCCGGCTACTGCTGTAGAGACTCCGCATGCAGGAGCGTTTGATGTCGAGAGTGGCATTTGTTGCAGTCGTACGAACTGCTGCACTTCGACACTGTGTGTCCTGGGGATAGGCAGTTTAGGCAGCCCTTGGTGGATTTAACGAAATTAATTCGCTCCACCGGCGTTAACTTGAGAAAACGGGGACGATTTCGCAATCTGTGGGAGTTTGACTTGCACTTTGTGCATAGTGCCTTTGTTACATTTGCTTGGTAGTTAATAACCTAATTCTTCTTCCAGACTTGGCCTTATCGTCTGAATAGATCTGTTATTATATTAAATTTGTTAACAAACTCGCCACTCACACGCTACCGGGGTTATATTTATATATATATGTATATGTGTTGGTATTGCCGCAAAGGAATGTAAACAAAAAAGAACCACAAATAAAGTGCGCGGTGAATCAAAATGAGCGATGAAGTGAATATTTAGTAAAAAAAGAAAAATTGTGCAAAGAATTAAACTTGTGCTTAAACAAAACCCCGTAAATTTGGTTTGAAAAGAAAAAGTCGCCTAAGATTAAATAATGTAAATTTTATTACAAAAATAAGTGGAAAGCAAAAACAAAGGCTCAGTGACTTTAAAATGAAAATAAGGTTACGTTACCTCTTGTGTTCAAAGTTTCTATGTATGTGCAATTTAACTAAAAAACAAATTCACTTTATGCACTTATCGCACTCATATTTTGAATTCACTCGCGGATACTTTAAAATTAAAAACTCTGGCACTTTAAAAAAATAATTTGCAACATAGAAATGTTCAAAATGTAGCAACAATCTCTCGTGATAACGTTGAGCCAAAAAACTGAGTACTAAGACCATGACTATCTTTTATCAAAATGTCAGAGGTTTAAATACCAAACTAACCGATCTTTATTTGAAATCTTTCTGTTGTAACTATAACGTAATTGCTTTTACCGAAACTTGGCTAAAACCTCATCTTTTTCACTCTGAATTTTTTTGTAACGAATATTAAGTTTATAGAAATGATCGCTTGAACAGAGTCGGGGGAGGAGTTTTACTTGCCGTTCATTCCTCCATACCTTCAGAGGAGGTTGATATACCTAACATTGATTCTATCGAGGTCAACTGCATCCGCATTCAGCTAGCGAATGTCTCCATGTACTTATCTGTTTGTTACATCCCTCCAGCATCAGATTTTTCTTTGTACATGCAACTCGTCTCTTTGCTCAAAACGGTTCACTTTTTGACTAAAGATTCTGACTCGATGATTGTTTTGGGTGATTTTAACCTACCTCATATATCGTGGAAGATAGTCGATGGAAACATTATTCCAAATCCAGCCAGACCGGGCTACAATGACTTTTTAGATGGAATTTCCGATCTCTGCCTCAATCAAATAAACGTTACAGCAAACAAGTTTGGCAAAGTCTTATATTTAGTTTTTGTTGATGATAAAAATAAATTTTCTGTAAGTCGTTGCGATCCGCTGGTTTTACCAGATGACCTCTACCATCCTTCCATGGAAATAGTCTACGAAACCATAACTAATGGCCAAAGTGAACAATGTTACTCGAGTAGTAGCTTTGATTATAACTTTTCCAAATCCAACTATAAAAAACTAAATAAAGAACTTTCTAAATTAACTTGGCCTGAATTTAGTGGTGATATCGATCTAAACGTTACAATTTTCAATCAAACTATTCACTGCCTTTTTGAGAAGTACATTCCTAAACGTAAAGTAACCTATGATCTTCCAACGCAAGCTTGGTTTACTAAGGAGCTTAAGACGCTGAAAAACATAAAAACGAGATCTTTCAAAATATATAAGAAATCCGGATTAAATAAACATTACTTACTGAGTCAAAATCTGCCAACTGTGCAAACGTTTTTTCGATGTGCGTGCTTTTTTTGCGCAATAATTTTTTTTCGGTTAACCATCAAAAAAAAAAGACCCCTATTTTTTTATTTTTCGAAATTCGAATTATTTTCTAAGTTATGGGTATTCGAAATTTTTCGAAGGCCTTTGGATTTTATTTATTTACTCGCAATCGGTTTAACCGATTTTGCTCATATTTGGTACAGTTAAAGAGGATGAATAAGTCTCCTCAAAAAAATTTTTTTTTTAAATAAATAATTAAAAAAAAAAAATTATTAGCCATTGTTTTAAACAACTAAAAAAAAAAAAAATTTTCTCAATCGCTTTCAATTGTGTTACTAGTCTTATTTTATTGTGTAATTCATAACAAAAAATAATATAAAAAAAAAAAGGCGTAATTTACCATACAACGAAAGTTACAGGCATTTTTCTGCACGCGCATCGTATTTTTCGTATGTAATGGTCATGCGTCGTCGCTACCATGCCCTATGCTGGCCTTACAAGCGCATCAAAATCCATGTTTTTCATGCGGATAGCTTTAGGTAGGTGTCATGTCGAGTGCGAAAACCCCAAAATGTATGTATGCATGTATTTATAACAAAAATATTTTTTACCTAAAAATACTATAGTAACTGCAAATGATAATTGCTAAGTACTGTTGCTGACTAAATCTTTTTTAAAAGAACCTATTGATGAAAGCCATTAGTATGAGTCGACCCCTTCTTTTTCTGGTTTGCATTCAGGCTAGTATGCGTTAACGCCATTGTTTAGAGGCCAATATGATTGTGGTTGGATAGTAGGTAGGTACTTATTTCGAAGGATGCTCATTTAGGACAGAGTTCTGTTAATGGAGATGCATAGAGCTGCATCCGCATTTCCGTTTTTTTTGTTAATAGAGCGTTACCTACTTTTAAAAAGTTAGCTAAGTGCGACCTTGGATAAAGGATATTTAAAAGCGTTGTTATACTAAAATTTTTTAGTACAAATAAGTAGAGCACCAGACGAAGTACAATATGCCGAGAGCTAATTCCTGTTGTAATCCTCTTAATAAAAAAAACCACAAATGAGTAACGAAGAATATTGCACCAGTGAGTGTAAATTGTAATGCTAAATTTGCTGATTTTGTTGGACAGTTCATGTGCAGATCATGTCGAGTCCATATCTATCGAATGCCTATGGACAATTTTCAAGAATCCTTGCAACGTATAAGGGCAGGAGAAAACAAAACGGAAAAAGAAGTCGCAACAAGAGAATATTCCGAAAGTGACAGCGACGATGAGAGCCTTGAAGGGAATGACGCAAATTTCCAAAATCCACAAAGTTCTTCAAGTAAAAAGCGGCCTTCTACAGATTTGGTTAACTCTGCTGAGGCAAGTTGGACAAAGGATCTTAGAAAATCTTTAGACGAAAAAAGTTCCCGTAACGAAAAAATTGGACTTTTGACTACGGTTCCTTTAGAATGGAATATTCAGAAGATGATGAACGATCTTGGTGTCACCCGAAGGATGGCATTGAATGCTAGAAAATTACGTTTGAGCTGCGGATACGGATCTCAACCTATTCCAAAAGTTGGCCGGAAGTTGCCAACAAATATATTAGAAAAAATTGAGGAATTCTACTATTCGGAGGATAATTGCCGAATAATGCCATTGAGAAAGTACTACATATCTATTGTAAGAAATGGTGAGCGAATCCAGGTACAGAAAAGATTACTTCTACCCCTGCGGGTTGGGGCTTAGAATATGCCCGCGGTAGGCATACCGGTCGTAAGTGGCGACCAATATGCACAAAGGTAATGATGTGCAACTCGATGGTTGATCTACGGATATGATGCCTCCCACCTCTCATTACCCATCTTCTCTTTCCTTTCGGAAGGAGGGATGCCATGACCTAGAAGGTTGCACTGGTCATACCAAATCGCTCCCACGACAGTCGGGCAGTACCGCAAGGGAGTACCGGAGCGTACCTGATTCATATCCGGCCAAGGACTGTTATTTCGACAACACTCCCCAAAACCTTCGGGGAGTGATTTTGTTGTTAAAACAACAACAACAACAACAAAGATTACTTCTGCTTAATCTCAGCGACTTACACAAGAATTACCAAGAAAAGTATCCAGAATTTCAAGTGTCATTGTCATCATTTGTACGACGTCGACCTCGTGAATGCATCTTAGCAGGACCGTCCGGAACACATAATGTGTGCGTGTGTAAAATACACGAAAATATGAGGTTAAAATTCGTTGGCATCAAACAAGAACTACAAAAGAAAGGTTTCAGATTTGATACAAAATATCGTGATTCTTTTAAAGAGATGCTCTGCGAGACTGCTGAACCAGATTGCCATTTTTCAAATTGTGGCTCCTGTCCCGGACCCATTGTGATTTTCAACAACCTCAAGCGCATATTAGAAGCCAATAATGTGTCATTGATAGAGTTCAAACAATGGTCAAGCACCGATAGGTTCGTTTTTTATCACTAAATTTGTGTTTATTAGTTTATTTCTCTAAATTACTATTAAAACTTTTAATTTTGGCAGGTGTGAATTAATGCTTCGATCTTTGCCTACAGAAGAATTTCTTAAGGTCCTCATAGATGATCTGCCTGCAGTTGTGAAACATGATTTTTTAACCAAGGTCCAAAATGATTATTTCGCTCACACGAAAAATTCACTAAAGAAGGGAGAGTTTTTAATTGCATTGGATTTTTCTGAAAATTATACTTGCCAAGTACAGGATGCCATACAATCCCAACATTGGGCGAATGTGCAGGCTACAATACATCCATTCGTTATATACTTCCGGGAAAATAATATGCTCAAAAACATTAACTTCGTAGTTATTTCTGATCACCTACTTCACGATGCAAATGCAGTGCATTATTTCAACACAAAATTGATCACTCAATTAAAAACAAAATTTGGACCACAAAATATTAAAAATATATTATTTCTCTGATGGCGCTGACTCGCAATATAAGAATAAGTATAATTTGATTAATTTAACCAAACATAAAAAAAGATTTCGGTGTCGAGGCAGAATGGAATTTTTTCGCTGCCTCGCATGGTAAAGGTGCATGTGATGGAATTGGCGGCACCATTAAAAGACATGCCCACAGGTCGGCTTTACAAACCAGGTATATAACAACACCAAAACTCATATACGAATGGGCAATAACGTTTTTTAAAAAAATTGAGTTTAGCTACTCCACAACAGAAGAGCACAATGCGCATAGCAATATCCTGGAATCAAGATACCGACTGGCGAAAACGGTGAAAAACACCCGATCATACCATGGTTTTTTTCCACTAAGTGGATCACTAGCATGTAAACTATATTCAAGTTCAGCCAAATTTGTAAAAGAAAGTGTTTTTAAAAAGAGGCTTAATAAAAATTAGTTTAAGTTTTCATGAAAAATATGTACGAAATATAAAACATAAGAAATTAAAACAAAACAAATAGCGCTTATTAATTTTTTGTAAGTAGGTATTGTCAGGTATTATTAAAAAAACTGAGATCACCATCGCTATACTATGTAATTAACGTCAATCCGTGACATTCCTGCATTCCCATCAATAGAACTCTGTCCTAAATGAGCATCCTTCGAAATAAGTACCTACCTACTATCCAACCACAATCATATTGGCCTCTAAACAATGGCGTTAACGCATACTAGCCTGAATGCAAACCAGAAAAAGAAGGGGTCGACTCATACTAATGGCTTTCATCAATAGAGTTCTTTTAAAAAAGATTTAGTCAGCAACAGTACTTAGCAATTATCATTTGCAGTTACTATAGTATTTTTAGGTAAAAAATATTTTTGTTATAAATACATACATACACACATTTTGGGGTTTTCGCACTCGACATGACACCTACCTAAAGCTATCCGCATGAAAAACATGGATTTTGATGCGCTTGTAAGGCCAGCATAGGGCATGGTAGCGACGACGCATGCCCATTACATACGAAAAATACGATGCGCGTGCAGAAAAATGCCTGTAACTTTCGTTGTATGGTAAATTACGCCTTTTTTTTAGATTATTTTTTGTTATGAATTACACAATAAAGTAAGACTAGTAACACAATTGAAAGCGATTGAGAAGTTTTTTTTTTTTAGTTGTTTAAAACAATGGCTAATAAAATTTTTTTTTTTAATTATTTATTTAAAAAAAAAAAATGTTTTGAGGAGACTTATTCATCCTCTTTAACTGTACCAAATATGAGCAAAATCGGTTAAACCGATTGCGAGTAAATAAATAAAATCCAAAGGCCTTCGAAAAATTTCGAATACCCCTAAGTTATTAAAATAATTCGAATTTCGAAAAATAAAAAAATAGGGGTCTTTTTTTTTTTGATGGTTAACCGAAAAAAAATTATTGCGCAAAAAAAGCACGCACATCGAAAAAACGTTTGCACAGTTGGCAGATTTTGACTCTACTGTATTCCATTCTACGTCAGAAATCCATCGATTTAAATAAAAAGTGCTATAAATCTTACATTTCTAAAACTAAACGAGACCTGGTTCTCAATCCAAAGTCGTTTTATGGTTTCTTAAACTCTAGACGTAAAGTAGCGGGATTTCCCTCAGCCATGAAACATCAAGACATTATATCTAACGATAGTCAAGATATCGCAAATTTCTTTGCGCAATTCACACTTCACACTATTCTTCCGTCATCAGTTCCGACTTTCAAAACTATCCTTACAATCTGCACGTGAAAATGTAATTAGTTCTCCAACTATATGTGCCAAAGATGTTCTAATTTACCTTAAAACATTAAAAGAATCTTATAAATACGGTCCTGATAGGATTCCTTCGTGTTTCTTGAAAAAGCGTGCGAACCATATTTATCAACCCCTCACCAATTCATTCAATCTATCCCTAAGGTGTGGTGTTTTTCCATCAGCGTGGAAGGAATCATTTCTTGTACCACTTCATAAAAGCGGAAGCAGGTCGTCTATTGATAACTATCGTGGCATTGCAAAGCTTTCTGCCATCCCGAAATTGTTTGAAGCTATTGTTACAAATCAGCCAACACGGGTTCTGTAAGGGAAAATCCGCCGTTACGAATTTACTTGAGTTTACAAGTCATGTCACAAATGGTTTTAGAAAAAATCTGCACACCCATGTTATTTATACTGATTTTAGCAAAGCTTTTGACAAAGTGTGTCACTCTTTACTTATTCATAAACTGGATCAGTTGGGTTTCCAGCCGGGACTCAATCGCTGGATCTCTTCTTACCTTAGTGACAGGACACAAAGAGTAGTGTTTAAAAATTGTTTATCCGATGTCATTTATGTCTCTTCAGGAGTTTCTCAAGAAAGCCATCTTGGCCCGATTCTGTTCTTGTTGTTTATCTTATAAATAAAAATGAATATGTGTCTGTGTGTCCTGTATGGGCGTCCAAAGTACTCAACCGATTTTTATGAAATTTTCACAGTATATTCTTGGGATCATGGGTTAAAGCATAGGCTATATTAATTTTTGGAAAAGTGGGCGGTGCCACGCCCCCAGTCTACATAAAACTACAATTCTTCATAACTCTGAACATATTTGGTCTAAATTAATGATTTTTGGATAAGTGTGTCCTTTGGTCAAGATTTAAGTAATTTTGTGTTTTGTTTGTACTTCAATAATGTCCAAAGTTTATGGTCGATCTCTTTTAAACTTTCAAGATTGGTTCAGAAGATTGTTGTGTACGATTTAAGCTATATCAATTTTTGGAAAAGTAGGCGATGCCACGCCCCCAGGCTATATAAAATTTAAATTCTTCATAGCTCTGAACATATTTGGTCTAAATTAATGATTTCTGGATATGTGTGTCCTTTGGTCAAGATTTATGTAATTTTGGAAAAGTGGGCGGTGCCACGCCCACATTTTTTGTGTTTTGTTTGTACTTCAGTAATGTCCAAAGTTTATGGTCGATCTCTTTTAAACTTTCAAGATTGGTTCAGAAGATTGTTGTGTACGATTTAAGCTATATCAATTTTTGGAAAAGTAGGCGATGCCACGCCCCCAGGCTATATAAAATTTAAATTCTTCATAGCTCTGAACATATTTGGTCTAAATTAATGATTTCTGGATATGTGTGTCCTTTGGTCAAGATTTATGTAATTTTGGAAAAGTAGGCGGTGCCACGCGCCCAGGCTATATAAAATTTAAATTCTTCATAGCTCTGAACATATTTAGTCGAAATTAATGATTTCTGGATATGTGTGTCCTTTAGTCAAGATTTATGTAATTTTGGAAAAGTGGGCAGTGCCACGCCCACAATTTTTGTATTCAGTGCTTTGTTTGTACTTCAATAATGTCCAAAATTTATGGTTGATCTATTTTAAACTTTTCCAATACGTTAAAATCTTCGTTGGGTACGACATACATAGGCTACATTTGTAAATTATTTGGAACAGTGGGCAGTTCCAAGACCACAAGCTAAGTAATATTTCAACTCGTTATATCCCTGAATGTATTTGCTTTACTGACATTTTAACGTTCTTAAATCTTAATCAAAGCACTTAATTTTTTTTGTTTGTTATTGCCGTTCATACATATCCAGAGTATTATAGGTAGATATAGGATATAATTAAATAAGTACTAACTATACATCTGCTCAGCAGCGCATAATGGTTTTTGTCATACCCATTGAGTTCAAAAGATCCGTTTTTTGAGTTGGACATCCAAACAATTTATTTGTTTATACCAAAGACTTTAAAGTCAGAAAGATTGTATATCCTAAAGCATGCAATAAATGGAATGTTAAAAGTTAAAGAAAAATATTTGAAAATGTATTTCTAGGGAAGTCACTTGTCAGGCAGAACAACGTCTGCCGGGTCTGCTAGTAAATGATATTTCTACAGTAATCAAATTTTCAAAAATGTAACGATGTAAAGCTTTTCATGTCACTTGGGACTTTTGAAGATAGAAATAGGCTTCAATCAGATCTAGATTCACTAGTTACTTGGTGCGACTTAAATTATATGCCGCTTAATCTTAAAAAATGTAAATACATGCGTTTTTCGCGTGGAACCTTGCAGCCGGCTTCCTATACAATAAAAAATTATAGTGTTGAGGAAGTGTATGATTTTGTTGACCTGGGGGTCACTATGGACTACAAACTCAGTTTTAACCGCCATATTAACGTAACAATCGATAAGGCTAAAGGTGTTTTTGCATTCGTTAAACGGTGGTCTAAAGAATTTAGCGACCCTTATGTAACTAAAGCTCTTTTTACTACCTTAGTCAGACCAATTCTTGAATACGGTTCTATAATTTGGAACCCGCGTTACCAAGTCCATGTAGATCGACTTGAGTCAGTTCAAAAACAATTTTTACTGTTTGCGTTAAGAGATTTTCATTGGGATCCCTTGTATAGTTTACCACCGTATACGAGTCGCTTAAAACTAATTAATCTTCACACCCTTTCTAGCCGCAGAGAAATGCTTGGAATTGTTTTTATGGTTAAATTACTAAATGGTTCAATCTCGAGCCCGTTTTTTCTGAGCGAAGTGAACTTCAATGTGCCCTCTCGTCCATCAAGGCATTTTAAACCACTTATCTTGAAACAGTGCCGAACTAATTTTGAATTAAATGAGCCTTTTCGTAGTTTTTGTCAAGATTATAACTCCCATTCTGGTTCATTTGATATTTCGGACTCACTCTGTAGAATAAAAAAGTCAATTCGTTCTCTCCTAAATACATAGCAACAAATTGTTTTCTTACTCTTTGAGTCTTATTTTTAACAATAACTTTCTTCTGTTAACTAATTATTTGCTAATTGTGTAATCTGTCTCACATTTACTTTACTTAGCTGATGAGATTTTCTCTGTAGCTGAGCAGTTTTAGATCTCGACGATTAACAAACCAAAGCCTTTCAACGACTCGGCACGAACGAACAAGCCGCGCGTTATGCGGATGCGCAAGTGGCAAGAAATGTACAACTTACGTGCTTTGATGTGGTGATCGGCAGCGTTGTTGTATAGTGGTGTGGCAGCTTCTTTGCGGCAGTGTTAGTCTCTCTCGGCTGTGTGTTTGGCTCAATGTGGTTTTATCCAACGTTGAATGAAAATGAAGTATTTCTATATCCAAGTGGTATTATTACTGCGGTTTGATGTTGTTATTGTGGACTGTATCGCTTATAGTGCTGTGGTTCCTCTACGGGGAGATAGGACCATGTACAAATCGGCTTCGGTGGTTCTTAGGAGCGGCCATGGCTCGGACGCACCGCGTGCGATTTTATATTTATAGAAAACTAGCAGACCCGGCAGACGTTGTTCTGCCTGACCAGTGAATTCCCTAGAAATACATTTTAAAATATTTTTCTTTAACTTTTAACATTCCATTTATTGCAGTGCTTTAGGATATACAATGTTTCTGGCTTTAAAGTCTTTGGTATAAACAAATAAATTTTTTGGATGTCCAACTCAAAAAACGGATCTTTTGAACTCAATGGGTATGACAATAACCATTATGCGCTGCTGAGCAGATGTATAGTTAGTACTTATTTAATTATATCCTATATCTACCTATAATACTCTGGATATGTATGAACGGCAATAACAAACAAAAAAAATTAAGTGCTTTGATTAAGATTTAAGAACGTTAAAATGTCACTAAAGCAAATACATTCAGGGATATAACGAATTGAAATATTACTTAGCTTGTGGGCCTGGAACTGCCCACTTTTTCAAAGAATTTACAAATGTAGCCTATGTATGTCGTACCCAACGAAGATATTAACGTATTGGAAAAGTTTAAAACAGATCAACCATAAACTTTGGACATTATTGAAGTACAAACAAAGCACTGAATACGAAAAATGTGGGCGTGGCACGGCCCACATTTCCCAAATTATATAATTCTTGACCAAGGGACACACCTATCCAAAAATCATTAGTTTAGACCAAAAATATTCAAAGTTATGATGATTTAAATTTTATATAGCCTGGGGGCGTGGCACAACAATCTTCTGAAACAATCTGGAAATTTAGAGAAGATCGACCATAAACTTTGAACTTATTGAAGTACAAACAAAACACAAAAAATGTGGTCGTGGGACCGCCCACTTTTCCCAAATTATATCCATCTTGACTAAAGGACACACATATCAAAAAATCTTTAATTTAGACCTAATATGTTCAGAGTTATGAAGAATTTAAATTTTATATAGCCTGGGGGCGTGGCACTGGCTACTTTTCCAAAAATTCATATAGCCTGAATCGTACACAACAATCTTCTGAACCAATCTTGACAGTTTAAAAGAGATCGACCATAAACTTTGGACATTATTGAAGTACAAACAAAACACAAAAAATGTGGGCGTGGCACCGCCCACTTTTCCAAAATTACATAAATCTTGACCAAAGGACACACATATCCAGAAATCATTAATTTAGACCAAATATGTTCAGAGCTATGAAGAATTTAAATTTTATATAGCCTTGGGGCGTGGCACCGCCTACTTTTCCAAAAATTGATATAGCCTAAATCGTACATAGCAATTTTCTTAACCAATCTTGAAAGTTTAAAAGAGATCGACCATAAACTTTGGACACTATTGAAGTACAAACAAAACACAAAAAATGTGGGCGTGGCACCGCCCACATTTCACAAATTATATAATTCTTGACCAAGGGACACACATATCCAAAAATCATTAGTTTAGACCAAAAATATTCAAAGTTATGGTGATTTAAATTTTATATAGCCTGGGGGCGTGGCACAACAATCTTCTGAACCAATCTGGAAATTTAGAGAAGATCGACCATAAACTTTGAACTTATTGAAGTACAAACAAAACACAAAAAATGTGGGCGTGGGACCGCCCACTTTTCCCAAATTATATCCATCTTGACTAAAGGACACACATATCAAAAAATCTTTAATTTAGACCTAATATGTTCAGAGTTATGAAAAATGAAAAGAGGTAGTGTTTAAAAGTTTCTATGTATGTGAAATTAAACTAATAAAAAAAATTCACTTTATTCAAATATAAATATTCAAAGTTATGATGATTTAAATTTTATATAGCCTGGGGGCGTGGCACAACAATCTTCTGAACCAATCTGGAAATTTAGAGAAGATCGACCATAAACTTTGAACTTATTGAAGTACAAACAAAACACAAAAAATGTGGGCGTGGGACCGCCCACTTTTCCAAAATTACATAAATCTTGACCAAAGGACACACATATCCAGAAATCATTAATTTAGACCAAATATGTTCAGAGCTATGAAGAATTTAATTTTTATATAGCCTGCGGGCGTGGCACCGCCTACTTTTCCAAAAATTGATATAGCCTAAATCGTACACAACAATCTTCTGAACCAATCTTGAAAGTTCAGAGTTATGAAGAATTGTAGTTTTATATAGCCTGGGGGCGTGGCACCGCCCACTTTTCCAAAAATTAGCCTATGCTTTAACCCATGATCTCAAGAATATACTGTGAAAATTTCATAAAAATCGGTTGAGTACTTTGGACGCCCATAAAGGACACACAGACACACATTCATTTTTATTTATAAGATAAAAGAAAGAAAACGAGTATCTCGTTATAATATGGCCGTGTCTTTGAATTTAAGATTATAGTTTTACAGTGAAATTTTACCTCACAGTTGGCGGTGAAAGTCCTGGTGTGGCCGTGAGGTGTTGACGCTGTGACGATCGCTGGAAAAGTAGACGGTCGTCCAGTCGAGGACAAAACACGCATAAGCATGCCCGCACATGCAGGTGGGTGGTTTGGTATGTGTGGTTGGAAGGGAACAGGAAATTGACATTAGGGTGGCTCATTTTTTGAGAATTTAGGCATCGGGCCTGAACTTACGCTATTTTTAACACTACTCGCGTGCAGTCACTTCGTCAGCAATCCGCCTGCCTTTGTGGTACGTCTACATACACATACAGCTGCGTGCGCGCTCACACTAATGGTTTGTTAAAAACAAAGGAAATGTGTGTGTGTCAGATTGGGGTAGGTTTTTGGACTGCTACAATGTGCAGTCCCCGATCTTTTGTAGAAACGATTTTTCTTTGGTGTTTCTCTCTCTTGTACTTTCTTTATTTATATTCTGCGCGCTCATTTGAAGCGGCAGTAGTTAATAAGCATGGAGTTGATTCAAAACTGCCGCATTATTTGGAGAAGTGGAACGGTGGCGCCCATAGGCGTCGAAAGTTACTTGTTCTGCTCAACGTGTAGCTGCAATCTGTGTGTTGCAGTATACATGTGCGTGACGTTTCGGCTCTGGCACAAATCTTTATTTCTTTATTATTTCTTACCCTAGTTGTTGTTGTTGTTGTTTTAACACTACTTTGCCCAGCCTAGGTAGTCAGTATCAACCTTACCCAATATTGTCATCGAACTCTTCTAACGGAAGTCCTAAAAACCTAGCGGCTTCAACAGGGGAGGACCAGAGGGATATGGGTGTTAGAAGAGTAGGCTCGGATGAGCAGACAAAAAGATGGTTAGTAGTATGGGGGGACAAGCCGCATGCCGGACAGACATTAGGCAAGTCGGGGTTCAGTCTGGATAGGTAAGAGTTTAACCTATTACAGTATCCAGACCGGAGTTGGGCCAGCATCACCCTAGTCTCCCTAGGCATCTCGCGCTCCTCTTCGGCAACGGGTGGTGTTGTTGCCTGAAGAACGGCGTTCACCGGGAGAGAGCCAACATAGGAATTTACCGAATTTGTGTGGATGAGGGTGAGGGCCTGCCGGTGCACCTTAGGATCAAACGGCGTGGAAATCAGGTGCCGGATCTCATCGTAGTGTTTGCGTAGATGGCTCCTTATGCTCCTGGGAGGGGAGGCGTCCGTTCGGATGCTGCGGTTTGCAACAGTTGAACAGGAATTGCCTGGTCAACATCTCGCTATGCTCTTTAACGGCTAACATTTTCGCTTCATTATGTAAGTGATGCTCAGGAGACATAAGAAGGCACCCAGTGGCGGTACGAAGGGCGGTGTTTTGGCAGACCTGTAGCCTCGTCCAGTGTGTGTCAGCTAGCCCCGGCGACCATATAGGCGTCGTGTAGCTCAGTACCGGCTGGCCAATTGCTTTATATGTAGCTAGTAACGTTTCTTTGTCTTTACCCCAAGTGCTGCCAGCTAGGGACTTGAGGATTTTGTTACGGCTTTGGACTTTATTGGCAATTGCGGTTACATGAGCGCCGTATTTGAACATGTTATCAAATGTCACCCCTAAGATTTTGGGGTGTGAGACAGTTGGTAGCTTGACACTATCAACGTAGAGGTCTAATTCCATGTTCACTTGCGTTGTCCACGTCGTAAATAGGGTGGCCGAGGACTTATTCGGTGACAATGCCAGGTTTCTCCCGGCGAAGAATTCGGAGACGGCTGGGAGGTATGAGTTAATTCGAGAGCAGAGTTCTTCTACGGAGGGGCCTGTTGCCAGAATCTTACAGTCGTCGGCGTAAGAGACGATCGAGACACCCTCTGGTGGGGGGGGAAGTTTCGATATATAATAGTTGAACAGGAACGGGGATAGGACACCACCCTGTGGCACCCCCTGTTTAACTATTCTGGGTTTTGATCTTGCGCCTCTGAACTCAACCGACGATTGACGACCACTCAAATAGTTGGCAGTCCAACGTTTAAGACAGGGAGGAAGGGACGAATCTTCAAGGTCTTTCATTAGTTGCGCATGGTTGACCGTATCAAAAGCTTTGGCCAAGTCAAGCGCAACTAGCACTGTCCTGTGGTTTGGACGCTTTTGGTTTAGTCCGTCCCCTATCTGAGTGGTTATGGCGTTCAGCGCGGTGGTGGTGCTGTGATTTTTGCGAAATCCATGCTGATGTTCGGCGAGCCGCAGGTTTGCGGTGAAGTACGGCAACAAGGTGGATTCCAACACTTTCACTACTGGCGAGAGGAGAGATATCGGGCGATATGACTCCCCTACGGCAGCTGGCTTGCCAGGCTTTAGTAGTGGGACCAACTTTGCTTGTTTCCATCTTTCAGGAATAACAAAGGTGGAAAGGGAAAGGTTGAAAATTTGTGTGAGGTATCTTATGCCTTCGTCGCCGAGGTGTTTCAGCATCAGCATGGAAATGCCATCGGGGCCGATATATTTGGTGTTCTTGGATCTCCGAATAGCCTCATGAACTTCTGTTGTGGAGATGGCAATGGGCGCATCGCTGTTTTTGTGTTTGTGCGCTTCCCTGGTGGCTCGGCGAATATCTTTGTTCAACGTAGGATGCATTACAAATTGTCGGCAGAAGGCGCTCGCGCATCTTTTTGGCTTCGACTGAACCTTATCACCGAAGGCGATGGATATTTTGTCGTTAGGTTTAGTCGGGTTGGACAAAGATTTCACCGTCGACCATAATTTGCCAACTCCAGCCGAGAGGTTGCAAGACCTTAGGTGCTCTTCCCACTTAGCGCGTTTGTGTTGATCTACTAAGCGTCTGATTTCCGCATTAAGATCCCGTATTTGAGGATCCGTAGGGTCAAGGCGTCTAATATGGTCACGTTCATTTGCCAGGGCCGCTGCCTCTGCGGGGAAGAATGGACGCACTTCCTTTATTCTACCTGACGGAATGTGTTGATGGGAGGCTGAAATTAGGGCCATACGAAACGCCTTTTCCCCTTCTCGTACGTCAGACGGGGTAGGAAGAGCAGCGAAGGCGCTCTCTGTGGTGTTGAGAAAACCCTCCCAATCGGCTTTATTGAAGTTAGTGTAAGTGCGTTTCTCAGCGGTGACAAAGTCGGTGGGGCGATCGATAGAGAGCACTATGGGTAGGTGGTCTGAAGCAAGCGTCAGCATCGGTCGCCAGTCAACGCAGTTTATTAGTCCAGCGCTGACTATGGTGATGTCTGGCGAGCTAGAGCACTTTACCGCCACTCTAGTGGGGGCATCCCCATTTACCGTGCAGAACGTCGAATCATCTATTTGGTCAGCCAGCTCCTGTCCCCTACCATCGGCCTGCAGGCTGGAGTGCCACAGGTCGTGGTGTGCGTTGAAGTCACCAAGGATGACGCGGTTCTCGCCCCTGAGTAACGCACGAATGTCAGGGTGGTAATCCCTGGGACAACAGGTGACAGGAGGTA
Source organism: Sphenella marginata (assembly GCA_951509765.1). NCBI lineage: Eukaryota > Metazoa > Arthropoda > Insecta > Diptera > Tephritidae > Sphenella > Sphenella marginata. The sequence continues at coordinate 65,575,777 of OX608079.1, read as the reverse complement.
CGTAAATGTTTATGATTTCAAGGTCGACATCGCCTGACCGGACAACCATACCTTGACGTTCTAAGGTGGTGTCCCTCGGGTCGATGTCAGGCTCAAATAGACGATACTGCACAGATTGATGCGTGATGAATGCCAGACCACCCCCAAGCCCTCTCGCACGGTCACAACGGTGTACATTGTACCCGTTGCAGGTCAAAAGAGACGACCTTCCACCTAACTTTGTCTCCTGAATCGCCGCGATCTTGATGTTCAGTCGCTTCATTAAATTTGTCACTTCAACAATTTTGCCAGTTAGGCCGTTGCAATTAAATTGCAGGATACCGAAGTGTGTAGGGGGAGCAGAGTTGATGCTGGGGGTCAAGGACTGGTGCGTATGCCTAGGTGGTAATAGGCTGGGTCGCGCACTACGGCGCAATCTTGAAGTCGAAGGAATCGCGTTACCAGAAGGTAGAGGCGAGTCGGACGACGTTGAAGGTTGCGTAGCTCGACAGCATGGCGCAACGTACGTATCAGTCCATAGGTTCCTGTTCGCGAGTCCAGAGCATATGAGCAGGTGACACAGGCCAAGGCAGTTATTGCACTTGACTGATGCCAACGGCGTATATAATCTTAACCGACAAACAGTGCACGTAGTATAAGGGACCAGGAGCTGATGGTTGTGGCTTATACTCGTGCTAATGCTGGAAGAAGAGGGGCTGACCGAGGGGGTGGGAGAGAGCGGACGCTCAGCATTGCTCAAATCCACTTGGGAAGTGCTACGTAGGGAGTAGCTGTGAGCTGCTGTGTGAGATGTTGACGCCTGTGGGCGTGAGCGGCCGCTCGAAAGGTCTACTTGCTGATGTGCATTGTTAGTGCTAGTCGTGGAGACTGATGTGACAGAGTCAGACATATGTGGCGGAGCGATACTTGATCGACGACGGCCACTGGACGTCATAGTTTTATAAAAACTAGCGGGTCTATGAGTAGAGGGATTTAGTCCGGAGCAACTAGTTAGATGCAACCATCTGCTACAGTTAGAGCATTGTACCGAATGTGAACGTTTCACATAGATTTTCTTCCAGCATACACAGCAGATCCGTTCTCTAGGTCCGGGGCTGGATTCAATACCAGCCCGGAGCAGGAGAGTCTTGAGCAGTCCCGCTGCAAGGAGCTGCTCGGAGGATGACATTATTGGGGGGAGGATAACTGACGGTTTAGGCAGGGGGGTAGTGAAATAACAGCCCTTGGTCGGGGAAACCCCGAGTCATTCCGGTACGTAGAACCGGCTGTCGTGGGAATGTTCTTACCCTAGTCCTTTTCTGGTGTTGCTTGTTCGGCTGCTCGAAATGAAAAGGCAGGAAGTCGTAAAACGCGAACTTAGCCGTGCCAGCCATTTGCAATAAAAAGAAGAGCTCAAAAAAAAATTTTTGAACTTTTGACCGACCGCGCACGGTTGCATCAGCTTGGAAATTTTTATTTTAAACTCGTATATCTTAAGGCTGGTTTACACGTTTCGTAACAACCTCTTGATCCAAAGTTTCGACCAGACCTTTGGTTATTTTCTCGGCTATTACTATTATAATTATTATTGTTGCTATTGCCGTAATTGCTAAATGTACGCCTTTGATTTCCTCTATAATTATTGTTTTGGTAACTCCTGCGGTAGTTACCTCGGAAATGATTTTGTTGGCGAATATGTAACAGTTAATTTGGATTTCCAGTTACTTCTGTGCAACTGTTAGTGAATTTTGATATGGCTTCGTTCATTGTGGTGAACGTTCCAGCCTGCATTATAGCTTTTACTTTATCGTTGGAGCAATTTTTACACATAGCTTTTACAGCTGACTGTGTAGCATACTTGGTTGCTAACTCAGGTGTTAGTCCATCAGATATGTATGCTCCCTAAAATGATTTTGTGAGCTTTTCAATCTCAGAAGTGTATTGAGTTGCAGTTTTACTGCGTTGTTGGATGTTCAGGAGTTTTGCCGACAAAACCTCGACTGATTCACCCTTAACTTTGACTTTAATCTTGGTTTTATTTCCTGAATGGTATATTCAGTATTTATAATGTTTCTAGCTGTTCCTCTGAGTTTAGTCTTAATCATAGATACTGCGATAGCCTCGTGACTATCCTTGATTTGTTCCAGGATATCAAGGGCATCCAGAAAACTTTATAGATTTTCTGATTTCCCATCGAAATCTGGTAAGATCGAAGATGCAGTTTTAATAAATTTGTAGTGCCTCTAGCTTGTGGTTAGCTGTTAACTTGCTATGCACCTTTTGAGTGGTTTATTTGGCTATATTGTTCAATGACTCTAATATTATCGTGAGGTGTTTTAAAATAGTCACCCTTTGTACTTTTATTAAGATACTTATAAGACTTTTCCGCCAAAATATTATCTTCTACGAGTGTATTCAGAATGGTTTCCCATTTGTCCATTGGGATATATATATATCTTTTTCTTTGGTTTAGACCTTATCTAGACCATCTGCTCTGCTCATGTATTTTTTCTATAAAAATTTGTTGTGAGCAGAGTATAATTTCAGGAATAAATTCAAACAAGTGGAAATTGTTAATATTATTAACAAGATTTTAATAAATTCCAATGCTTCAGTGTGGTCAACTACTTGAATGGAATTGATCACATTCGCATTAGGCTCTTCCAGTTTCGATTCGTGGCCTCCCATTGAGAAAAAGAAAAAAAATACAAGAAATGGAAACAATTTTTTTTCTTTTTTGTTACTTTCCTTATTTAACACTTTTTTCCTTCTTATAATTGCATATCTTATTCTAATGCGGGTCTGTTCGTCCCATAAATTTGGCCTCGAACCTATATATTTCCTCAGAAGTGGTCAATAATGGTTCTAATGCGTTTTCTATTGTGGGTTCCCCAGGCATTTCGATTAGTCCCCACCATTTCCTAAGCCAAACTAGATCTTTTTCCGCCTGACTATAAGCTTTTATTTTTCTTAATTTTCTAATTGCCTCTTGTGTGCTTTCTGATTCAAAGTTATCAACGATACTTAAGGTAAGGGGTTCTCCACAAAACGATTTTATTATTAATTTCAAAAAAAAATCTTATGTTTAATAGCAAAAATTTACTTTTTGCCCTTAGTGGCAGCAGCCGTTAGGTTGCTATATGCTTCTAAACAGACGTGGATACCTAAATTATCTGCTTGTGTTTTGATGCTCCTTTGCCGCTGGATTTATGAATAAACCTCCCTTTGAGACGTTGCTTAATTGGTTGGTTGGTTGTTCAGAATCGTATTAGATGGTATTTGATTATGCTGTACTTTCGGTTGTAGTATTCTGCACTTCATGACCAACATCCTGCTGAGGTTGATCTGACCTTCTCCGTCAGTGTCACCACCACCGCCGCCTTGTTTTCTATTACGCCTTGGACAATTGTTGCGCGGCGGACCTTGTTGTTGTTTTATTTTAAAACAATTATTATTCCTTGGTCTGCCTTTGGTCAGCATCCATTGGTAAAGCTTTTTTTTTTTTTTTTAAAAAAAAAGTAGGTCTGCGTATATTTCAAGCAGCAATCAAGGATGTTGGGAGGAGACTGCCAATTTAGTTTCGGCAGCTTAAGGTTATCGGCAGGATCGCCATGTAAAGTGGAACCCAAATGAAACAATGAATGCGGTTCGGTACATAGCTAAGTCTAACATAAGGCATGAAGCCCAACGCACGCTCACACATATGCACTATTTACATATGTGTATAGCGCTAAGCTACTTCAACGCTTTGGGCGTGGGAAAGTGTCGCAGCAGAGAAATACATAGAGTCAGCAATTACTTAGTTGCAGTTTGTTTACGTTTATGACCAAGTAACTTAGACGGCGCTCGTGCTGCGTATTTAGTTTGTAGATATGTATTCATATTGGACACACTACAGTACTCCCAAAATACTCCTATTGGATTACTCTATGGAGTATTCAACAGCAAAGGAGAGGGAGTGCTCTGACATGGATTAGGTGATCCCATCACCGGACATGGCCATATAAATTGGACCACTTTTTGTATGAATGAGGATAAGTCTTGGAGTACTCCCATGCTCCAACGTTTTTTACAGGGCAGCATATGTCAACTAATACAACTCCATCGCTTGTGCCGCTCATGTACTTTTGGGCAGCGTGAAAAACTCAACGTAATTAGGAATACGTTGACACAGCGAAATGTTTGGAAGTCGGCGTGTGTCTTTGCTGTTGTTGGCGACTTGCTCTGATATACTACACCATATTAAAATGAGAATAGATTAAACATGAAATGTCACAACCCTAAAATGTCACAACTTTCTTTTCTACTGGTTTTGATACAGTAACAACTGCTATTTAGTGTTAATACATAAATAAACCGATTTTGGAGCATATTGTTGACATATATGTATATGGCTGATTCCTTGGAAAATGATATATTTCACATCTACTTTTTGTGATGTGGTTAATATGTATAAGAACAAAAATAAAAACAAAAAACAAAACAAAAAAATAAGGAGGCCGACACTCCAACAAAGTCGGAGGGGATAACCCCCATAGATCGCGGCGCTGTTGCGATGCAGGGCGCCTCTACCAGTCGTGCTGCGGCTGATAGGAAAAAAGCACGCAGCCTCCAGGCGATGCCGGAGTCTGGTGCTAAGAGTAGTGTAGTAGTTGCGGGTGAGGGAAGGGCAACCAAAAGAGCTGAGACCGCCGGCGTAGGCTTTCCCAGTAAGCGGTTCGATAATGGGGCTAACGGAGGAACCCCCTCCCTACGCCCACGGCATTCAGCTCATCACATTCCACATCATTTTGTTTCTTAGGTAAATAAAGCTGTTATTCATATTTTACTTGGAAAGTTCTTGTTGGCGCTTAACGCATTTACAACGAACCAGTAAAATAACCTTCAGCTCGTATATCTTCATGGAACTATAAGCGGATGTTGCTTCCTTGTATACTGGAAAGCAGTTTAAAACTAGAAACTATTGTTGGGTTTACTGACCGATTCAAGGAAGGCGATGCGCATGTTTCTGTAGTCAAAATTGCAGATTTGATGGATTAATCTCCACCGAGTGAGAAAGGAGTATGACCGCAAATTAAATGCAGTTATTAAAGTAGTCTTAGATTTTTAATAGTATAAAATAGCTAAAATATATAGAAGAAAGTGAGGTACTACTACATAAACACATTGCCCTTTTACGTTAATTGTCATGTGCACATAAAAAATGTATAAGCAAATATGAATGTATACAAACAACATTCTGCCCAAATTAGTTACACTGAACTCAGCGGGAGTTTATACAAATAATGCACATGCCGCACATAACGAGGATCTTGTTACACTTGTGTGGACGGCCAAAGACACCGCCAAAGGCAGTCGCAATGACCAACTGAACACAACGTCAGTTTGTCAATGCGACTGACATATTTATATTTTTATTGCAGTCATATGTTGACTTAGCATATTTTAGAATTATGCATTTTAGTTTGTATGTATTAGTAAGGTACCTATTTGTATATGTTTTAGTTTGTAAATAATTTGTAAGTATTAGTTTAAGATTTTGGTATAAAAGAGAAAGCATTTCAATAAAGAATTCAATTGGATTGACAAGCTAAACATCAGCTATTGTTTTCCATAGTACATGGCGATCCTGCCACACTAAGCAAAAATTTGCTCAATAAGCAAAACGCTTTAAGCAGAAGATCGTTCTTCTTATTAAATAATAATTTTCTAAAAATAAAAAAAAAAAGATTGACCAAACTGGGCAAAAGATCCTGCCTCAATCAGAAACAATCCGCCTCGCGTTATTGGACGGCGATACACCTAACTATTCAGGACTTGGCGAAATTATTTTAATACACACTGGGGAAACCATTACATACCAGCAAATTTCAACCTACAGTATGCATAGAAAGAGTGGAATACGATAATTGAGGACTTAATGACATACCAGCAAACTGCAACCCATGCATAAAAAGGGTGGAATACCATAATTAAGGACTCAATGACATACCAAGAAACTTCACCCCGTGCATAAAAAGGAAAGGACTATCCAGAGACTGAAGTAGCGGCAAGACAAGCAGTAATTATTTTTAAGTATGTATGCAACTTAGAATGATTTGAGCACGCCTCACGGCCGCTAAACCATTGGCATTTAAATATGCCTAGGGACTAAAAAACAAAGATTATAATTTTCAAAAAAAAAAAAATTATAATAATACAGAAGATTTTGTCTCAGGAAGATTAAGAAATTAAAAAAAAATAATAACATTAAGTTGAGTTACTTGGAAAGAAGGAAAAAATAAGATTGTAAATTTTTAGAAAAAAATAATGCACAAAAAGAAACGAGGCGGTAAACAGGTTAGAAAGCGGAAAAAAATAGCTGAAACCTTCAGATTACTTCATTTAGCTACAAATATTAATGATAGATTACATTTAAAAGATAAAATAAGAATGTTAAGAACAAATCTGAAAAAAAAATGTCTTATGTAAACCGAGTAAATTGGATTGAAAAACTAGTAAGGAAGTCTAAGTTCGGGTGTAACCGAACATTAAATACCTAGTAGTGATCTGTTTTGGTATCCTAATTTACTCAGGTCTATTTTAATACATACCTGAAAATTTGTTATAAAGGCAACTGATTGTTTTCGATAAAAACACTTCTGTTGTGAGTGGTAAATTAAATTATTACTAAATAACAAAATATAAATACCTTTCCTCATGTTCATGAAAGGTATGAAAATAAAAAAAATTAATAAAAAAAAGGCAGTAGGGTGTTAACTACTTGCCCGTAAATCTTGCTTGTTTGTTATTCGATTTGCGTAATTTTTGGCAGGAGTATACTACATACTATTGGGAACCCTCTCACAAAATTTCATTGAAATACATTCTTGAAATTCCAAGCAATCGCTTTTGAAAATAGCAGAGCTTTTATGCTAAAAAGTGGGTGGCGCCACGCCTACTTCACCAAAATCCACAAAATTTTTGTACAGTTCAGTTTTGCTTAAAAGGCTTATTATGTGTGTAAAATCTTATTTATATAACTTATACAATTATTGAAATATCGAGATTTTAAGTTTACGAAGAAATTTTTTAGAACTGTGTTCAAAAAGTGGGCGTGTCCGTTCTCCGATTTTGTTTACTTTTACAGCAAAGAGTAAGCTTTATATGCTGAACACTTTCTCTAAATATCGTTTCAATAAGTCAATTTTTACCGGAGTATTGGCATGGAAAGTTTCATGGAATAATCCCCCATAAAGGGGCGGGGCCACGCCCATTTTCTAAAAATTTTGTGCTTTCGACTTTCTTTGCCCACGAACACTTCAGAGGTGAAATAGAAATTATATACAGCTAGTTTAAGCAAAGTTATAGCATATTCAATATATCTATGATCCTTTTCAAAATCTTTCGTATAAAATTGGGCGTGGACCTAACCCGATTTCGCTAATTTTTTTTCGAAATATTGCCTGTATTAATATATATATGTGTGCTGAATTTTATTTTGCTATCTTGAGCGGTTTTTGATTTATGATTAATAATATTTCCAAATTTGACTATATCAAAAGTGGGCGGTGCCACGCCCCTTTTTAAAAATTTCTTCAAAAATGTATTTGTTGCCTTAACGCTAAAGTGCACACCAAATATTATCCTTATAGGTGTATTATGTACTGAATAATCACTCTTTTTGTATTTTCCAAAATATTATATATATAGAAAGAGGGCGTGGCTTTTAACCGATTTTGCCTATTTTCAATAGCGCTCGGAGATAAGTGAAAAGGAACCTACATACCAAATTTCATTGAGATATCTCAAGATTTACTCAAGTTATCGTGTTTACAGACGGACGGACGGACGGACGGACGGACGGACGGACGGACGGACGGACATGGCTCAATCAATTTCTCTTTTCCTCCTGAACATTTTGATATATATAAGTCAATATTTATCTCGATTCGTTTATGCCGTTACATACTACCGTTAGGCGAATGAAGTTAATATACCTTGTGTGCGAAGCACTACTAGGTATAAAAAGGCAGTAGGGTGTTAACTACTTGCCCGTAAATCTTGCTTGTTTGTTATTCGATTTGCGTAATTTTTGGCAGGAGTATACTACATACTATTGGGAACCCTCTCACAAAATTTCATTGAAATACATTCTTGAAATTCCAAGCAATCGCTTTTGAAAATAGCAGAGCTTTTATGCTAAAAAGTGGGCGGCGCCACGCCTACTTCACCAAAATCCACAAAATTTTTGTACAGTTCAGTTTTGCTTAAAAGGCTTATTATGTGTGTAAAATCTTATTTATATAACTTATACAATTATTGAAATATCGAGATTTTAAGTTTACGAAGAAATTTTTTAGAACTGTGTTCAAAAAGTGGGCGTGTCCGTTCTCCGATTTTGTTTACTTTTACAGCAAAGAGTAAGCTTTATATGCTGAACACTTTCTCTAAATATCGTTTCAATAAGTCAATTTTTACCGGAGTATTGGCATGGAAAGTTTCATGGAATAATCCCCCATAAAGGGGCGGGGCCACGCCCATTTTCTAAAAATTTTGTGCTTTCGACTTTCTTTGCCCACGAACACTTCAGAGGTGAAATAGAAATTATATACAGCTAGTTTAAGCAAAGTTATAGCATATTCAATATATCTATGATCCTTTTCAAAATCTTTCGTATAAAATTGGGCGTGGACCTAACCCGATTTCGCTAATTTTTTTTCGAAATATTGCCTGTATTAATATATATATGTGTGCTGAATTTTATTTTGCTATCTTGAGCGGTTTTTGATTTATGATTAATAATATTTCCAAATTTGACTATATCAAAAGTGGGCGGTGCCACGCCCCTTTTTAAAAATTTCTTCAAAAATGTATTTGTTGCCTTAACGCTAAAGTGCACACCAAATATTATCCTTATAGGTGTATTATGTACTGAATAATCACTCTTTTTGTATTTTCCAAAATATTATATATATAGAAAGAGGGCGTGGCTTTTAACCGATTTTGCCTATTTTCAATAGCGCTCGGAGATAAGTGAAAAGGAACCTACATACCAAATTTCATTGAGATATCTCAAGATTTACTCAAGTTATCGTGTTTACAGACGGACGGACGGACGGACGGACGGACGGACGGACGGACGGACGGACATGGCTCAATCAATTTCTCTTTTCCTCCTGAACATTTTGATATATATAAGTCAATATTTATCTCGATTCGTTTATGCCGTTACATACTACCGTTAGGCGAATGAAGTTAATATACCTTGTGTGCGAAGCACTACTAGGTATAATAAAAATAAAATAAAAAAATCTAAATTTTCATAACAATGGCATGGTGGAAAGTTGCACTTAACGGTATACTGATAGGAATAGCAGCACACGAGGTAGGTAAAGAAAGTTCAGCAGATCAAAAATCTGAAGATAGATTAGTCAAATACGAACCACATCCTATTATTGAACAGAAAGAAGAGATCACCGATAAATGGTTGACAATTTTTGCTTGTTTAGCTACATGTTTTATTGTCGCAATTGCAATTTTAATCAAAAATTATATAAAAAATAAATTAAGACGATTGAACAATGTACAACAACGCGTTTAAGCGCAAAAATTGTAAACTAAGATATGAATAAATGGCAAGAAATATATGATACCCTATGTGAAGAAAAACTAAAAGCTGATAAATCTTACAAATGCATAAATAAAAATATCAATATAAAAACAGAAACTGTCATAAAGCATTTAAAGATAATTTTGGAAGCTCTAAATAGGACAAGCAATTAAAGCGGTAAATAACATACTTACCAAGGAACACCAAGTAGAGTCTTACCAATTTTTCTCTGCCGTAAGGGACAAACTAGTATCTTCTTTAGCAAGATACAATATAGAAGTCAATGTACCAACCACAGTAGAGGAAGACCTACAAATAGATTTCAATTCGCTTTTGGCAGAACGTGCTCAAAACCCATTGATAGAAGAAAATATACAAAACCTTCAACCAATAGATATACCAGGTATAAACGTCACAATGGTGCAAACGGTAGTTGAGTTCATTAAAACTGCTTCGTCAGTATTACCAGAGTTTGATGGTAAACCAGAAAACTTAAACAGTTTCCTAGATGCACTCGATAGACTTGAACAAATCAAGGATACACACGAGGCATTGGCCATTACCATGATTAAGACCAAGCTAAAAGGCACAGCAAGAAATTTCATAAGCAACGAAAGCACAATAGAACACATCAAAACAAAACTCAAAACCGCGATTAAGGGTGAATCAGTAGAAGTTTTAACAGCTGAACTTTACCCTGCGGGTTGGGGCTTAGAATATGCCTGCGGTAGGCATACCGGTCGTAAGAGGCGGCCAATATGCACAAAGGTAATGATGTGCAACTCGATGGTTGATCTACGGATATGATGCCTCCCACCTCTCATTACCCATCTTCTCTTTCCTTTCGGAAGGAGGGATGACATGACCTAGAAGGTTGCACTGGTCATACCAAATCGCTCCCACGACAGTCGGGCAGTACCGCAAGGGAGTACCGGAGCGTACCGGATTCATATCCGGCCAAGGACTGTAATTTCGACAACACTCCCCAAAACCTTCGGGGAGTGATTTTTGTTGCTACAACAACAACAACAGCTGAACTCCTGAACATCCAGCAGCGTAGCAAAACTGCTAACCAGTACACTGCGGAAGTAGGAAAAACGACAAGGTCATTGGAAGGAGCGTATATCTCAGATGGATTAAATCCAGACTTAGCCACGACGCAATCTCCAAATTCACAAACAGCTGTACCGAAATTACAGGCAGCTCTAACTCAATTTTAAATGTACGACAACAAGGTCAATACCGGAGTAATTTCCGTGGAGGTTACCGAAGTAACAGCTATGGCAATTACACAAATAGGAGATTTAGACCACAACAAAGATACAACAATAACTCAGGGCAAGGAAGTAATAATAATAATTATCGAAGAAGTTCACAAACCCAAAATGGCAATAGGCCGTACAACCAGACCCGTAACGTGCGCAGCTGCACTCAAACGGAAAACCAGGATGCTCCACTTCAAGAGTAAACGAAAGAAAAATATGCGTACTTAACTTACACCTGAACAGCTATATAGCAACAACGATATCTCTAAATAATTCAATTTCAAACTTTTTAATCGATACAGGAGCAGACATCTCCATTATAAAAAAGAATCAAAGTAACAAGATAAATACCGTGCAAATTACAGATTTAAAAGGCATTGGTCAGGGAATAACCAGCACTCTAGGAACGATTAAAGCAGACTTAAAAGGCGATGACCTTCTCATTTACCATACATTTCATGTAGTAGACGACAATTTCCTAATTCCATGCGATGGAATAATAGGCCTAGATTTCATAAAAAAATACAATTGCATCTTAGACTATGGATGGAGGACAAACTAATTCTAAGACCATACGATTTTCCCCAAACAATAACAATGCACCTTACAAATTGTCTGTCCGTCAATACAATTACGATCCTTGCTAGATCTGAAGTCATTAGACAAATTAAAGTAAATACCGATAACAAAAACATTTTTATCCCACACCAAGAATTATCTGAAGGCATTTTTATAGCAAATACAATCACAAACAAGGATCAAACTTTTGTTAGAATCATTAATACTACACATAAAAATTACAAAATCAAGACCGAAAACTTAGATGATTACACACTAATTAAAACAGAAAACACAGTAAAAATTGCAACGATACAGAAAAATTAAAACGATTAACAAAAAATTTTCCAAAATTCGTCAACCCTCAATTAACAACACTTTGCACAGAATTTATAGACATATTTGCACTAGAAACCGAACCAATCACCTCTAATAATTTCTATAAACAGAAATTATATATGAAGGATGACACCCCAGTTTACATAAAAAAATATAGGTTTAGTACCTCAAACCCAGAAGGGAGAAATCAGCAAACAAGTAAATAAGCTAATAGAAGATGATATAATAGAACCCTCCATATCAGAATATAATAGCCCAATCCTACTAATCCCTAAAAAATCACTTCCAGGAAAAACAGAAAAAAGATGGGGGCTAGTAGTCGACTACAGACAGGTAAACAAAAAGCTAGCAGCGGACAAATTCCCACTTCCAAGAATTGATGATATTTTAGACCAACTTGGAAGAGCAAAATATTTTTTATGCCTAGACCTTATGTCAGGTTTTCATCAAATTGAACTACACCCAGATTCAAGGGACATAACTTCATTTACAGCCGAAAATGGCACATATAGATTCAAAAGACTACCTTATGGATTAAAAGTAGCACCAAATTCATTCCAAAGAATGATGACCCTAGCATTCGCAGGTCTCAAACCATCCCAAGCATTTGTCTACATGGATGACTTAGTTGTATTAGGTTGTTCGAAAAATCACATGCTAAAAAATTTAAGAGACGTATTCTCCACTTGTCGAAAATACAACCTAAAACTACATCCAGATTAATGCTTATTTTTCAGTCAAGAAGTAACTTATTTAGGACATAAATGTACAAACAAGGGAATGTTACCCGATCCAAGCAAATTTGAAACCGTTCAAAACTATCCGACGCCAAAAACAGCAGATGAAGTTAAAAGATTCGTAGCCTTCTGCAATTATTACAGAAGATTTGTTCCGAATTTTGCAGAACATTCTAGAAAATTAACTAGGCTTTGCAAAAAGAATGTTACCTTCGAATGGACAGAAGAATGTCAAAAAGCTTTTGCCTACTTAAAGGAAGCATTAATTAGTCCAAAACTTTTACAATACCCGGATTTCGAAAAAGAATTTTGCATAACAACAGACGCTAGTGGATACGCTTGTGGAGCAGTCCTTAGCCAAGAACATGATGGCAAACAGTTACCAATTGCTTACGCTTCAAGGTCCTTTACAAAAGGCGAAACTAACAAAGCTACAATAGAAACAGAATTGGCCGCGATTCATTGGGCCATAACCTTCTTCAGACCATACGTATATGGCAGAAAATTCCTAGTTAAAACCGACCATCGCCCATTAACATACTTATTTTCAATGAAAAGTCCTTCCTCAAAGCTGACACGAGTAAGACTAGATTTAGGAGAGTACGATTTTGAAGTGGAGTACATAGCTGGTAAAGAAAACCATATAGCGGACGCATTATCGCGCATAACTACAACAAATCTGAAAGAATAGCAGAATATTAAAAACAACTACCAGATCAGCAGCTAAAAATATCAGTAATAAAACTGAAATTAAAGAAAGTCACAAAGAGAACCGCAAAATTTACGAAGCGCTAAATAAATTTGAAGTAAAAAGACATGTCGAGCTCGTTTTCAATCCTCCGAAATTTTATTTCAAAAAAGGAAAGAAAATTTGTAGCAATTTTGATACAAGCAACCTAATTGTTGGGGATAAGATTGACTTAGGACAATTCTTTACCAGGCTTGAAAGAGAAGCCGGCAATTTAGGACTTGTACAAGTACAGTTGTCCATAGGGGACAAATTGTTTAAAATGAATTACACTGCAGTAGGAAAATTTATTGAAATGGGTAATAAAGTTCTCAAAAATTTAACAATAGCTCTAACCCCAGAGGTTATATATGTGACAAATCCCGGGAAAATTAAAGAAATCCTGCAAAAATATCATGACGATCCTATTAGTGGTAGCCACACAGGAATAAATCGCATGACATATAAAATCAAGCAGAAATATAGCTGGCTGAATATGAAAAATTACATACGAAAATACATAAAGAACTGCATCCACTGCAAGAAAAATAAAACAAATAAACACATAAAAGACCCAATGATAATAACGGAGACACCTCCGAAGGAATTTGACATTGTACAAATCGATACGTCGGACCATTACCGAAATCGATAAATTTAAACGAATACGCAGTTATGCGAGCTAACAAAATACTTGGTAGCAATTCCAGTGCCAAGCAAACACGCAACAACAGTTGCTAAGGCCGTCTTTGCAGAATTCATTTTGATATATGGACGCATGAAATCAATTATGACAGACATGGGCAGCGAATACAAAAACAGCTTATTCAAAGAAGTTTGTAAACTACTAAAAATTGAGCATAAAACCTCAACACCCTACCATCACCAAACCTTGGGTACAGTAGAACGCAGTCATCGAACATTCAATGAATATGTACGCTCGTACATATCCAGTGACAAAGACGATTGGGATGAATACCTTAAGTACTTCGCGTATTGTTACAATACAACACCATCTACCATACATAAGTATTGCCCGTTTGAGCTCATATTTGGGAAAAATCCACCAAATTACGAGTTTTTAGAAGAAAATAAAATCAGCCCACTGTACAATCACGAGGCTTATGACAAAGAAATAAAATATAGGCTCCAGATAGCACAGCAGAGAGCTAGAAAATTAGTCTAAGAGGCTAAAGAAAAACAAAAGTTTAATTATGACAAAAGTAGTTATAGTAAGGAAATAAATATAGGAGATTTAGTATTAGTTAGAGAAGAGGCCTCCCATAAGTTAGAAAATAGATATACAGGACACTACAAAGTTAAAAATATTGATAAAAATAACAACTACACTTTAATTCAACATAGCATAGGAGACAGTAACAAAAACAAAAAAGGAAATCGTAATTCATAAGAATAGGCTTGCACCAATTTAAAACTCGTAGCGTTAAAAATAAAAATAAGCAATGCATTATTCATAATAATTCCGTAATAACAAAAAAAAAATCAATAAGCATTCCAATTTACTCAATCTTATACACGGCACAAGCCAAAAGAAAACAATATCAAGTATCAACTAAAGTATACAAAGAAATAGAAATAAAATAAAAACATGTGACAAAACAATGGTAACAAGATCCTAAAACAATTAAAATTTTCAAACAAACATCAAGCGGTTCAAATAGATATATATAGTTGACTACAAATATATATATCTATTTTTTTTAAGAGGGAAGGTGTAGCATTACATAAACACATTGCCCTTTTACGTTAATTGTCATGTGCACATAAAAAATGTATAAGCAAATATGAATGTATACAAACAACATTCTGCCCAAATTAGTTACACTGAACTCAGCGGGAGTTTATAGAAATAATGCACATGCCGCACATAACGAGGATCTTGTTACACTTGTGTGGACGGTCAAAGACACCGCCAAAGGCAGTCGCATTGACCAACTGAACACAACGTCAGTTTGTCAATGCGACTGACAAATTTATATTTTTATTGCAGTCATATGTTGACTTAGCATATTTTAGAATTATGCATTTTAGTTTGTATGTATTAGTAAGGTACCTATTTGTATATGTTTTAGTTTGTAAATAATTTGTAAGTATTAGTTTAAGATTTTGGTATAAAAGAGAAAGCATTTCAATAAAGAATTCAATTGGATTGACAAGCTAAACATCAGCTATTGTTTTCCATAGTACAATAGGCAATCAGGCCAAATTTTCATTATATGTCAGGAATTGTTTGCGAGAAACCAGGAGATACTACGCACAGGTTGTAACCACACTTTTCACCGTCATTGTTTGTTAACTTGGCTAAAACAAAATATAACATGCCCGCAGTGCCGATCTATTTGTAGCTCACCCGCTCACAAACGATGCCGCAAACTGCCACCCCTAATCGTAACCAGCAGCCTACTACATCTCAGGATGCCCCCATGCAGCAATCACCATCCCAGACACAGCCTTCTTCTGTGCAAACGCTACAAGACCCCGCTGAGGTACAGACATCCCAAGGGGGGCAGTTGTATCTGCAAGGCAAGCAGCTACAATGCAAGTGTAATGGAAGCACTGTCAACGTGGCATCACCTGTCACGTTGACAGCGGTGCCATTCACAGAAAGGAAACGGGCTGAAAAACCGATGACGTGGCGAAGGCTGTCGTCACCGGCTTTTCAGCTCGTAAATTCATTCGTATCCGAGCAGCCACGCTATTAAACACGCGACAACGAAGTACCACAGAAATAAGTTTTACATTACTTTGATAAGTGATATATATATACATATATATTTAAAGAACTGAAAAACGATTAAAATTACATTACTTTATAAGTGCTATATCTACATATATTAAAACTGAAGAATAATTTAAATTAACAATAATTCAAATTCAATATATATAGCATGGTTCGCGTTTTTAATAAACTTAAAATTGGCTTAAGCGTTGTTCATATTAATGCTCAAAGTTTAAAAATTAAAATAGATGAGTTTCGTCATATTTTCGAGTGCTCCAATGTGGAGATAGTGTGTGTCTCTGAAACATGGTTTAATGACAAAGTCGATGATGTATGCTATAAATTGCAGGGATACAAACTCTTCAGGGCTGATAGAAAGCAAAAAAATGGTAAAAAGGACAAAAAAGCTGGCGGTGTTGCCATCTATGTTAAAAATAATATTAAATGCAAACTCAAAGCAAAATCAAAAGAAGGTGACCAAATTGAATTCATTTTCTTGGAATTATATAATGGAAACGAAAAATTACTGATTGGCAATGTATATAGGCCAAACAAAAATATTAATTCAGAGGTATTTTTCTCGGAGCTGTCCAACATCACAGTGGGATATAATAATATTATAATATCAGGTGATTTTAATAGCAACATTCTCGTAGATTCTTCATTCTCAGATGAAATGAAATATATTGGCCTAGATGTTGTTAATAAAATCTTACCTACACACTACACCTCTAACTCAAATTCGCTTCTCGATACATTTTTTACCAATACATTGTCAAAAATTCTATTGTTTGAGCAAATATCTGCCCCCGTGTTTTCTAAACATGATCTCCTATTTCTAACCTACGATTTTAAATTAAAAAAGGTTAATGAAAACTATAGATATCGGGATTTTAAGAATATAGATCTGTCTGCTTTATACAATAAAATTTCAAATGTTGATTGGGATTGCACATACTATATGCCGTCCGTAGATGATCAACTTCAGTTTATCCAAGAAAATATTGAACAACTTTTCGAAGAATTTGTTCCAATGAAAACAAAAAGGAAAACAACAAATTACAATCCTTGGTTTACGTCTGAAATTAAATGTTTACTTGAACAACGTAATATAGCTTATGCAAGATGGAAGAGGTTTAAAACCTCTGAACTACTTTCTGCTTTTCGCACTATGAGAAATAAAGTTAACACAAGTATTAAAACTGCCAAAAGATTATACTATAAAACACAATTTGAAAACTGTCTAGATAGTAAGGCAAGATGGAATGAAATACGTAAGGTTGGAATCATTGGAAAAGCAGTAGACAGTTCAGAGGATTTAGATGTTAATGATTTAAACTGCAAATTTACGAACCTACCATCGTCTACGGCTGATGTTACTTATTACAAGAACCATGCCACTTTAAATGACCAAAATTCATTTTATTTTAGATGTTTTACTGAAGTTGAAATATTTCAAAGTTTTTTAAGCATTAAGTCCAATGCTATTGGCTCTGATGGAGTCCATCCAAAATTTACAAAAATTTTATTTCCTGCAATTTTACCATATATCACTCACCTGTTTAATTCTATAATAACCAAATCAGATTATCCTACTCTATGGAAGCATGCTAAAATCATACCTATACCCAAAACAGACACTGAGTTTCGGCCAATTGCTATACTTCCCTTTCTGTCTAAGATACTTGAACGCTTAATGCATAAGCAAATCAGCAAATATTTTCAGGACAACAATTTGCTTACTCCTAGACAATCTGGCTTTCGACCACAACATAGTTGTGTAACCGCTCTGATTGATGTTACGGAATATTTAAGATCACAAATTGATAATGATAAAATATCTTTTCTTATTCTCTTGGACCACTCAAAGGCTTTTGATACCGTTAATAGCGAAATTCTAGTATTAAAACTGACCAGGTTACTTAATTTTTCGTCTACAGCTGCGAAACTGATGACTTCTTATTTAACAGGCAGATCACAATCAGTTTTTCATGGGAGTAAAAAGTCCAGTAGTGTCGACCTTACAAGAGGTGTCCCTCAAGGATCTATTTTAGGCCCATTACTCTATTCGGCTTATGCAAATGATCTTCCGGGTCAGTTACAATACTGTAATGTTCAAATGTATGCTGATGATGTACAACTCTATATAAGCTGCAAAGCATCAGAGTTCGATGACTGCGTACGTAAAATTAATGTTGACTTGGATAATGTAAGAACTTGGGCTGCAACTAACGGCTTATGTCTCAATCCAAGCAAATCCAAATATATGTTGGTAACCAAAAAAACACAAATTGTAACATCTTTTCCCGATTTAGTTCTGGGTGAGTCTAAAATTGAATACGTGGATAAAGTAAAAAATCTTGGTATCACATATAATAAACACCTTCACTGGAATGATCACGTTATCATCACAACCGGCAAAGTATACGGGATGTTAAGAAGTTTATGGTGTAGCCAATGGTTCATACCACTTGAAGTCAGAATGCTTCTGGCTAAATCATACCTAATACCGACGTTACTATATGGTTGTGAATTGTTTTCTAGTTGTGACGTAACCAGTAGGCGCAAATTAAACGTGGCTTTTAATGGTATTGCAAGATATATATTTGGCATACGTCGATATGACCGAATATCTCATTACTCCAAACTTATTTTTGGTGTTACCTTCGAGAATCTTTTAAATTGTAAAACTGTAATTTACCTTCATAGAATAATATACACACAACAGCCGCATTATGTTTACCAAAAATTAAACTTCTTCAGGTCAGAAAGAGGAAACCGTATTATTCAAATAGAACATAACACTGCTTTTTCAGATCAACATTTCTATATAAACGCTATACGAATTTGGAATCGATTAACCCCTTACTTGCAATTAGTCAGCAACGCAATGCAATTTAAAAAGTTAATATATGAACATTTTAAATAACACTGTTAAACATCACTGTTATATTTTTAACTTTAAAACTTAAACTCTTTACCTTTTTGTTATCTGTTTTTTAATATTTTATATTGTAAATTAAATCTAAGTTGTTGTCTTAGTTTTATTTTATTATTATATTTATTTTTTTTGGCATAATATTTTTTATTTTTAATATGACTATAATACTATTCAGTGCTGTTATATAAGATTAAATCTTTGTACTGAATTATAAGCATACAAATAAACAAACAAACAAAACAATTCTATCTTAAACAAATCAAAGTGCGTTTTAACTAAGTGTGCGTGCTTTAACCGAAATGGCGGGCATGCCCAATTAATCTCCTCTTATGTGTCCCTACCACAATGTATCCCTAAATTTGTGAAAGTGACTAGCGGTACTAACACTGCACAGCTATGTGCAATCCCCAGCAATTGTGAGTGAGTTAAATAATCTAGACTCGTTTGAGGGTGGCGTTGGTGATGTGGGCAGTAAACTATTTATGCGCAGCGACTACCTAACACGCGAAGGGAGTGTAGATACTTGAAAATCTTGAACGGAACTATTGACATATTTCAAAGATATATGTACATATATGAATAAATGAATAACTCTAATAAACTAACAATTCATATTACATATTATTTTTCAGCAACACTCTGCATAACCGAAATGGCGGGCATGCCCAACATGGCGACCGTGACAGGACCAAGAAAAAATTTTAAGACTTACGCGCGTGAAGAACTGGCCCAGGCCAGGTTACTGATAATAGAGCAATCAGAAAGAAAAGAAGCCGAGAAAAGAGAGAGAAGGCCGGCGTTCCTCCCAGAAAAAAGGTGAAAAACTAAAAATGACTTAAAACAAAACTTTAAACTACAAAAAATACAAATTATTGAAATCAGAATAATACCAAAAACTTTAAAAACTACAAAAAAAACAAATTTTTGAAATTAAAAGTTACGAGTGGATGTCACGCCATGCCGGCGGCAGCGTAGAAGAAAAAAAAGCAGCAGCAACAATATCAACTGGGAGCAGCCAAATTATGCAAAAACGGCAGCGACAGTAGCGGCAGCAGTGTTCCGGCAAAGGCAATTTTTGAAATTAGGAAATTTGAATTTAAAAATATACCTACGAATTTGTAAAACACGAAAAAATTAATAAGCTTTGATACATAATTTGAGAAATTAAAAAACATACATATGAATTTGTAAAATAATAAAAAGTTAATAAATTTTGATATACATATCTAAACGATTTTTAAATTTTTTTGCTAAAACATGAGATTTTTTGCAGTGTACAGTTTTTCTGGCACATTAAAACATATTTAGGTTTTTGCAGTGTACAGTGCGGCTGGCACATTAAAACATATTTAGATTTTTGCAGTGTACAGTGCGGCTGGCACATTAAAACATATATAGATTTTTTGCAGTGTACAGTGCGGCTGACAAATTAAAACATACTTAGATTTTTTTTACAGTCACCGGTGCGTCAGGGACATATATACATATATTGCCTATATACTTACCTACAACAGTTTACCCAAATATTTCCATTTTGGTAAAGTACAGTTGCCTACATACCTACCTACAATAACTACTCACATTTTTCACATTTTGCTAAAGTACAGTTGTCTATATACCTACCTGCAATAATTACGTAAATTTTTTTTCATTTTGCTAAAGTACAGGTTGCCTATATTACTTGCCCATATTTAACATACATTTTTTCTGCCCACAGTCGAGTAAAATACAGTTGCCTATTTCCATATACATATGGGTGAGCCCATCTCAAGTGAGCTCGCATTTACCAAGTGTTCGAATAACCAAAAAAAAAAATTTCACATTAAAACCTTATAAAAGGATAGGAAATCCTGTTAATTTTTTTCTCGAAATTTGTTACCGTTAAATATTTATAACCAATTGAATTTTGTCGCATTAAATCGGTCAAAAATTGTTTTCTCAGAAACTACTGAACCGATTTTAATAATTTTTTTTTGACATTTATAAAACAATGCACTTTAATTTAGAATTTTTTTTTATATACAAATAAGTTTTTTTTTGATAAATAACATTAATTGTTATAAATAAATTATTATATAACTAACTTGTGCGCCTCTGAAAAATATTAAATAACATTAAATTATGTGGTATTCAATTATATTTTTATTTCTGAAAAAAAAAAAAAAAAATGTGGGCCCAGCAATAGTTTCCTTATACATAATAACGTTATATGTGCAAGTGCATCCTTTAATTTAATAAAGACTTGTTAGCTATGTATATCACGTTAATTTTTTCAAAACCAAAGTATGTTGTGAATAATATTTTCTAAACAGATAAATTTATAAGTCGACTGGCGTGAATTTCCCAATTTCGTTAATTAGTAAAATGCCACACCGGTGTTGTAATCCTTTACAAAGATTTAGTGCAAGTAAATGAAAAGTACAGTGAAAAGTTCAGTGGTCTTATCGGCCAGTACAAATGTCGCTCTTGCAAACGTGCTTTGTATAAAGCAAAATCTAGTGAACTCGAAAATATGTCTATCGAAAAAGATGTAATTAACTTGCGTGATAGTTCTCCGGAAAAAAACATTGTGCCTGATGATGATGTAAATGGTGATTCAGATTTCGATAGTGAAATTGTTGACAAATTAATAAGCGTGGATAAAATAAATAATTTGTTTGATCAATGTGATGTGAGCCCAATAAAAAATTCGGCGCATTTCAAAATTTTCAAAAGAGGAGAAAGCAAAATTGGCAGCTAAGTTCGATCTTATAGGAAGAACGTGTGACAGCAGTTTAAGCAGTGAGATGCCACCTGAAGATGAAAATATTAAAGCACTAAGAGTATCGTTTAACAATCAAAAAACTAGAGGAGACAAAATAAATATATTGACATTTGTTCCAAAAACGTGGACCATCAGAAAGATTCGTGAAACCTTTAATGAGTCTCGTCGTATGGTTTCTATTGCAAAAAAGCTACAAAAAACACAAACTGATTTTGTTCATGATAAAACTTTTCGGAAGGAATAAAGTAAAAAAAATTTTTTACTTCTCGGACGGGGCAGGTTCACAGTACAAGAACAAGTACAAATTCATCAATCTGCTTAATCACAAAAAAGATTTCGGAGTTGACGCCGAGTGGCATTTTTTTGCTACAGCGCATGGAAAGGTTGCTTGTGAGGGGGCGGCGGCGTTGTAAAAAGATGTGCATATCGCTCAAGTCTCCAGAATAGCAATGGAACGAAAATCACTGGACCAAAAGCTCTATTTAATTGGGCAAAATCATATTTCAAGTTAATCGATTTTGAATATTGTACTAAGAACGAACATGAAAGTCATGCCGCTAAATTGAAAGAGCATTATTCAGTTGCGAAAACTTTAAAAAACACCCGTCAATTTCATTGCTTTGTCCCTAGGAATAGAAATGAAATCGAATGTAAAATATTCTCGGCTTACGAAATATCTGTTATTTTAAACGTGAAGTAGAAAGAGTTATATGTATAATTGTCGTGCTATTATTTATAGTCATCAAAAAAATAACATGTAAGCAATCACCATATTTCAGATACTGACAAGATAAACGTAATAAGTAGTACAGAAAAATTTTCATAATATGCGAAGTGTAGTATGGGAAGCAGCGAATGCACTCGCACATATAACGTCATTATAAGGAAACTATTGCTGGGCCCCCATTTCTTTCTTCAGAAATAAAAATATAATTGAATACCACATAATTTAATGTTATTTAATTTTTTTTTCAGAGGCGCACAAGTTAGTTATATAATAATTAATGTTATTTATCAAAAAAAAATTTATTTGTATATAAAAAAAAATTCTAAATTAAAGTGCATTGTTTTATAAATGTCAAAAAAAAAATTATTAAAATCGGTTCAGTGGTTTCTGAGAAAACAATTTTTGACCGATTTAATGCGACAAAATTCAATTGGTTATAAATATTTAACGGTAACAAATTTCGAGAAAAAAATTAACAGGATTTCCTATCCTTTTATAAGGCTTTAATGTGAAAACTTTTTTTTGGTTATTCGAACACTTGGTAAATGCGATGCTAACTTGAGATGGCCTCACCCATATATTTGCACATAGACAAATGTATTATACTTTTGGTTTCATATATATCCCTACAAACCACTGCTAACCCCATTTTCCAAAAATACCAACACATATGCATTTTTAGATTCCCATATTTCCAAAATTTTGGAATGATTTTGTTAACCTTAGGTGACCAAAAAAAAATTGCTCTAAGTTTTATTAAAATATGTGCCCATAAATACCAAACATATAGGCTAGGGTTAATGTGCAGAAGAATTGTGAAAAAGAGAAAACCTTGCTGATTTTGTAACATTCATTATGTTATGAGTACGAATGAAACAGCAAGAGCTTTTCAAAAATATCCCAAAATCAAAACATCAGCGATATTGTCAAAAAAATTTTCAATCATTTTATTTCAAAATTCAAAAGAAAAAAAATTAAAAAAACGCGAATAAAACTTAAAAGTACGTAAATGTAATTACAATAACAACTAAAAATATTCAAACTAAATAAATAAAAAAATATACTAAATATAAATATAAACCAACAAAAGCAATTGGCAACAAAGGTTCAGGTAAGTTATTCATTTACCATGAAAATATATTATCTTAATCTCCTCTTATGTGTCCCTACCACAATGTATCCCTAAATTTGTGAAAGTGACTAGCGGTACTAACAATGCACAGCTATGTGCAATCCCCAGCAATTGTGAGTGAGTTAAATAATCTAGACTCGTTTGAGGGTGGCGTTGGTGATGTGGGCAGTAAACTATTTATGCGCAGCGACTACCTAACACGCGAAGGGAGTGTAGATACTTGAAAATCTTGAACGGAACTATTGACATATTTCAAAGATATATGTACATATATGAATAAATGAATAACTCTAATAAACTAACAATTCATATTACATATTATTTTTCAGCAACACTCTGCACATTGTCATCAATCAATCCGGATGAGTATCGCGCACCAATTACAATATTTGCTAGCGGTAATCTCTTCTTGCCATATGTGGATCCATCGGTATTAAGTTATGTCATGGGAACATCCAATGTGCTATTCCAACAAAAAGGGCAACTTACCGATGTGCTAATCGATGTGGAGAATGCCAATATTGAGATATTTGATGCAGATCTACGGCGTCAATTGGTATTTAGTACGGAAGATTTGCGTTTTATGGATTATCTGCTCAAGCATGTACAAATTCCAAAAGAAGGTGCCGAAGGCAGTGAACACTGGATACGTGATCAATTTCAAGGTTATGTGTTGGCTCTGCTACGCTCCGCAGTGACAAATGGTATGCATATACGAGTGCACA
This sequence comes from Sphenella marginata, assembly GCA_951509765.1. Classification (NCBI taxonomy): domain Eukaryota; kingdom Metazoa; phylum Arthropoda; class Insecta; order Diptera; family Tephritidae; genus Sphenella; species Sphenella marginata. The sequence continues at coordinate 65,551,551 of OX608079.1, read as the reverse complement.
ACATTTTATAAGGCACATATGCACTTTGGACAGTAATTACTTTTCTATCTTCTGTAGATATTAGCGCCAAAGGCAACCAGCATTTCAATGCGACATTTATGCAGTCATTCAAACGGACGCAATGTTTTCAAGAATGGTTTGATGTCCGACCGGATGCGGAATTTTTCGAAGCTTTACCTGCAGGTCATCCGTTTGCTGGCACGCTTTCAGTAACCGATATGAAGTTAAAGATTGCACAGTAAGATATATTAGATTTCAGTTGAGATTTAACCACCAGGGAAATAACAGAAGTTCGCTAATTTGGGAACAATATAGTCAAAGGAAGTCAATAATTCAGTGTAGTTAATGGTGTTCCAGGTCCCAGTGGTAGTGGGCTTAGAATGTAATAGCGGTAAGATATGGCTGCCCTCTAAAGTTCGACGTAGACAACAAATGCTAGGCCCCCTCGGGTTAGGGGCTAAGATAATGCCCCACAGTCGGGCAGTACAGCAGGGGAGTACAAATTCATATGTGGCAATAGACTGTCCACATATTCACCCCTATTCTGCATTACAATTACGTTGTTATTGCAGTTATTCATTTACCATGCAAATATATTATTTTAATCTCCCCTTATGTGTCCCTACCACTATGAATCCCAGACGCGTATTCAGGGGGGGGTGAAATTTCCGAAAATTAAAAATTAAATATCTGTACTAGAATAATTACTCTATTCACTTTTAAAACTTCTGTTAAGAAAATAGCATTAATAGAAATAATGAAAATACGAAAGAATTAAATTACATAAATAATATTTCACACTGAGAGAAGTTATTGGTAGTCGCTAATCAATTTTCAGAGCAAGTCTGAGAGAACCAAATTCCTGCACCGGTTCACTCATTTGGCGCTTTAAGAAATTCGCGCAAAACTATCAGACTTGCTCTGCATAAGATCAACTTAGCACCTCAACTACATAGCATGTTAACAATAGCAAGAGTGATTCGAACTCAAGTCTGTTGAAATTCAAATTAACTGTTTTTCGAGTTATGATTGGTTGCCATAAGTTTAACCAAAAAAATTCGTGGTCATTTAAAACAAAAATACCAAAAATTACCAAGCAGTACACAACGCAGTCGTATTGAATTATCAGAGAAAAAAACAATTAAATTGTACTTATACTTTTCAGGAGATAAAAGTTTAAAAGTAAAAGTCTGGTATGCTGTTAAAAAGAATATGCTGAAGAAATATTGTAAATTATTTCTTGACCATGAAATTGTCATGAATAGCCAAGAAATTTTGACGTTCCGTTCTCCATGTTGAATAATTGCAACATTATATGAATTTCAATGTTATTTTATTATATTCTTTGTCTTTTTTTTAGAAACTTCAATTTTTCTCCATGAAATAAAGCGACAACTAATTATTTCTTGCCAAAGCCAGATTTGCGCAGGTCGCTTTTTTGTAAAAATTTTCCAGAAATTAGCAGTAGAAAAGTAGAAGAAATTCTGACACAAAAAATTTTTCTTAAGCGTTTCATAAGTGTCATTTTATATAGAGTTTTTGGATTTCTTTTGAACAGCGTAAAGCCCTAAAAAAGAAAAATATTTTCCAATCCCAAAGGAGGAACGACCAAGCACGTTCATTGATGCATTAAATAATTGTTCCGTGTCTTTTTTCCCTATGGTACATCGATATATAAAAAATGCTGCAAATCTTCCAGTTTCCGTTGCTCCTTCCGTACAGTCTTTCTCTTCCCTTCGAAGGTTAAAAACTTATCTAAGAAGTACAATGTTGCAGGAGAGGCTGGCTCTACTCAACATTCACTATACTTTTGAAGTAACTTCTGAACAAATTCTAAACAAAATTTCAAATCAAACAAGAAAAATAAATATTGTTTTGTACACGGCTAAAAGTTTTAGCCTAGATTTAAAAGTTTTTGGGGCTACATATACATTTCTTGAATTTTCAACAAAGCTCTTAACTTTGAGTTGCAGTATTTTTATAGTGAATTTACACATACTTTCATTCAAAAATAATGAAATTAGTCTAAAGAAGTTAATTTTACTGGAAATTCCAAAAACACCCTTTAAACGCAGATATACTGGCCTAGGTGTATGACCAAACCAAATTTGGTTTAGAATTAAATTTACGCCGGTTGTCATAGAAATGCGCGTAATAAAAATTATTTAAATTTTAAACCGAAAAAGTTGTTAACAATTTTTTATTTTTTTTTTAATGTTTGGACTCGAACCGGATAATTGAAAGGTTTGGAATTTATTACCAAAAAGTTTAAAAATTGTGTAAGCCAATGATGCTTTAAAATTTAGGCTCAAATTTTTAGCCGTGTAGAAAGAGAAAATTTTCAAATAAATAAAAGTATAAATATGTTATATGTAAAAATATAAATATGTGTGTATTTACAGGTAATTCTTATTTACTGACACTTTGGCCAAAACCCCCCCCGAAATTTTTTTCTGGCTACGCGTCTGATGAATCCCTAAATTTGTGAAAGTGACTAGCGGTAATAAGACTACCCCCTTTCGACAACACCTACCATGCATACACTGGAGGTTGCAGGCCTGCCAAAATAGCACACTCAAAACAGCTACGGGATGTATCGTTATGTCACCTGGGGGCGAATTACGACATACGATCCGTGATCGAATGTGAATTTTTAAATCACAACAACCTCGAAACTTTCCAGCTTTTTAAAAGAATAATAATGCAAAATTGAACCTACCGGTCGTTTCAGCAAATTACAAACGTATGACGTCAATCCGAATTACCCGCTCAGAACTATTGATATTTTAAAATTCGTATTCAATCACCGATCGTATGTCATAATTCGACCCCTGAACACCACCTGGCTAGTGAGGCAAATATGCTCGGAACTAAAAAGCCCAACGAAATGTTGACTAGGGAACTCGTGTTTAATTGTCATAAGCCTCATCTGAAAATCCACCTCTCAGGAGAATAAAGACACTTCTTCGTAAGCTGTACGATGAAAGCACATATTTCCTCCGTTCCATCTAAAGGCGCACAGGCAGGCCCTTAACGTCATCCACACAGAGCCGGTAAACTCCTTTGTGAGCTCCCGTCACATTATGGTTATGCCATATGGAGATTTGCATACTTATTACTTTAGAACTTTCGGAATTGCTATACGTATTGCATATGCATAATGTGTTTATTGTAGTGAAAGAAAAATATGTATTTTTTTGGACAGATCATTTTTACTGCACTAATTTTTCCAATAAAACCGACCCATTTTCGGTACCCCTGAACACTTTTTTGCATAGGTTGTCTACGGCTACGCTTCAAACAAAAATAAACTCTCCTGATGGTGTTAATCGTTTAGTATTCCCGTAATATTTCAATATTTTTTCAACTAATTCGCAATAACATTGTTTACATAAACTTTAATTTCATTACAGAATACGAATCACGACGGGTAATTTCCACCGATCAACCAACCAACATGTAATTTCCTTAAAGGCTTATTACTGACCCTTTGGCCTACTCAGGGAGATGAAAGAAAGCGGCACTATTAAGTTGCGAGTCTTCGGTAAATATGTTTTTATACTTAACTTTTTTTTCCAGCTATAATATGTTATGTTCTCTTTACAAATGAATACGGTTCAGTGCCTAATATTTATCGGATTAATAATCCGAATGCGATGGTTCAAGAGGCGTCTTTTGACATCCCACTCGGCAAAATCCGATATCTATTAGGCATTGAACCGTATTCTAGAATGGTACTGCCACTAGTGACCCAATTTCATAATAAACTCACGTCTTGAATACCAAGTAAAGGGGAGAATGAATAAATGTTTCGCCATCCAAAATACAGGTTTTAATAAACATCCGTTTGAATAACTAAGTTATAAAAGAAAACATTGTAAATACTGCTTTTTATACTACTGTATAAATTCTATTTTTTCTCTCGTAGTTATTTTCCTTAAATTACATAATTTTACTTAAAACTTAAGCTAAGAATTACGGCGTCCAATCCTACAGTGTTGGACAGCACCAGCTCTGTTGGCATCCCGTCTGTGGCGGGGTCTGTCTGCAGCGTTGGAGGGCTGTTCGACTGGGCGGAGGAGGAGAGGCTGTTAGCCTCGGGGGGGGAGGTTGCTGAGGTGGGCGAGATGGATTTGTCTGATGATGATCATCCGACAAATAAATCTCCAACACTCTAAGGCGGCCTCCGCCAGCCTCCTGCTCTGCCTTGAACAAGGCGGGGTGGACGTTGTCCTCATCCAGGAGCCGTGGCTGAGCAGTAGCGGCAACAACATATCTGGATTGAGGACTGACAAATACACACTATTTGTGCACGGAACGGCAGGTAGGCCAAGATCATGTGTACTGGTTAGGAAAGATATTAAAGCTTTTCTTCTTCCCAATTTCAGTGACGGTGACGTAACGGCTGTGTGCTTGGAGGATGGCAATAAGGGATCGTGGCTGGTCTCGGCCTACATGGCCCATGATGACACTTATGGGCCACCTCCTGAAACCCTGTGGAAGGTTACCGCTGAGGCTAGGCGAAGAGGCGTTGGGCTAATTGTCGGGGCGGATGCGAATTCGCATAACTCACTGTGGGGGAGTACGAATACTAACGCAAGAGGTGAGTCACTATTTGCTTTTATTCTTAATGAAGGGCTATGTATTTGCAACAGGGGTAATGACCCCACTTTTGTAACATCAGTTAGGGAGGAGGTCCTGGACCTCACTCTTGCTTGGGGAGACCTGTTTCCCCTTATATCCGACTGGCGTGTTCTTCCGGAACACTCCTTGCCAGGGGGAAGTTTCTTAGTACCGTTAGTGATGTACTGCAAGGGTTTTTGGGTATCGTGACAGAGTGGTCCGAATCTTGTGGACTGGCTGTCAACCCAAGTAAAACTGAACTAGTCCTCTTTACGAGAAGGTATAAGATCGACGATTTTGTATTGCCCAGTATTGGGGGAGTACCGTTGGTACTTTCTGAAAAGGTTAAGTACCTGGGGGTTATCCTGGACAGGAAGCTGTCCTGGAAGCTGAATGCAGAGGACAGGGCCAAGAAGGCATCAGTCGCTCTGTACTGTTGCAGGGGGGCCATTGGCAAACGTTGGGGCCTTTCTCCGAGGGTGGTTTACTGGCTGTATGAGATGGTGGTAAAACCCATTCTATTTTATGGCTTCCTCCATGAAAAAGATGGTCACGGTGCAGCGAATGGCCATGGTGGGGATTAGTGGGGCCATGCGGACCACTCCTACCCTGGCATTGAATGTCATGCTCAATCTGCACCCTGTTGACCTGGTAGGAAAAATGGGCGCAGCTCGGGCTGCAATTAGGCTTCGAGATGCTGGATATAAGCTTGTTCATTATGGCCATTCCAATATACTATCGAGCTTTGACTTCATCCCTAACAGAACGGATTACTGTGCGCCGATCTCTGCCCCCACGCGGAGTTTTTCGACTCATATACCCGCACGGGCCAAGATCATGTGTACTGGGTAGGAAAGATATTAAAGCTTTTCTTCTTCCCAATTTCAGTGACGGTGACGTAACGGCTGTGTGCTTGGAGGATGGCAATAAGGGATCGTGGCTGGTCTCGGCCTACATGGCCCATGATGACACTTATGGGCCACCTCCTGAAACCCTGTGGAAGGTTACCGCTGAGGCTAGGCGAAGAGGCGTTGGGCTAATTGTCGGGGCGGATGCGAATTCGCATAACTCACTGTGGGGGAGTACGAATACTAACGCAAGAGGTGAGTCACTATTTGCTTTTATTCTTAATGAAGGGCTATGTATTTGCAACAGGGGTAATGACCCCACTTTTGTAACATCAGTTAGGGAGGAGGTCCTGGACCTCACTCTTGCTTGGGGAGACCTGTTTCCCCTTATATCCGACTGGCGTGTTCTTCCGGAACACTCCTTCTCTGATCATAGGTATATTCAGTTCTCTCTTAATAAATCTAGGCCCAGTAAAACCATGTTTAGAAATCCTAGGCGTACTAACTGGGTCCGGTACTGTAGCAAATTGGATGAGTTTCTCCCGAGAGCACCCGTATCGGGCTCAGAATTCTCAGAGACCGCTATTGATGCTCTGGTGGAGAAATTCACCCTTGCTTGCAACAAAGCGTATAAAATCGCTTGCCCACTGAAAACCGTAAGTGGAAAACGAAAACCACCTTGGTGGAATCAGGAAGTAGACGACCTTAGGGCTTCCAGCAGGCGCCTGTTTAACAGGGCCAGGAAGAGTAAATTACCTTCCGACTGGGAGCTCTACAAAGCTGGGTTGGCTATTTACAAGTCCGCAATTAGGAAAGCCAAACGGGATTCCTGGAAGGCTTTCTGCGAAAGCGTGGAGGGTTGCAACGAGTCTGCTAGATTCCGGAAGATTCTGTCCGGGAGTCCTGCTCCCTTGGGGTATTTGAGGAATGTAGATGGTAGCTGGGCTATGAGTAGCGAGGAATCTCTCCAGCTTCTTATGGACGCTCACTTCCCTGACGTCCCAGTTTCACAGGACCGCGATGCCTCCTCGCCCTCGATTGTGGGCGGGGGGTGTCGGCCAGCCATCACCCTGGATGAAAACCAGCTTGTATGGGCCGTCAATTCTTTTAAGCCCTACAAGTCACCCGGGCCTGATGGCATAATTCCTGTGCAACTACAGAGATCGCTGGGGACTTCTTGCAGCTGGCTGGCCCCCATCTACTCCAATTGCTTGAGGTTGGGCTACATCCCCGCTTCATGGAATATGGTCAAGGTTACCTTTATTCCAAAGGCGGGGAGGTGCTCTCATGTATCTCCCAAGGATTTCAGGCCGATCAGTCTCTCCTCGTTTCTTCTGAAAACGCTGGAGCGCCTGATCGACCTGTATATACGCAGCAGGATTCCTAGGGAGAGTTTTTCGGCTGCGCAGCATGCTTACTGCAAAGGCAGATCAACTGAGACGGCGCTTCATTCCGTTGTGAAGCTGATTGAGGGGTCCTTCCAGCACAAAGAGTTCGTGCTGGGGGCCTTTCTAGACATTGAAGGAGCGTTTAACAATGTTTTCCCTTCTGCCATCATACGGGGCTTAGCAAGTCTGGGAGTTGAGTCCAGTTTGATAGAATTTATCAACAGTTTACTTTGTGGCAGGATTGTTATGGCGGAGTGGGGAGGTGCTGGGGCTCAGAGAAGGGTGAGAAGGGGCACGCCGCAAGGAGGTGTTCTTTCTCCCCTTCTCTGGGTCGTAGTAGTTAACGGCTTGCTCCAGGACCTTGAGAGCAGGGGCTGTCATGTGATAGCCTATGCTGATGACCTATCAATCCTTGCCAGGGGGAAGTTTCTTAGTACCGTTAGTGATGTACTGCAAGGGTTTTTGGGTATCGTGACAGAGTGGTCCGAATCTTGTGGACTGGCTGTCAACCCAAGTAAAACTGAACTAGTCCTCTTTACGAGAAGGTATAAGATCGACGATTTTGTATTGCCCAGTATTGGGGGAGTACCGTTGGTACTTTCTGAAAAGGTTAAGTACCTGGGGGTTATCCTGGACAGGAAGCTGTCCTGGAAGCTGAATGCAGAGGACAGGGCCAAGAAGGCATCAGTCGCTCTGTACTGTTGCAGGGGGGCCATTGGCAAACGTTGGGGCCTTTCTCCGAGGGTGGTTTACTGGCTGTATGAGATGGTGGTAAAACCCATTCTATTTTATGGCTTCCTCCATGAAAAAGATGGTCACGGTGCAGCGAATGGCCATGGTGGGGATTAGTGGGGCCATGCGGACCACTCCTACCCTGGCATTGAATGTCATGCTCAATCTGCACCCTGTTGACCTGGTAGGAAAAATGGGCGCAGCTCGGGCTGCAATTAGGCTTCGAGATGCTGGATATAAGCTTGTTCATTATGGCCATTCCAATATACTATCGAGCTTTGACTTCATCCCTAACAGAACGGATTGCTGTGCGCCGATCTCTGCCCCCACGCGGAGTTTTTCGACTCATATACCCGCACGGGACGAGTGGACAGGCGAGGAACCTGTTTGGGGGAAGGGATTGGTGAATTTGTTTACGGATGGGTCAAAGCTTGATGGTTGTGTGGGGGGTGGCGTTTACTGTCAGGAACTTGGGATCAGCATTAAATTTCGGCTACCTGATCATTGTAGCGTCTTTCAAGCGGAGGTTGCCGCCATCAAGGATGCGGTGGATGGGATGATGTCCAGCGCTTTCGCTGTGAAGGAGTTTAATATCTACTCCGACAGTCAGGCGGCAATTAGGGCGCTGAGTGCTAGCAACGTTCGGTCGAGGACAGTGAGTGACTGTCTGGAATCGCTTACGGTTGCAGCCGACTACTTCAAAATAAAAATTATTTGGGTGCCAGGCCACTGTGACATCCCCGGCAATTGCCAGGCGGATCTCTTGGCCAGAGCGGGTACTCTTGAAAGTGATGTGGCCGCCTCCAGAGTACTGGGTATTCCCCTTACCACCTGCAGGCGCGTATTCAGGGGGGGGGGTTTCGGGGGTTGAAACCCCCCCCGAAATTTCCGAAAATTTAAAAATATATGTCTGTACGAGAATAATTACTCTATTCACTTTTAAAACCCCTGTTAAGAAAGCAGCATTAATAGCAATAATGAAAATACGAAAGAATAAAATTAAATAATATTTCACACTGAGAGAAGTTATTGGTAATCGCTAATCAATTGTCAGAGCAAGTCTGAGAGGTCACAACTAAATTCCTGCAACGGTTCACTCATTTGGAAATTCGCGCAAAACTATCAGACTTGCTCTGCATAAGATCAACTTAGCATCTCAACTATATAAAGGGTGTTTTTTTTACAGGTTTGTTTTTCGAATAGAGATAAAACTGGCATTTTGTGGTCAAATCTGGCAACTCTAATGTCATTTATGTTCAGTTTGGTTTGCCATTTCATCATGAACAGGTTGACAAAAGAACAACGCTTGCAAATCGTGCAAAATTTATTTCGAAAATAATGGTTCAAATTTTTTTTTCAAATGGCAAAATTTTCTTCAGTGATGAGGCTCATTTTTGGTTGAATGGCTACGTCAACAAGCAAAATTGCCGCATTTGGAGTGAAGAGAATCCACATGCGACCCTTGAAACGCCATTACATCCACAAAAACTGACTGTTTGGTGTGCTTTATGGGCTGGTGGAGTCATTGGGCCATACTTCTTCCGCAATAATGCTGGAGAGGCAGCTACCGTTAATGGAGACCGGTATAGAGCCATGATAACCGACTATTTTGTTCCCGAATTGGATGGCATGAATGTGGATGAGTTGTGGTTCCAACAAGACGGCGCTACATGCCACACAGCGCACGTCACAATCGATTTATTGAAGGAAACATTCGATGAGCGCATAATTTCGCGGAATGGACCTGTCAATTGGCCACCAAGGTCGTGTGATTTGACACCTTTGGATTATTTTCTTTGGGGATATGTGAAGTCGCTCGTCTACACCAACAAACCAGAAACGTAAGGGGAATTGGAAGCCAACATTCGTGGCGTTATTGCCGACATACGGCCCCATATGCTCGAAAAAGTTGTTGAAAATTGGACCTGTATAATTGGCTTTATTCGAGCCAGCCGCGGCGGCCACATGCCCGAAATCATATTTAAACATTAATGGCATAAAATTATCCTTCCAATAAAGCCAAATTGATGGACCTTAAAACGATTTTCTTGTGTTTTATTTCTATTCGAAGTTCTATACCCCTAAAAAAAACACCCTATAGCATGTTAACAACAGTAAGAGTGATTCGAACTAAAGTCTGTTGAAATTTAAATTAACTGCTTTTCGGGATATGAATACAGCGGGCAAAAATCGTAAAAATGAGTGTCTCTCGTTATTACAGTCACGGTTGCCAGAGGTTTAACCAAAAAAAGGAACAAGAAGTTAAAAAAGATTTCCAAAATTACTAAGCTGTACACAACGCAGTCGTATTGAATTATCAGAGAAAGTAACAATCAAATTGTACTTATACTTGTGAGGTGATAATAAAAAGTGACGCTAATTTGGCAAAAAAGGATTGAAAAAGTTTAAAAGAAAGCCCGGTATGGTGTTGAAAAGAAAATGCTTAAGAAATATTTTCAAGTATTTCTTGACTATGAAATTGTCATGAATAGCCAGCAAATGTTGACGTTCCGTTTTGCATGTGGAATAATTGCAATTTTCCGCTTTTTATATGAATTTCAATGTTATTTCATTATATTTTTTGTTTTTATTTTTTCGAAGCTTCAGTTTTTCTTCAAGAAATAAAGCGACAACTATTTACTTCTTGCCAAAGCCTGAAGAAATCCTACACAAAATTTCAAAACAAACAATAAAAATAAATATTGTTTTGTACACGGCTAAAAGATTTAGCCTAGATTTAAAACTTTTTGGGGCTACATATACACCTAGACCAGTATGTTTGCGTTCAAGGTGTTGTTTGGAATTTCCAGTAAGATTAACTTCCTTTGACTAATTTCATTATTTTTGTATGAAAGAATGTGCAAAAACACAATAAAAGTACTGCAACTCAAAGTTAGGAACTTTGTGGAAAATTCATGAAAATTCAAGAAAACTCGAAAAATTTTCATAAAAATTTCTAACTTTTTAGTTCAATTAAAGTGAACAGAGATAGCAATCTTAAGCCGCTAGAAGAATTACTCGATTTTTGGCAATTTATTTTCTAGCCAAGTGCATTATCTTCCATACAAATTTATAAGCGTAATATTTTTATATTGAAGAAAATGCTCTTGGTCGGCTTTTGACAATTGAACGAGCAGCAAAACTGCATACTCGAAAAAAATCAAAAAAAATGTACGAGAAAGTTAGAAATTTCGATGAAATTTTTTCGAGATTTCTTAAATTTTCATGTATTTTCCACAAACTTTTTAGCTTTGATTTGCAGAATTTTCATTATGTATTTACACATACTTTCATTCAAAAATAATGAAATTAGTCTAAAGAAGTTAATTTTACTGGAAATTCCAAAAAAACTCTTTGAATGCAGACATACTGGTCTAGGTGTATGACCAAATTTGGTTTAGAATTAAATTTACGCCGGTTGTCATAGAATAAAAATTATTTAAATTTTATACCGAAAATGTTGTTAACAATTTTTTATGTTTTTTTTAAAAATGTTAGGACTCGAACCAACGTGCCCCAAATCAGTGCACAATGCTCTACCTACTGAGGTACGGCGCACTCATGAATTCTGTGCGAAAACTGCACATATTCGCTGTCTATAAGACTTTTGTTGTATTTTTGTTTATCCCGGTTAAGTTTTAAATCTAAACCGCAAAAAATTGAGAAAGGTTTGGAATTTATTACCAAAAAGTTTTAAAAATTGTGTAAACCAATGAATGGTTTAAAATTTAGGCTCAAATTTTTAGCCGTGTAGAAAGAGGAAAATTTCAAATAAATAAAAGTATAAATATGTAATATGTGAAAATATAAATATGCGTGTATTTACAGGTAATTCTTATTTACTGAAACTTTGGCCAAAACCCCCCCCGAAATTTTTTTCTGGCTACGCGCCTGACCACCTGTGGTCTGCTTCTGGGCAGATGGGCTTCGAATCAGCTTAGCAAGCGCTGGGCTGACACCACCTTATGTCAAGTATCGAAGTCCTTCTGGCCGGTGGTGGACTCCAGGCGTTCAGCGGAATTACTAGGGTTCTCCAAGGCACATCTTTCCTTGATAATTGGGGTATTGACGGGGCACTGTCCAATAGGGATACATGCGGTGCGGCTAAATATTCTTGAAACCCCTAGCTGTGTGAGCTGCATGGAGGACGACGGGTGGAATCATCAAATCACTTCATGCTTAGTTGTCCAGCGTTTGCTAGGACCAGGCTCAGGTATCTGGGGTCGGATGTTTTTAGGTCTCCGGAGGACGTGTCGATGATCGATGTGTGCCAAATCCGGAGCTTTATTGTCGCTACACAGCGATTCTCCAAACGAACTTAGGTTAATGTCACCGTGAAGTTAGTGGCATCACAACGGACCACTAAGTGTCTAAGTGAGCTGTTCCCACAGTGGAATAGCGGCCACCTTACCTAACCTAACCTAAGCTAAGAATGGTTTTTATAAAAAACTTTGTTAATAAACAATCTTTGTTACATGAGCTTCTTTAATATACATATATGTATGCCAAGCTTAATAGTTAGGATTAGAAAACCATATTTATATAAATTAAAAAATTATTAAGAAACCCAAAAACAACAATAATTTTTCGCTGCAGAAAAAATTATTAATAGGTCTATAGCTCGTACCGAACCAGGATACTCCAAATATAAAGACCGAAAACACAAGCTTGTTGTTTGTGTAAAATCTCAATATTTCTTTTAGTTGATATTAGTTTTAATATATTAAGAAACTATCAAGTATATATACATATATATATTGTATATTATAAAATACCAAATTAAGCTATAGATAAGTTTCATAAACTCTAAGAATGTAATCAAATTCTAGTCTTATTATTAACCGAATCGTACTGTTTAAGTATGAAAAATTACCATAATTATTTAATATTAATAGCGATTGCTAAAACAACTACTACTTATTGTTCATTATATTTATAATAATTAATTTAGTACATTTAAAATGCAAATATTAGGTTTTACCTATTTTTTCCCCCATTGTTACGTAACTGCCTGGTACGGGGGAGGAGGAGTGGCGGGTTGGCATGGTGGTAGCCCAGCTGAGGCTCGTCGGCGTTGAGGCGCGGTTCTTGCCACTTCTCCTTTCCCAACAGTTGCATAGCAAAATTAGGATTCATGCCTGTGGAAAGAATGCAACAACAGGAAGAAGACAAAATAAAGGAAAGCGGGAGAAAACCTGTCCGAGTCAGGTGGAGCCTTCCCACCCCTCCTGTTCACGAGATGTGAACAGCCTTTGGACTCTACTATGACTCCGCTTACCGAGTAGAGTCCCCTTTTACCTGACTAATGTCCGTCTTGAGTACTTACGTTTGTTACATACGCTTACTCACTACCACCACTTACCTTCAGTTGCCGCAAGGGCAACACCTGCACGAACAACTATATGTCCTTAGCCAGACATGTTGCAATCAGTTACCTAAAGCAAACAAAAATCCTCAACCCATATAACACCAAGAGAGTTCTCTTCGAAAATTTTTTCCAATGAAAAATAATTAACGATTTTTATTCATCTAAATAAAACAAAACAAATGAGAACGTCTTATACTAGGTGGAAATTCATGAAAACTTACAATTAATTAACTTCTATTATTCAAAGCTAAAAAGTATGAAAAAAATTTAAGTTTTAATTACGGGAAAAAAAATTTATAATCTGGACCAGCCTAATGTGATCTTATTTAATGTACGTGCTAAAGCTATATAGGTATGACGAAAGAGAAATAAAAAAACGTAGATAGAAACAAATGTAGATAAAAAATATGTATGTATGTATATATGGAAGTTAATTCGACTCTTAAAACAAAATTATCTTTCCCTCTCAACAACTGATCTCAATTATATTATGAACTGGACAAAAGTGTGTAAGAGTGTGTTTCTCTCACCACTAATCTCTAAATATATATATATGTACAGTGTGCGCATATGAATTGTTGTTTTCGTAGAAAAACTCACCTCGTACAGCAGCCAGAATTTGGTACCAAAGTCAGAGAGCTGAAAATAAGGGAAACGAAAAAAACAAACAACATATGTATGCTATACAAAAGACAGTGGTGCAGTTATAGGTCTTTGACCGCTTGATCTTGGTCAAAGTTAATTTGACTAACTACTGTCTTTTGGGTTTTTAGTTTTGTTACGCGTCTCGGTGCATGTGCATTATTTCATGCATATGCAAAACGAAATAAATTTTGATAAAAAAAATTTTTTTTTTTATAGTAAAGAGTAGTGAAAAAAAAAGCTAAATAAACTTCGCGGCCTCGAAACAAAAAAGTGTTTTTAAAATGATGTGTTTTTAAAAGTGAAGAGTGAAAAGTGATAAAAAAAAATCTAATAAAAAAAATGAAAATGAAAAGAAGATAAAGAAAAATCGTAATTCAAAAATTTGAAACGAATGTAAGAGAAGAAAAGTGAAAGTAAAAAAACTAATCCAAAAAATGACAAATAAAAAAAAAATATAATGAATATAATTCAATAAAAATGTTTCAACTTTTCTTACCGAAGGAAAACTAAAGGTAAGAAAAAAATGTGCTTTGATCCAATAAAACTTATACTAACTAAATATTACATTACTATTATAAATAATTAAAAATAGAAAAAAATCAAGGAATTCACAATAAAAAAATTCAAAGATAAAAATTCAAAAGTAAATTTACAAGTTCCGAAAAAAAAAATGTTGGGTGTTACACCCTAATATGAAATAATGGTATGTGTGATGGTGGTAGTGTAAAAAAATAAAACTAGAGTTGGTGAGCCGCTCTTCTCGCTCTTCTGTGTGATTGTGTTAGTGTTGTGTTTTGATGTTGCTGAGACTGTTGCTATGGAATGTTGCCAAAGTGTGCTGATGTTGCTGAGCCGTACTTGGTTGCGCCACTTAGTGTTTCACAACACTTCGGATGTTGCTGTGGCAAAGAATAATGTTGCTATTGTGTTGTGCCGTAAAAATGTTGAGTTCTACCCTCTTGTGTAGTGTTCGATCAAGATGTTCGGTGTTCGTGTTGGATTTGGAGACTTCCTTGTGTTTTATTGTGTGAGTGTGAGTGTGTGCGTGTGAATCTAAGTTTTGGCCTGATTTTTAAAATATAGGAATATTTAGCTGTAATGTGATTTATTTCAATGTATTACAAAATAATTTCAATAAAATATAAAAATATTTAATCAAAATTATGCACTTTTGTGCAATTTATTTGGAAAAAATGTGTAGGTATCTCCATTTGACAATAACCACTTCAACTGGTATTTCATTAACCAATTCAGCTAATAAAATTAACCTTATCTTAGCCACTTTGATAACCAATTCAAAAGATAATATTCACCATATGTTAGCCAAAATAAAAACCAACTGAACGAATATTTCGGCCCACTATTTAGCCAAAACAAAAACCATTTGAACAACTATTTTCAACTAGGTGTTAACCAACACATTAACTGGTTGTGGAAAGGGAAATTTTAAGACTGGAAGTATTGAAAAGTAGAGCTATAGTTTTTGTTAATGGGAGTATTCGATAAGTGCAAGGGAGATGCGAAGTCACACATATGGTTAAAATCTTCACGCCGCCTGAACAAAAATAGCCACTTTATAGACCATATGAGAAATTAATGAAACCCAGTATTTAGCTACATTGGTAACCGGTATGTGGTTTGTAGGGATGTAAATACAGTTTTTCGTACATACGTAAACACAGTTTTCTTTTTACTTCGCTTTCGTTATTCAAGTACAGTCAAATACAGTTGCTTTATATAAACAATTTTTAAACATGCGATATTATAGTAAATTTTAGTACAGTACAACGCTTTGTTTTTTTAATACTTTTCTTGCTTTTGCTTTTATTCGAAAAAAAAAACAAACTGTATTAAAATATTTTCAGCTAACTTTGATAAACTAAATTATATTGCTTCGTATCAACTAAGCTAGATTAAGGAAAACCAAATTAAATAAAGAAAGGTAAAATTACTTTAAATAAATTTAAATTAAACAAATTCAAATTAATTTTTTTTATTATTATTCAACTAAGCTGGATTAAAGTAAACTAAATTAAATAAAGATAGATAAAATTACTTTAAATAAATTTAAATTAAACAAATTCAAATTAATTTTTTTTACAAATGCAAAGCAGCAAACTGTACTTGAATCAAACATTAGCCCATACAGCATTATCTACAAACATTACTCCGGTTAATAACAACAATTTTTGCCATAGACTTTTCAAACTAAATCAATAGCTTTCATGTCAGATACTGAGCATACTCCGACAAACGATAGATGTGCTAATAGAGATTCTTCAGGATCAGACTTTTTAGATTTCGGTAGTTCGCCACCGCAAATAGCAGCTGAGTCACAACATACTCTAAATTTGATTGATAATAAAACACCAACAATGGCTACAATAGAAGAGAAAAAGTCATTTATAGGCCTTTGTGCGTCAACTTTTAGAGAAAACTACAGTGGAGATCCGTTAGCCTTAGAATCCTTTATAGATAAAATCGACCTAATAGAAAGTTTAACAGCAGCAAACCTTATTAGTACTTTAGTAGCATTTTTAAAATCAAAATTAGAAGGCAAAGCCCGCGAAGCCATTCCAACTAACGTAAATACAATAGATGACATCAAAATTGCATTAAGAAGTCGCATTAAACCAGATAACTCGAAAGTAGTAGCAGGTAAAATAGCAGCTCTGCAAATAAATAATACCAATTATACAGACTTTTCAAAGCGCATAGAAGAGCTAGCAGATTCTTTAGAACGTTCGTTAATAATAGAAGGGATTTCGCAGTCAAAAGCACACGAAATAGCGGTAGAGCAAACAATTAACGTTTGTCGACTTAATGCGAAATCTAGCCTAGTAAAATCTATTTTAGCTTCAACAACATTCAGCGACCCAAAAGACGTAGTTGCAAAACTAACAGTAGCACAAAACAATGAAGTCAAAGAGCGGCAGGTTTTAGCATTTCGATCGCGCGGTTACAATAATAACAATTATAGATATCAACGCCGCAATTATCGACCAAATTATCAAAATAACAACAATTATAGAGGCAATAGAAATTTTTTAAGTTGTAACAACAATAACCACTACAGGCAAGGCAATATGCACAGTAATAATTATAACAACAATAGCAGTAGTAGTCGCTCAAATACTAGCAACAATAGGAACAATACCAACAGAAATAGCAATAACAGATCGACTAATAACAGAAACACAAACAGAAATGTCCGCGCTTTAAACGCCAGTTCCCTCAGGCACAGCTATCCTCAATCAAAAAGAAGTTTCATGAAAATGCCGAATGAAACGGTTCATTGCATCTTCTTTCAGCTATTTTATAGTTTCAAAATCCGTTTCAAACGAAATTCCAGCTGATCATTTTCCGGTTTTATTCAACAATTATTTTTTTTTTTTTAATTTGTATATACTTTCACTTATTTTTTACGACACGTTTTAGCGGATTATGGAAGTCAGTGCTTTTTAAATGTTATTTCTACTCTTGAACCTCTCTCAGCCTAACCCAGAACCACAACTTGGAAGTGAGTGAGTTCTATATATGAAAGTTCTTAGGTTGAAAAGAGGAATTGATTAAGGCATGTCCGTCCGTCTGTCCGTCCGTGTACACGATAACTTGAGTAAAAATTGAGATATTTGCATAAAATTTTGCATACAGGTTACTTTCTCGCCAAGGTAGGTTGCTATTGAAAATGGGCGAAATCGGATGATAACCACGCCCCCTTTTTCGATATCGAAAATTTCGAAAATCACATAAATTGACATAACTTTCGTCAAAACTGAGATATTTGCATGGAATTTTGCATACACGTTACTTTCTGGCCAAGGCAGGTTGGTGCTTAAAATGGGCGAAATCTGATGATAACCACGCCCCCTTTTTTGATGTAGAAAATTTCAAATAAGATTCTAGGGCCTATATCATTGCCAAGTCATGGTATTTGTATCTCGTTCAGAAAACTAACTAAACTAGAAATTAATTTAATTATTTTGGTATGATAAGAATGTATGCTATTTGAAAAATAGCTGTAGATTACTATAACCTATAAAAATAATGAAAAGAACGACACGGTTTCAACCAAATAATAACACTATGGAAAATTTTTGGGATTATTGTCTGGGGGGTGGGAAATTCCAAATCAGGGTGATGGTACTAGGTCAGTATAGTAAAACCCTCAAAGGGTTTGGCGTTCGTATGTGTCAGTTTTTTTTATGACCTTTTAAATTGTTTCCTTATCTTGATGTTTTTTCGCTTAGTTGTAACATTTTGGCAAAAACGTAGTTTAACATAACTCGAGAACCACTTGTCCGATTTTGATAAAACAAATTTAGAAAAATTTAGAATTACAATTTCTTTAATCTGTTTCTATACCGTTCTCCTATATGTGCAACACTTTCGAAGTTAAAAATGAATGTATATAAAAATAAAAAAAATAAAAAAGTAATTGTTGAATAAAACCGGAAAACGATCAGCTAGAATTTCGTTTGAAACGGATTTTGAAACTATAAAATAGCTGAAAGAAGATGCCGTGAACCCTTTCATTCGGCATTTTCATGAAACTTCTTTTTGATTGAGGATAGCTGTGCAGGAGCGAACACTGAGGGAGGACGAGTTAAGCAATTAAGCGAAAAGATAGAAACCAAAGGCATTTACTGCTTAAATCTAAATTATTCGGACTTTATAGAATTAAAATTTCAAGAATCAAACAAATTTTGCACATTTTTGGTAGACACCCAAGCAGACATTAATATAATTAATATAACCGGTGTAACATCGAATACAGTTTCAACTTTAGGCAAAATCGACGTAAACTTATATTTTTAAAATTTTCTTATAAAACATACTTTACATGTAGTAGATGACGACTTTAACATACCATCGGACGGAATTTTAGGCAAAGACTTTTTAAAACTTTACAAATGCATCATTAATTACGAAGATAACAATATTTCATTTTGGATTAACAACACAAAGATTTCAGTACAAATCCTACACGGAACAGAAGACGATACAATTTTAATACCACCTAGATTCGAAATTTTCAGACTTTTTAAATTAAATAATTCACCTGATCCACTTGAAATTGAAAAGGGTGTATTCACAGTAAGATGCATAGTCAATTCAAACAATCCCATAATTAAAGTAATAAATACAACAGACGAAATAAAATACGTTAAAATAAACATCATCAAAACTGAACAACTCCCAAACTACAATGTTTATACAATAAATAAGGTAAAATCCGAAGACGAACGAACAGTAAATCTAACAGAAATTCTAAGAAAACAAATCCCTAGTCACGCTCATAATAAATTATTAGACCTTTGCATAAAATATGCCGACGTTTTCGCTCTCGACACGGACAAAATAACTTTAAACAATTTTTACGATCAAAAATAAAGAGTGACAGGCAACGACCTGGTATATGTTAAAAACTATCGATTGCCATATTCCCAACGTGAGGAAATAAATCGCCAAGTAAATAAGTTAATAGATAATGATTTGATTGAGCCCAGCTATTATAATTACCATAGCCCTTTGATTGTGGTCCCCAAAAAAGATACTAATGGCCAAAAAGCTTACCGTATGTGTGTAGATTTTCGCGCCGTAAATAAAAAACTGATTGCCGATAAATTTCCGCTAGCTAGAGTAGACGACATTTTGGATAACCTTGGTAGAGCAAAATATTTTTCAACTTTAGACCTTTTCTCAAGATTTCATCAAATTTCGTTACATCCAGATTCTCGAGATATAACTTCGTTTAGTACAGATACAGGCGCATTCAGATGGAAAGTTCTTCCGTTCGGATTGAATGAAGCATCAAATTCATTTTCGAGAATGATGACAATAGCTTTCTCAGGAATTCCACCATATGTAGCATTTTTGTATGTTGACGATATTATCGTCATAGGTTGTAGCGAATCGCACCATATAAAAAATTTAACACAAATATTCAATACATGCAGATCTTTCAATTTGAAGTTAAATCCTGAGAAATGCAATTTTCTAAGACCCGAGGTCACATTCTTAGGTCATAAATGCTTCGCTGAAGGTTTATTGCCCGATGATACTAAAATAAAATCAATTAAAAAATATATGTCCAAAGCCATCAGACAAAGATGCCGTACGACGATTCGTTGCATTCGCAAATTACTACAGGAGATTTATCCCAAACTTCGCCTCTTGGTGCTGCTAACCTTTAAATCGGTTAAGTAGAAAAAGAGTAGAATTTAAATGGGATGACAAATGCGAAAAATCTTTTCAGTCATTAAAAGCAGCTTTATTATCACCAAAATTATTACAATACCCAGATTTCAAAAAAGAATTTATAATAACGGTAGACGCTTCAACCACAGGTTGTGAAGCAATTTTGAGTCAGGAAAATGAGGACGGTGATTTACCAATATGTTTTGCATCAAAGTCATTTAACAAGGCAGAACAGAAGAACCCCAATATCGAATTAGAACTTCTAGCAATATATTTCGCAATAAAGCAGTTTAGACCGTACATATGTATATGGTAGGTGCAGATGCGCTTTCGCGCATAACGATAGATCATATTAAAGAATCTAGCCAAATTTTAGCAAAGCAAACAAGGTCAATGTCCAAACAAACAAATAAGAAATATAATGAAGATGAAAATTTAGAACAGAAAAATAGCGAAAATCATAAATTAAACGTATACGATAAATTTGCCTAGAATTATTCAACAAAAATACCGCGTATAAAAACTGAAGTAACGATCGATAAAGAAAAAATTCAATATATAGATATTTGTGAATACATAAAACATAAAAGAATACAACTTTTTATACCCAGCGTACTAGTACTAGTACAAAGGTATTATAACTTTGTTGGGATAACGGTTGGTTGTACAGGCATAAAGGAATCGAGATAGATATAGACTTCCATATATAAATATGATCAGGATCGAAAAAAAATTTGATTGAACCATGTCCGTCCGTCCGTCTGTCCTTCCGTCCGTCCATTAACACGATAACTTGAGCAAATAATGAGATATCTTCACGAAATTCGGCATGCGTTCTTATTTGGGTTCAGAATAGATTGGTATTGAAAATGGGTAAAATCGGACCATAACCACGCCCCTTTTTCGATATCGAAAATTTCGAAAAACGTATAAAACGGGTTAATTCAATATCAGAAGCAGCTACAATGATACAATTTGCAATATGTATTGCTTTAGAAGCTCCAAGGCCGATTTTATCACATTTTTTGAAGAGGGGCGTGGCACCACCCACTTATGACTCACGCAATTTTCAAATTCGACTGCTAATAACTTCAGAACGGTGTGAGATAGATTTACGAAACTAGGTACCAGGCATGTTATGTTTATGTAGAGTACTACCACAGAAAATAAGAATAATCGGTGAACGACCACGCCCACTTTTGGACTAAAGTTATCTATACGAGAGTTAGGAAACCGGAATATGCAATATCTGTTTAACTGTTATTAGTGATGTTTAAAGGTTTTTTGGTAATATTTTGGAAAATGGACGTGGCACCGCCCACAAGTGAATAAACAAAATATCAACATTTCACTATTAACAAGCCACTGTGAAAGTATCATAAAGATCTGCAATGAAAACTGATCTTCAAATAGGGAGAAACAACATAACAAAATCCGTGGGCGTGCCACCACCCACTTTTTTAAAATTACGGAAATATTGATTAGTGGACACATATCTCCGCATATCAAAAAATTTCACAAAATACGTTAAAAGTTATGGGCATGGCACGCCTTCTTTTCCAAAGTTATATATAGGACATGGTATAACCCTTGAAAAGATCGATTCAGTACTTTTGGCTCATGTAAGCAAATTCGCTATTGTTTAGGCTCGGAATAGATTGGTTTTTAAAATGGGCCAAATCGGATGAAAACCACGCCCCTTTTTCTGAAAACTAACGCTGGGTATTTAATGTTCGGTTCACCCGAACTTAGACTTCCTTACTTGTTAATATCAACTTTGCTAACGAAATAATGAATTTAGAAGATTTACTTTCGAGGCTTGACTGTGAAGCCAGCAAACGCAATATTAAACAAGTAGAATGGCCCAAGAATGATAAAATATTTCAATATTATACAATTGCAAATTTTAAAAATCGCGGAAATAAATTATTAAAACAATTAGAAATTTTACTAACAGATCCCGTAGAGACTTTTACAGATAAGGAAAAAAAACTGAAATTAATGACTGTTTTTCACGATGACCCAATTTCAGGAGGTCATTGCGGCATGAAAAAACTTTATTCCAAGCTTAGAACAAAATATTACTGGGAAAACATGACCAAAGACATAGCCAAGTATGTCAAAAATTGCACAAAATGTCTTCTAAATAAACCAAAACCAAAAGTTAAGGAAGAGTTGGTAATAACACCAACACTATGTAGACCGTTTGAAATCGTTGTAATAGATACAGTAGGACCCCTACCTGATTCAAATCTTGGTAATAGGTTCGCAGTTACCATTATTTGTGATCTCATCAAATACCTTATCATAATAGCTATACCCGATAAGAGCGCTAGGACGGTAGCTACAGCAATTTTTGAAAGTTTTATTTTAATATATGGCAGAATGAAGTCCATAAAGTCAGATTTAGGTACGGAATATAAAAATGAATTATTTAAAGAACTTACCACACTTGTAAAATAGAACATAACTTTTCAACGGCATACCACCATGAAACGCTAGGTACTGTCGAACGTAATCATAGGGTTTTTAACGAATATTTACGCGCTTATTTAAACGAAAACTTATCCGAATGGGATATATATCTTAAGTACTTTACCTTTTTACATAATTCTACATCAAATACAGTTTTCGATAATAAATTTTCCCCATTTGAATTAGTATTCGGGAAAAAGCCAATACTACCTAATGAATTTTGTACAAATAAAATAGATCCTATTTATAACGTAGAAAATTATGCCAAAGAAGTGAAGTATAGAATGGAAAAAACCCATGTTATAGCAAAAGAATTATTATCTAAACACAAAATAAGCAGCAAAGAATATTATGATAGAACTGCTAAACAATGTATAATTAATATTAACGATAAAATCCTTATTGAAAAAGAACCAAAAAACAAACATAATAATTTATACGAAGGACCCTACGTAGTAAAAGAAGTAGACGGGCCTAATGTTACGATTTGTATTGATAAAAACAAAGAAAAAACTGTACACAAGAATAGAATACATAAAATAGTTTAAATAAGAAAACTGGATTAAATTTAAATTACCATAAACGCTACACTATTAAAACTAACTAACAAATACTAATTTAACTTGCATTTTATATCAACACTTGAAGGTATATACTACACTAGACAATAAATAACATTAGCCTAGAATTAATATTAATACATAAGGTTCAACTAAACTTAAGACTAGTAACATTAAAATTAAAAATAAGCATTAGAATAAAATTTCATCTTAGATAGAAAACAAATAGAAATAGCTCGCTCTAATAATTGTTTTCTTCTACAGGCCTGATCAACCTGCAGAAGAAACCTTTTTATTGGGGGATGGTGTAATGGCAGCACTGTGAACGTGGCATCACAGCGGTGCCATTCACAGAAACGAAACGGGCTGAAAAACCGATGACCTGGCGAAGGCTGGCGTCACCGGCTTTTCAGCTCATAAGTTCATTCGTATCCGAGCAGCCACGCTATTGAACACGCGACAACGAAGTACCATAGAAATAAGTTTTACATTACTTTGATAAGTGATACATATTTAAAGAACTGAAAAACGATTAAAATTACATTACTTTATAAGTGCTATATCTTCATATATTAAAACTGGAGAATAATTTAAATTAACAATAATCAATTCTATCTTAAACAAATCAAAGTGCGTTTTAACTAAGTGTGCGTGCTTTAACCGAAATGGCGGACATGCCCAACAGAAGACCTCGAAAACAGGGTCGCACATCTTATTGAAACCAGAATTGAAAGTACTCTGAGCGCCCCTCTCCAGCGAGTTCAACTTAATGACAATCCAATTAATAACGTACAGGCTAGCAGGTCCGCAAGGAAAGTTGAAAATTTCATATACCCCTTAGAGTCGCAAGTTGTAGACACTCTTGCAGGCAATTTTAATATTCTGTGTGACCATGCACAGTGTCTTTTTACCTACGAGGCAAAAGATTGGTACTGGCATTTTCGTAGGTCGGTCCAGCGTGTAACTTGGCCCGCCTTATGTGAAGCGTTACGAACTATTTATGAAGAGCATTGAACATACACAGTTATTAAACAAGCGTTGCGAGCAAGAAAGCAAGGTAGCACGGAATCATTCGGAATAATGCAAAGAGGTTTACGTCCGCGAGTAAGGCAACAGCTATTATACGTACCCATTAATTCAGTAGCACAATTACGCAAGTTCTGATTAAAAGGCGAACCCCTTTTGATGGAAATTGCGAAAAGTAACTCTTCTAACTTCTCTGCCACAAACAATAGGATCAATCCTAACAAAAGGCAGATAAGTGAAACTGTAGCTGGAACTGTAGACAAGAAGGACACCGCTATGTGGACTGTACTGCAGGTCGTACAATATTTTGCTACGGGTGTGGACTAGTAGGCGTTTACAAGCCAAACTGCAATAACTGCCGTTAGAAAAGCTTGAATGTGAGCGAAGGCTCGAAACCGAAGCTTCGCAAAGATTAATTACTGTTGACTGTTACGTGACATCACAAAAGCCAATTTTTTTTAACAAACTGAAGATAACACGAAATTCCCATTTAAAATAATTTCTTACGAAGAACGTTTAAAGCGATATAACGAAATAAGAAGTAAAATTTTTAGTAGTGACAGCCAGCCACACCCTCCACAATTGTCTAGGTCTACACGGCGTATGAGGAACTTTTGGAGCAAAGTTAAAAATTACCGAAAGCAAATTCATGCTTTAATTTGCTCCATTACTAATAAGGAAAATGATTTGAGACCTTATGCCGAAGTAGTTGTTGCTGGCCGAAAATATCTTGGACTTCTAGATAGTGGTGCACAAGTATCGTGCATAGGAAGCAACTTTGCCAAAGAAACCTGCAATAACAGTAAATCGGCCACTCACGCCACTTCGTTAACTACCGCAGATGGTCGCCAACAAATATTTAGTAAATGGTAATATTTGCCTGCCTGTAACTTTCAAAATAATACATTACCCATTTAATTTTATGTTGTCCAGATCCTTTCTCAAAACCTGATACTAGAGATTGATTCTGGCAGAAGTTTAAAATTTCACCGAATTTAATAGCGCAAATAGATATGGAAGCCGTGAAAGGAGATACAGGAGTCGGGGAGAAATATATTCTTACAAATATACAAAATTCAAAATTGGATAGGATAAAGAACTTCTTCCCTGATTACGAAAAGGAAGGGTTAGGTAAAACTTCTCTTATTGAACATTCAATCGATTTAGAAACCTATAATGCAAAGGTATTTTCCCATATCACCAGCAATTGAAAAACTGGTACACAAAGAAATGGATGAGATGATTAAGCTAGGAGTCATTGAAGAAGCACCAAACAGTCCATGGGCAAGTCCCATAGTACTAGTTCGTAAACCAAATAAAGTGCGACTGTGCCTTGACGCGACGAAGGTCAACAGTGTGACTGTAAAGGACGCATACCCCCCACCTCACATAGAGGGAATATTAAGTCGGTTGCCTAAAGCGGAATTTATTTCGTCCCTTGATTTACGAAAAGCGTTTTAAGGACAATCAAGTATCCCTTTAATAACATTAAATATAAAAGACAACGACAGCATAGACCTACGACTTTCCAAGGATTGTAGGTCAATAAGCATGAGACGCGATGCATACGACGGGACTGGATCATCGAATTTTAAGGTTTTTAAAGCGAATTTAAGAAATACCTCTTGAATACGTTCAATTCTTTTAATAGAAACTTGGCTATAGGGCCTCCATATGAAAACTGCGTACTCAAGACGCGAACGTACAAATGTGATATATAACATTTTCAGAGTGTAAGGGTCAGAAAATTTAGTGGAGTTCCTACGGATAAAACCAAATACTGAGTAAGACTTCGCAATTATGTAATCAACATGATTATTAAAGCTCAACTTCGAATCGAAGATAACCCCTAGATCTTTTACTTCTGTAACATTGCGTAAGAAAGTATTCGAAACGCTATAGTTCGTAATACGAACATTCAAAATTTTAGCAAACGTCATCTTAAAGCATTTTTTTATATTTAGAGAGAGTGTATAAAGTAGACACCACGATTGAACAGCGTCAATGTCGCGTTGAAACTTAGCTTCATCAGATGTATCCCTGACTACCGCGAATATTTTGAGATCATCTGCATACAGTAGATAATTTGCAAAAGAAAAGCAGCTACTTATGTCGTTGATGAAAAGGACAAATAGTAGAGGGCCTAGAACGCTTCCTTGAGGCACACCAGATGAAGCAATGAAAGGTTCCGACAATATACTATCGATGGTAACAACACAGCGTCTATTAGAGAGGTATGATTGTATCCATTTCAAAAAACAGGAATGGAATCCTATATTTGCAAGCTTTTCAAGTAACACTTTGTGGCAAACTTTGTCAAAGGCTTTCGAGAAGTCTGTATATACGCAGTCAACCTGGAATCCAGCTGAGAAAGCAGTATTACAGTAATCTACAAATACAGCTGGATTCGTGGCTGTGGACCGTCCAGACACAAACCCATGTTGATTTTGACAAATTAGAGATTTAGCTGCAAAATACAGTTTATCTTTTACAATGCACTCAAAAAGCTTGGAAATGGTAGAGAGCTTCGATATGGGTCTATAATTGCGAACATCGTTTTTCCTACCTGATTTCAAGATTGGAACTATTAGAACAACTTTCCAATCATTAATGAAGGTTCCTGAAGCAAGAAACTTATTAAAAATAATTTTTAACGGTTCGATTAGAGCAGGACATCTTTTTAAAAAGAGTGCCGACAGGCCGTCAACATCTGTTTGAGATGACGGCTTTAGTTTGGAAAGACCTTTGGCAATGTCTTCTGAAGATAGGGTAAGGGAACCAAAATTCAGGTGTGAGAAGTTTGGAGAAAAACTGGATGAGGGGGCATCATTGTCACTAGTAAAATTGGATTTAAAAAAGATAGCAAACAGATTAGCTACATCCTTGGGCCCTTCGGCGCACTGATCGTCAAGAAAAACTGACGTTGGAATAAAAGAGCGCTATCTTTTTGATTTGATAAACGTCCAGAAATATTTCGGATTACTTTTAATACTCCACTCGGCGCCGCGGATGAATTTACTGTAAAGATATTTATCTAGGCGATTGAACTCGGCAGCAAAGTGTTTATATTTACAAAAAAAATAGATATTATTAGTGAGCTGAAAACGTTTTTGAAATTTGTTTCTCAGGTTTTTAAGCTTTTTTAGTTCTTTTGTGTACCATGGGATATTATGAGGTCTCTTCTTTTTAATGGATATATTTTCCATACAAAACTCGTGCATAAATGCTTTGAAACTAGAAAAACAATCGGCAGTATTTCAATTTGATGTAAGAGCAGTCCAGTTGACTTCCAATAATAAATTGTTAAGATTCACAAAATCACAGGTATCATATTTGAAAATGATTTTATCACTAGTATTTAGACAAGTCGGAAGATATTCATAAGACTCAACGCTTAAAATGATGGGCTTATGATGCTTATCACATTAACTAATGGGCGACATACATTCAGAAATAGAGTAGTTAATATTATCACTGACAAATATGAGATCTAAGACTTTGCTTAGCTCGTTAAAAAATAAATTGAGTTGATTCAAATTAAGACTTAAAATACAATCTATAAAATAAGTATCCCAGCAAACTTAAATAATGAGGTATTTGTTTACCTGGACGATTTATTGATTATATCCAGTACTTTTGAAAGGCACATATCTGTATTATCTGAGGTTGCACATCAACTAAGAAAAGCTGGTCTCACAATAAATATAGAAAGAGCAAGTTTTGCATACGAGAGGTGAAATATCTGGCATTTGTGGTAGGAAACGGTACACTCTGTGTAGATTCCGACAAAGTTTCTTTGATGCTAGATTTTCCACCACCTACGACAGTGAAGTAATTGAGAGTTTTTTTCTTGGAATTCTTCTTAATCAGTTCTCATAAACGTAAATATGTCGCTTTGCTTGGTAGCTAGACTAAATAGTATAAGAGAATAAAACAGCTAGGCTCAAGTCAGACATCGATACCCGCTTAGCAGTAATTTAGTCAACGCGGTAAAGTGTTAAAACGCACTTCAATTTAATTTAATCTGTATATCCATAAAATTTATTGAATTAAAAATTATTTAAATAAAAAGAGAGAAAGAAAAGAAAACGAAAAACCCAAGGAATTAGTTGTGAAAGGAGTAAAAATAAAAAGTAAAGAATTTAGTAATCTACATATATATATATATACAATTTCCCTAAATCACATATATATACATATAAAAAAGGTGGATGCAAAAAAAAAGGAAAAGAATAGTATAAAATGGTATAGCTGTTTTCTTCGAAATCGAACTGTAGATAGTTGTGCAAATTTAATGAATAATTTAATTCAGGAACAAAAACATATCACGAAACAAATTTTACATATATCTATTTACTAAGCCTGGTACGCCGTTTATCAAAACCACGAAGAGGGAAGCGCTTCAACTCGAACCCGGTGCAAAAATTTAAATTATTCAAAAATAATTTTTTTTTTGCAACCAGGGGCTTAACTATACCTATATAAAAGGGCTATCCAAATCAAGGTATATATATGCATGCGCATATCTGCAAATGTAAAAATATATATAAACATATGTACATACATATATGTATGCATATTCACTTTGGTTCTGTGACATAATTTGAATTTTTCTATTTTATTAATAATCATATAACTTTTGCGCCCACCCTAGTATAAAAAAAAATACCTGCATTCATATTTATGCAACAACCCGTTTCGTTATGTGGGATTGCATTGGGTAAAGCGATCAGGAGAGTGGAGCTAATAGTAGGAGAGATTGATATTTTTCTTTTGTATATTTTTTTTTTGTCGTTGACTTTTCCTTGCTTTTGCAAAATAGCTTTATCTTCCTCTCTCTAATTATCTGAGGAAAACTCCGGTTTGTTTTGATTTATAGTTTTTGCTTCTTTCACGTTAATTAGAGCAAATGTAACCATACGTAAATCAGAATTAGGGGCGTATGAATGTAAGCAGGTACATAGAGCTCAGTTCCCTATCGATATGTACAAAGGAAACTTTGAATAAAAAGATTTTGTATTGAATTGAGAAAAAAGTAAAAATTATCCTCTAAGTTTTCTATCCTTGTCTGAAACCAAAGGTGAGGTGAGTTGTAAGAAGGCGGGGCTTTCGTATATTTTTATATTTTATTTTATTTTTTATTTTTATTTTATTTTATTTTAAGTCGACACTAACATAAAGCGAATGTATAACAATCTATTATAAATTACAAAGTGTTACAAAAGAAAACTTAACATAGCAAAATAATCTTAAGTCTAACATATTCCACAAATGGATGGTTGGAGAGGCCGAGTCTCCGTTCCCCCTGCCATTCGGTCCATGTGATCATTCAAATATATGCTCAGGAATCCTTATAGTATAGTTAACAATATTAGCTCAGTAGGGAGCAGATGCGTAGTGCCCAGAAGGGGGCGCATGAGCCTGGAAGGACTCTGTAGGATAAGTTTTGATATGTAGTGCCCAGATTATAATCTGCCCCTAGCATGACAGGACATGTTCCAATCGACGTATTATTAGCTCAGTAGGGAGCAGATGCGTAGTGCCCAGAAGGGGGCGCATACGCCAGGAAGGGCTCTGTAGAATAACCTCTGATATGTAGTGACTAGATTATAATCTGCCCATAGTATGGCAGGACGTGGTCCAATCGAAGTATAGATGAATATTTCTGGTTATGTAAGTTAAGCCCAAAAACATTGAAGGCCACCCAAGTAAGCTGACCGTTCTTTGATGTCTACTCTGACATCATAATAGTAACAGCATCGCTCATATTTGCAATGCAAGAGTGCGCCGACTGCTGGGAGAGCGGTCCGTATGGATGGCAGCGCAAATCATGTAACGGTCACCTTTCTTGAGGTGCTCTAATTGGAATGAGTGTAACAACATTGAAGTTTGCTGTATTCTTATTGGAACAAGTCCAACTAGAATTTACTTTGTAGTTAGTTGCAATTGGAGTGTCACGGCTTGCACTATTGAGGGTCGCATTTCATATTAGTAAAGCACATACTCATCTTTCGTTTACGTAATAATAAATAAAGCACATGCTGTACCGAAATTAAAGCGAACGCGTTAATTATTTATTACATAATAGTTTTCTATATGACAAAGCTAAGAACCTGCAATATTACAATCAGTTTGGACAGCCTACAGCAAATACTTGGAGCTGTAGCCAAATCTACACATTTTTACGTAATAGCAGTATTTGTACAGTCTGCAACAAAATTGCGAAATTACATTTGGACAGCGTGGCATCAAATTGCTACACTATACAATTTTGCGAAAATCATATTTGGATTGTGGTGGTCAAATACATGGTATAAAATTTCTACCTTAAGCAACAGTTTTGCGAAAATCATATTAACCAGCGGCTAATACACTTATCAAATTTCTACACTAAACAACCAAATCGCGAAAATTACATTTGGACAGCGTGGCATCAAATTTCTACACTAAACAATTTTGCGAAAATCATACTTGTGGCGGCGTAGTATCAAATGTCCTCACTAAGCAACAAATTTGCGAAAATTTAATTTGGACAAATTCTAAACACACGGTATAAAATTTGTACACTGCGGAAAAATTGCGTTTACACAACCTACAGCGAATACTGGTGGCAGCAAATAACGGTGCATTATACTAAATTTCATAGTAAGTGATCTGCTCAGTTTTTAATTAAAATATAGGTAACGAAAAGTAAAGGGTTTTGATATAAATTTTTCGCTGTAGTCTAGTTTTTGTTTTTTGTTTTTCTTTTTCTCGCTTTTTGCGATTTCAATTGATGAGCGACTCTGAACTGTCCATCCTTTTTGACTCATTAAATTTAACAGTTAAAAATCAAGAAAAATTGCTTCCTGAGGACATGAACGCTATTGTTTCGGCAGCAATATCGGCTGCATTGAAATGCAAAAGGGATGATTTTGACAAAAAATTAGATGACCTTACGAAAAAGTTTACTTCCACCCTGACTACTAAAGTTGAATCTTTTAAGGGGATACATTTTTTAGGTAACGTGCGATGCGAAGAGTCTCTCGACCTCGTCAAGTCTTTGCCTGAGTTTGATGGCAAACAGGAAAATTATGTCTCGTGGAGACAAGCAGCACACACTGCTTACAAACTGTATCAGGGTTATGACGGAAGCGCAAAACACTATCAAGCGGTTGCAATAATTAGAAATAAAGTAAGAGGTTCTGCAGACGGTGTTTTGTCTTCCTTCAATACGGTGTTGAATTTCCATGCTATCATAGCAAGATTAGACTTCACATATGCTGATAAAAGGCCGATTTATTTGATAGAGCAGGAGTTGAGCACGCTAAGGCAGGGAAATTCGACGGTTTTGAAATTTTACGACGAAGTGGAGAGAAAGCTCACGCTTCTTACAAACAAAACTATAATGACTTACGAAAGCCAGTTAGCGAAGTCAATTAATGAAAAGTATAGAACGGACGCGCTGCGCGTTTTCATTTCCGGTCTGAAAAAACCACTTTGCGACATCCTATTCTCTGCACGTCCAACAGACTTACCATCAGCCTTAGCCCTTGCACAGGAGGTGGAACCAAATCATGAACGGTATGTGTTTGCTACAAATTTTTCAAAGCATTTTGATGAAAATGATGGAAAGTTAGACGGGAATACCAGTAACCAATCTGATCATTTAGGTGCTACAAAAAATCCCCACTTTCAGAATAACAGTAATAAACAGCAAAAACGTAGTAATTTTTATGGAGGAATAGGACAGCCTGAGCCCATGGATATAGATCCATCAATATCCCGTTTACGCCGTTCAACAAAATATGAACCCCAAAATTACATAACATAATAAGCCTAACAATTTGCAAAGTTCCAAACAAAGGCAGCTTCCCGCAAATACCGGCAATCACATACCTCAGTTTAAACGACGTTATGAATCCGATAGGAGTACAGGACCAAAAGTCCTGTTGAAATTCGAGAAATACCAAAATAACTTCTACACACGTCTGTATAGTACAAAGCATTTATTACGAATCAATTCAACTTCAGTTACAAGAAAAAGATAAAATGGCTGAGTATACATGGATACATAAAAACTAACTCGATAGTGAACTTGGAATGAATATCAGAGTTGCCGTATAAATAGGAATTCAACAATCCTCCTCAAATCTGTTATTCATTTTTATTACCTCTCAAATGGTTAATTCAATCAATATATAAGGATACATATACATTAAATTTCATATTCAGTATATTTCAAAACATTAGTTTAGACTTAATATTTTAACACAATTGTTATGATTTACCTTACTTAAATTCTTAGTCAATATATCTGCAATATTATCTGTACTAGAACAGTAATGTAAATCAATTAAATTCTTTTTGTACATATCTCTTATGATATACAGGGTTTTTGACAAGGTGTAATGCGCTTAAATTATCTCCTTTCATTACAATCTTATCAGGACAGTGTAAATTAATTTCATTTAAAAATTGTTTCAAAAACATAACCTCTTTTGCTGCGGTTGACATAGATACATATTCTGCTTCGGTACTGCTCAAGGCCACAGTTGATTGTTTTTTCGACTCCCACGATACTGCACAACCTGCCAGTAGAAATACATAGCCTGTGTAAGATTGTCTTTCAAATGATTATCCACCCCAATCAGCATCAGCATAGCATTGAATTTCTTTTCCTGTTTTATAATACCGTAACGCTAAGTCATAACATAAATACCTTAATACCCTCTTGGCCGCTGCCAAATGTTCGCTATGTTCATTATTATGTTGTGCAAGCTTGCACACTGTATGTATAGGGTATTTTTTTTACAGGTTTGTTTTTCGAATAGAGATAAAACTGGCATTTTGTGGTCAAATCTGGCAACTCTAATGTCATTTATGTTCACTTTGGCTTGCCATTTCATCATGAACAGGTTGACAAAAGAACAACGCTTGCAAATCGTGCAAATTTATTTCGAAAATAATGGTTCAAATGGCAAAATTTTGTTCAGTGATGAGGCTCATTTTTGGTTGAATGGCTACGTCAACAAGCAAAATTGCCGCATTTGGAGTGAAGAGAATCCACATGAGACCCTTGAAACGCCATTACATCCACAAAAACTGACTGTTTGGTGTGCTCTATGGGCTGGTGGAGTCATTGGGCCATACTTCTTCCGCAATAATGCTGGAGAGGCAGCTACCGTTAATGGAGACCGGTATAGAGCCATGATAACCGACTATTTTGTTCCCGAATTGGATGGCATGAATGTGGATGAGTTGTGGTTCCAACAAGACGGCGCTACATACCACACAGCGCACTTCACAATCGATTTATTGAAGGAAACATTCGATGAGCCTATAATTTCGCGGAATGGACCTGTCAATTGGCCACCAAGGTCGTGTGATTTGACACCATTGGATTATTTTTTTTGGGGATATGTGAAGTCGCTCGTCTACACCAACAAACCAGAAACGTTAGGGGAATTGGAAGCCAACATTCGTGGCGTTATTGCCGACATACGGCCCCATATGCTCGAAAAAGTGGTTGAAAATTAGACCTGTAGAATTGGCTTTATTCGAGCCAGCCGCGGCGGCCACATGCCCGAAATCATATTTAAACATTAATGGCATAAAATTATCCTTCCAATAAAGCCAAATTGATGGACCTTAAAACGATTTTCTTGTGTTTTATTTTTACAATATCAGGTTTAGTGCACAAAGCCAAATACAGTAACGAGCCAATAAGTGATTGATATTGTTCTTTATCAACTCGCATGCACCCGGAACCAACGCAGTTTATTTGTTGTTTTGGATCAAGTGGTGTTGCTATAGGCCGACACTCTAACATATTATGTTGCCGTAACAGCTGTTTAATATGGCCCTTTTGGCGAATTGATATTGCGCCCTTTTCACCTTCTCTTTCAACTTCCATGCTCAGGAATAATTGAACCGGACCTTTATCTACAACTTGCAACTCGTTTGAAATTTGACGCTTAATTAAATTCATATCCTCCTTACTTGAGGTCGCGATAAGCAAGTCATCTACGTATACGGCTATCAAGTTAATTTGCCCACCATAATGTTTTGTGGAAATGCAAGGTTCAGGTTCACATTGCTTAAAACCGATGTTAATCAAAATATCATGGAATCTCAAATTCCACTGACGCCCTGCTTGCTTTAGCCCATATAAAGCTTTCTTTAATTTCAAAACTTTACCTGGATATTCTCTGCTTACAAATACCTCCGGCTGCACCATGTATATTTCGTCGTCTATGGTACCGTTCAAAAATGCGGATGACACGTCAACGTGATGTAGGTATAACTCATACTCCGCAGCTAACGCGAAAATTATGCGTATGGTTGAATACCGCACGACAGGTGAAAATGTATCCGTATAATTTACCCCATATACCTGTCTGCACCCTTTAGCTACCAGCCTTACTTTGAACCGATCGATTTCGCCACTTTTATTTTTCTTTACCGCAAACACCCATTTGCATTTTATGCTCTTTTTATTCTTTGGCAAATCTACCAGCTCCCATGTCTCGTTATCTAAAAGGGCTTGATATTCGTCACACATTGCCTTACGCCACTCACTAGCATGTATACTGGACATCGCTTCATCCACCGTATTTGGTACGTCAACTTCGCACATCAAATTTACTAAATGATATTCTTTCTTTGGTCTTCCCGGCTTGCCAGATCGCACTAACTTTGGACGACCAGGACCAATACGTTTATCAGCACCTTCAGTTTCCTCTTCTACAGATTTGTAATCTCTCTCTGAATCATAAACGACGTTAGTATACGTAACATCACCACCATCACCATATTCATCAGAATCAGTCGAATCATTTTCTTTTGTTATAGTAGAATTTACGCACTCATCATCTTCATCTGCTTTACTTCTTTGCACATCGTCAAAATCAACAGTCAAATTCTCTTTTGTTATGGTAGGCTCAATAAATGAGACATCACGACTCACAATGATTGCCTTTGTCGCCGAATCGTACAAACGATAACCCTTTGCAGCACTACCATAGCCAACCATTATGTATTTATTTCCTTTTGCTTGAAATTTACCCTTTGGTTTCTTGTCTAACGCATAAGCAATTGAACCGTATGTTCTAAGGTGTGACACCGCTGGTTTTCTTTTAAACCATGCCTCATAAGGCGTCATTGCATCAAGCGCTTTCGTTGGTGACCTGTTTCGTAAGTATGCCGCTGTATTTACAGATTCCGCCCACAAAATATCACTTAAATTTGCACCCACAAGCATGCATCGTGCCATCTCCACCAGCGTTCGGTTAAAACGATCAGCTACACCATTTTGCTGCGGGGTGTAAGGCACAGTGAATTGGTGCATTATGCCACATTCTTTTACAAACTGTTGAAACGCTTTATTTGTATATTCAGTGCCATTGTCACTCCTAATGGCTTTAATTACACACCCAGTTTGTCGCTCTACGAAAGTTTTATATTCTTTAAATTTATCAAACACTTCGCTTTTATGGTTGAGTAAATAAACAAAGGCATATCTCGATTTATCATCTACAAATGTAAGTATGTATTGCGAACCACCAGCTGACCGCTTAACTGGCCCACATACATCTGTATGTACTAATCCAAGTAATTCACTCGCTCTATTCGTTGTGGATGTAAATGGTTTTGTTGTGCATTTACTTTGCATACATACATTGGAATCAATATTCTTCGGTACGTTTACTTGAAGCCCGTTCACTAAATTTTCGCTAATTAATTGACGCATACTACCATAATTCAAGTGGCCATAGCGGGCATGCCATTTCATTGCTTCAGTGGAATTGCCTGTAAAGAATAACTTCTCTTTATTCATTGTATATAAAAATATACCACCAATTTTATTTCCACGCAATATTCTGCCACCGTCGTTTTCATATATTGTGACAAATTCGTTTGTAAATTTTACACAAAGGTTGCTGCTTACTGCTTTTGAGACCGAAATGAAATTACATTGCAAAACAGGTACATACAGCACATCGATCAGCTGTATTTCTTTTGTTTCTGTTTTGAATCGAACTGTTCCTCATTATATTCTTTCAATTCATCAAACATGTTGCGGTTGCAACACGATTTTTCTGACTGTTCCTACTTTTTGTTCTTACATTGTGCGGCCAAGTGGCCTTTGCAACCACAATTAAAACATTTTAAGTTCGATCGATTTCTAGAAGGTTTGGTTTGGTTTGACCTTTTCTTTGCGCTGCTGCCATTGGCGCCACGTGCCATATAAACTTGCACGCTACTTTCAGCAATAGACGAATCGCACATTTTTCGACGTTGCTCTTCCTCAAGCAATTTAATCTTTAAAGCACTTAGCTTTGGAAGCTCATCACGAGATTCCAACGCAACAACTAAATTTTCGAAAGACTTAGGAAGGCTAGCAAGGAGCATTATAACAAATAACTCCTCCTGCAGCTCTACGCCGATTTCTGCTAGCTTTTCTACAATAGTTGAAAAATTACTTAAGTACTGCTGCACTTGATCACTTTCTGCCATGCGCAGTCCCAGTAGCTGCTTGAAGAGTGAAACTTTTCTTGCCGTGCCTTTTGGACGATGTATTTCTTGCAATACACTTAATGTTTCTTTAGCCGTTTTGCATTTTTTCACGTAGGCGATTTGCATCGGCGTTACACTGAACACAATAGCTGCCATAGCTTTTTCGTCGATTGATTTCCATGCCTTTGCCTCACCTTCATTGCCGTTTGCAGCAATCGGTTGTATTAGCTCACCTGAGACCACATCCCAGAGCCCGTTGTAGACAAGCACACTTTTTACTTGAACGCACCAAGCGTCATAGTTGGACTCATCCAACTTCTCCACATTAAACAATGAAGAATTCATCTTAAATTATGCACTTAAGGTAGGGACTGGGCCCATAACCTGTTGAAATTCGAGAAATACTAAAATAACTTCTACACACGTCTGTATAGTACAAAGCATTTATTACGAATCAATTCAACTTCAGTTACAAGAAAAAGATAAAATGGCTGAGTATACATGGATACATAAAAATTAACTCGATAGTGAACTTGGAATGAATATCAGAGTTGCCGTATAAATAGGAATTCAACAAGTCCAAAGAATAAATCATATTTCCCAAGATGCGACTGAAAAGAGCTCTTACGATAAAGTAGAGAATAATGAGGTTGATGATATAGATGAGGAAATTAATTTTTTAGGAAAGGGACCTTACTCCCCTGGATTAGCAGAGTGATAGGAACTGAGGGAAATGTTATAAAAATGCTAATAGATACGGGATCTTCTAAAAGTTACATTTAACCATTTACAGAACTTAGGGGGATCGTACCATTAGTGAAGCCATTTTTAGCTAGATCAATACACGGGGAAACAAAATTGTATAAGAAGTGCAGGATAAATTTGTTTGGGGTAAATTCCGATTTTATTATATTACCTGATTTGCTAACTTTTGATGCTATTATTGGACTTGACCTACTAACGTTGGTTAATGCTATAGTAGACTTAAAAAATGCCAAATTCTTTTCGGCGACTTTGGCGCCGAAAGGCTTTTCTTTTTTAAATGTGAAAGTATTCACACTATAAAAATTAATCGGGATAACGTACCTTATTCAGTGAAAGGAGAATTTTTGAAAATGATTGAAGGAAGATTAAATGCTTTTGCTGACCCGAATGCGTGTCTACCATTTAATACGAATGTAGTTGCAACGATTCGGACAAACCACGAAAATCCCATCTATTCTAAATTATACCCATACCCAATGGGGGTTGCAGATTTTGTTAATAAAGAAGTGAAATAACTTCTACATAATGGTATTATTAGGCCGTCTAGATCCCCCTACAATAACCCAATTTGGGTAGTAGATAAAAAAGGTTTCGATGAGGATGGTAACAGGAAAAAGCG
Organism: Sphenella marginata; assembly: GCA_951509765.1. Lineage (NCBI taxonomy): Eukaryota > Metazoa > Arthropoda > Insecta > Diptera > Tephritidae > Sphenella > Sphenella marginata. The sequence continues at coordinate 65,513,803 of OX608079.1, read as the reverse complement.
GCTAGTTGTAGATTTTAGTAAACTAAACGAAGTAACCATCGATGATAAGTATCCGATACCAAACATTATGTCGATCTTAGCAAACATGGGTCAGTCTGAATACTTTACAACTCTCGACCTCAAATCTGGGTTCCACCAAATTGAGCTCGCAGAACGAGATCGGGAAAAGACGGCTTTTTCTGTCAACAATGGCAAGTACGAGTTTTTTCGACTTCCATTCGGTCTAAAAAACGTTACTAGCATTTTTCAAAGAGCTATAGACGATGTACTAAGGGAAAAAATGGGTAAGAGTTGTTATGTTTACTTAGATGACGTATTAATATATTCACAAACAGAAGAACAACACATTAAAGATATAGATTGGGTTTTGAAAAGTTTATGCGAAGCTAACATGAGGGTTTCTGTTGAAAAATCACAGTTTTTTAAAAAAGAGATAGAGTACCTCGGTTTTATTGTGTCAAGGAACGGAATTAAAACATGTCCGGATAAAGTTAACGCAATGCTTAGCTTTCCGGCTCCCGAAACTTTGTTTAGTCTCAGATCATTTCTAGGCTTAGCAAGCTACTATAGGTGTTTCGTCAAAGACTTTGCCAGCATAGCTAAACCTTTGACTGATATCCTAAAAGGCGAAAATGAAACAGTAAGTGCTAATAAATCAAAAAGAGTAAATATTACACTAAACTCAAAGCAACTCCAAGCCTTTGATGCTTTAAAACATATACTGGTGTCAGAAGATGTAATGCTTACATACCCTGACTTTAGGAAACCGTTTGACTTGACAACAGATGCGTCTAACCATGGTTTGGGTGCGGTACTATCTCAGGAGCGTAGGCCCATAACTATGATATCCAGAACTCTGAAAGATAACGAGCGTAATTTCGCAACGTGTGGGCGTTAAAAATCCTTAGAAACTACCTTTATGGGGTACGTCAATTGAACATTTTCACGGATCATCAACCTTTAACTTTGGATAGAAATCCAAACGCTAAACTTAAGCGTTGGAAGGCGTTCATTGACGAACATAATGCAAAATTGCATTATAAGCCTGGAAAGGAAAACCATGTTGCTGATGCTTTGTCCCGCCAACAAGTGAACGCAATGGAGGAAACTGTAACTTCAGACTTGGCGACTATTCATAGCGAACAGTCACTAACCTACACCATAGAAACCGTTGAAAAGCCTGTAAATTGCTTTAAAAATCAAATAATTATCGAGGAGGATAACTTTCCATCCAAACGTACTTTTATCCTTTTTGGAAACAGAAGAAGGCATATTATTAATTTCAGCAACAAAAGCACACTCTTATTAATACTCCGGGACTTTGTGAATACCAACGTGGTAAATGCAATTCATTGCAGTTTACCCATTCCAGCAACCGACATCTTTGACCCAAATGAGCAGACCGAAATTATAATAACAGAGCACAATCGCGCACATCGCGCCGCGCAAGAAAATGTTAAACAAATTCTGAGTGATTATTTTTTTCCAAAACTTGAGAAAAAAGCAAAAGAAGTTGTTGGAAACTGCAAAATTTGTACAAGGGCAAAGTATAACAGACATCAACGTAAACATATAATTTCCGAAACACCAGTTCCATCATACCTTGGAGAAATCCTCCACATTGATATATTTTCTACGGACTCAAAATATTTTTTAGCTTGCTTGGACAAGTTTTCTAAATTTGCGGTTGTTCTAACGATACCATCTAGAACGATTATTGACATTAAATCTCAACTCATCCAACTCCTGAATGTGTTCCCAAGGGCTAGAGTCATTTACTGTGACAACGAGAAGTCATTTAATTCAAACACCGTTAGGGCCACTTTCATAAAAGCCGGTTAAGCCTAATCGGCGATTAATTTGACAGCTAACCATACAAAATACGTCAATTAAACTCTGGTTAGCGGTTACCGGCTTTTATGAAAGCGGCCCTTAGATTTCTCCTTGCCAACAGTTTCAATATCGATATTGTAAATGCTCCTCCTCTTCATAGCACATCTAACGGCCAAGTGGAAAGATTTCATAGTACCTTGATAGAGATTGCTAGATGCATGAAACTAGAAAAAAGTATCGACGATACACGGGACTTAATTTTGCTTTCGACTATTGAATATAATAAAACGATCCATTCCGTAACAAACAAAAGGCCAATCGACATATTTAGGCCGACTACGGACATAAGTAATAATGAAATACCAACGCGTATAAAACAGGCACAGCAGAGCCAGAATAGAGCGTACATTCAAGGCAGGAGACAAGGTTCTAGTAAGAAGAAACACTAGACTTGGAAACAAGTTAACCCCTCTCTACGAAGAACACGTTGTGGAAAAGGATTTAGGGACTACGGTTCTTATTAAAGGGAGGGTGGTCCATAAGGACAATTTAAAATAGACATGCGTTCAAAAAATTAAGGGACTTCATTTAACCAACTTAGTTTGCGGGATATACGATTATTAGATTATGTGTAATTGCTGTCTGACAAAACTGTTCATCATTTTCAGGAAATGTTCATATTTTTATCTGGTATGCTATGAATCTCATTAATTGTCCTTAAATTGAACAAATACATCAAGTTTTTGGCTTCAAAATCGACGTGAAAATTTATCACGTTTGTGTAATTTTGTTCCATACAAGTAAGACATTTGGTTAATGAACCTTATCAATTTTAGCGGTTCATTTGGTTTATAAAGCATTTTTGTAAATAAACGAGTGCCTTTGTTGTTCAGAAGCGTTACATACATTGAAAGTCGTCATTTGATTTGCATTAATCCATTCGCTTTGACATTGAATTCAGAATTTTGTGACTGAACATTTCACACATGTTTATTTCATTACTACAATATTTCAAACTTAGTTTTAATAATTACAAAACAATGTTTTGCAAATTATCAATTAGTATTAAGGAAATCGAGTTAATAGTTTACATAGAATTAAGTTCTTGCAACTTGCTCCAAAAAGAGCTCGCAGCACTCAAACGTTCACCATACAGAAGTTTAACTTTCAGGCTTACAAATTCTTAATTTTAGAATCCAGTAAAGCCAACAAATTTTAATTCTGCCATATGAGCATACTCTCGCTAAGACTGGCCAATATATTAAACTTGAAAACCGAGGACGCTTCCCATTTAGAAGGGGAGGAGTTAAGCCCAAAAACATAGAAGGCCACCCAAGTAAGCTGACCGTTCTTTGATGTCTACTCTGACATCATAATAGTAACAGCATCGCTCATTGTAACGGTCACCTTTCTTGAGTTGCTCTTATTGGAATGAGTGTAACAACATTGAAGTTTGCGGTATTCTTATTGGAACAAGTCCAACTAGAATTTACTTTGTAGTTAGTTGCAATTGGAGTGTCACGGCTTGCACTATTGAGGGTCGCAATTCATATTAGTATAGCACATACTCATCTTTCGTTTACGTAATAATAAATAAAGCACATGCTGTACCGAAATTAAAGCGAACGCGTTAATTATTTATTACATAATAGTTTTCTATATGACAAAGCTATTATCGGAAACTTGTATTTAAGGCTTATTGCCATTTTTTAATCAGGACTGGATGGTTCGAGAGGCCGAGTCTCCAATGCATCCAAGAGATTAAAGAGGAGTGAAAAGGACGTGTTTCCAATCTACTTTTAAAGTCTGGTTAGATATGCAAGTATGTCGTTACATAAAGTGGCAATTGTGCGTTTAAAGCTTAAACAGCAAGAAAAGTCATTGTAGTACGAACACCAGAAAAGCAGGGGACTATTTTTGACGAAGGTTGAATGACAAAGAGGTAAATGAAACGGGACGTAGTGTCTGGACCTTCTAGCAGGTACAGCAAAATTTAGTTTGCCTACTAGTTCAGAAGAGTCAAGAGAAACATTACTCCTAGTAAAATCCTTCGATATTCCAGAGTGGGTAAATTAATTAGAAGAAGCCGGTTTCTGTAAGGGGGTAGATTAATATTAGGGTTCCAATTGAGTAAGGCAAAAATTAGGAATTGCTTTTGTATAGACTCAATTCGTTGTATATGGTTTTGATATACGGGACACCAAACACACGAGCAGTACTCAAGTATAGGGCGGACTAACGATGTGTAGAGCGCCTTAGTGAGAAACGGATCATCGAACTCTTTGGCCCACCTCTTCACAAATCCTAACATACTCTTGGCTTTGTTAGTAATCGAAGAAATATGCATATTAAAACACAGTTTAGCATCAAAATGGGCCCCTAGATCGTCGACAAGTTATATGCGTTCTAAGTCGGTATCATTTAATAAATAGGATGTCAGAACTGGCTTCGTTCTATGGAATGTCATTTGTTTACATTTGCAGCAATTTAACGCAAGTAAATTTACCGTGCACCAGCCATGGAATGAGTCCAAATCTGCCTGGAGAAGAGCACCTGCCGACTTGTCAGAGGGACAATACGTGAAGCAAAGTTTAACATCATCCGCGTACATTAAGGTTTTGGAATATGAGATAACCTGCGGTAAATCGTTTATGAACAGAGTAAACAGCAATGGGCCCAAATGGCTCCCCTGAGGCACACCCGAAGTTACGTCAATGGATTTGGAAGTTGAGTGATTGAACATAACTCTTTGAGTCCTGTTTGTAAGGTAACTTGTAAGCCATGCTAAAATATGAACCGGAAAACCGAGTAAATAAAGTTTATGAATTAAAAGCTCATGAATTACGGAATCGAAAGCTTTGCTAAAGCCAGTGTAGATTACATCCGTTTGATTTCTTCTCGAAAACCCGTCGATTACTAAGGATGTGAACTCAATCAAGTTGGTAGTGGTGAGTGGAGAAATAAACCCATGTTGACAAGGAGATAATAAAGACGTACACTGATACTCAAGCTGTTTGGTAATGATCTGTTCAAAAGTTTTAGGAATAGCTGAAAGCTTAGCAATGCCTCTGTAGTTCTCAATATTTGATCTGCTACCTTTTTAATGCAAGGGAATAATAAAATATTATTTCCAGAGAGATGGGAATGATGCGGAATCAAGAGACAGATTGAATAGCATTAAGATCGGCCGAGATAAGTGCTGCGCACAGTACCTAAGCACACAGCTAGGGACCCCATCAGGACCCGGGCAGAATATGGGCTGCAGTGATTCAAGGCTTTGAACAACAATGTCAACAGGGTTCCTGACGTTATTGGAACTAGCCGAATAATATGGATACTCCTTAACTTGGGAACTGCTGGAGGAGTAGGTCGATTTAAAGAATTCAGAAAATAATTCTGCAATATTGTCATCGGTATCAGCACTCTTACACCCAAACGTAAGCGACGATGGAAATCCAGAGACTTTGCGTTTAGAGTTAACAAAACTATACAATTTTTTAGGGTTGTTGAAGAATTGAATTTTGAAACAAGTTAAGTAATCCTTATAACATAACTGCTTCAGACGCTGAAAGTTAGACCGGGCAACTAAATACTTCGAGCAGTCAGCAGATGTGCCAGATCTCTTGAATCGCTTGTAAAGTCTAGATTTAATGTTATTAAGTCTAACAAGTTGACTTGAGAACCATGGTGCCTTCCTCGACTTAGCCTTGACGTAGCGAGATGGAACACAGCTTTCAAAGAAGCCATAAAGAGAAGTGTAAAATAAGGAAGTTGCTGATTCGATATCTGTACAAGCATAAAGTTCAGACCAGTCATGGTCAGCAATCAATTCGTTTAGCATACCGAAATCCGCTTTGTAAAAGCATCTAACACGAGAATGAGAGTTCACTTTAGGTATACTGGGCACGATTTGTCGGTTAGTATCTACAGCTAACTCCAGCGAAGGGTGTAATGGAGATATTCGAGTGAGCACATTGCCCTGCAAACTATCCACAAATACTAAGTCCAGCATCTTGTGTTTACTACTCAGTACATCGTTTACCTGTAGGAGCGATAACTCAAACATAGCATTGAGGAAATCGTGTTGGGTTGTTGGTACCATACAGTTTGGGTTACTACTAGTAACCCAGTTAACCGATGGTAAATTAAAATCCCCAAGAACAGCAAAAATATCTTTCTCTCGCAAGTGTGACTGTAAACTATGAATAGCTGAGCTGTGGCTCATATAAACGCAAAGATTCGAACGAGGCGGAATGTACGAACATCAAACGAGCATACTAAAGGAAGGGAAAGCAAGTCTTACTGCTAAAAACTCAAAAACAAGCTCGGATACAAACCTTGAATCGACAGCAATAAGGACGCCACCTGCTCTTGACATGCGGACCCGTCGATAAACAACGTACTTATTGGAGAAAACCTCTGGATTAAAATTATCAGCCATGTCTCCGTAAGAGCGACAGTTTGAGCAGTAAAAGCGAAACTACTCAAGAAAAAAGTATTTAGTTTCGATCGTAGGCCGCGTACATTTTGGTAGTGAACGAGGAGGTTTACGATTTCACCGCTATTGGAGCGTTCGTTGCTAAGTTTTTTGAAACACGATTAGCATTCGATTTTCTGTTGAAGAGATGTACCACAGTATGCTCCGGCCAAAACGATGGGTCGAGCACGGTTTCTAGGAAGGAATCAGGAACCGTTATTTTAAATGAGGAAATGTCTCTCTCATACTTAAAATTAAATTTATATACTCTAACGTTACTAGAGGGAGCAAGACGAAGCTTAGAGCAGATATGATTAGAAATATCCTTCTCTGTCAACGACGAGTGAAGCCTAGATACGAAAATCTCTTTACGAGGCGGCTCGGCGGTCACCGCCCTTAGAGCAACGGACTCAGTTCCGGCGACTACTGAAGGAGGAATTGTAGAGATACGAGGTGTTGTATTCCTAGAGGCTGTCGGTTTGGAAGCCCGTTGAACGGCCGTTCGAACGGAATTGGAGCTACTAGTGGAGCTAAGCAGGGCATCGGCGAAAGAAATCGCTGATGCTTGGAGAACCATTGGTTCAACCACAAGCAGTGTAGGTACTACGTCTTTCGAGATATCCACAGCTGGCATAGCCCCGACTTGATCAGAAGAAAGAACTACAGGACCACGAGGAGGTTCTTTAGGCCTTTCTAAAGCTAAGCCTTTCACCGGAGTACACAAAGAAATTAACGCATCAGAAGTACTCGGCGTAATAGGGGATCTTTGTTCCCGACATGGGAGTAAGTCGGAGTTTGTTTGTTTCTCTAACAAACACTTTTTCCTTTTAGGAGGTTCAGAAATGACCTTCAGTTTCTTTAAGTGGTTTTCAAACAGCGGTCACGAAAACCAATAAAAATATTCCACCCACTCGGTCAGCGCCTTGGCCGAATTTTCTGGTCCCAATCCCCCTGTGGGGATTCGAGGTCGGCTGCCATGTATATGAGGGCAGTGGGTATGATGGAGGCGGTCTACCCTGTTGCGACGATCAGGGCTGTGGATCTGAGTGAGATCCCATGTAGACCGAGGGCTAGGGTTTGGATTCCAGCCAAACCATAGGAGCCAGAAAAGGTCCTGGAAGTTTTCACGGCCTTTAATCCGGATCTTTCAACCACCAATTGGAAGGTCCTTAGGTTAGAGTCTAGCCACGCCTCAGGCGGTCCTGATGCTGAACAAGGAGTCGGTCCCTCTCCTGGAAAGGACGTGAATTTCGGCTTTGTCCAGGTGAAAGTTCAGGTGTTTTCTAATGACCTTAGGTCGGTGCAGGACCTGGAGGAGGAGCTGGACAAGGACGACAGCGAGCGGGAGTCTGAGGATGTCGAAAGTAGCCGGGAAGATTCGATGGACGGTACGGAACAGGACGACGCCGCATCGACAATCTCACTAGGTTCATCCCTGGCCTTTGGGAGGATGTGCGAGGCGCACTCGGGGGATGAGCAGATGTCTGACGAAGACATTGGTAATATCACGGTGGTGGAGAGGTGTAGCAAGATTAAGCAGCGGCGGCTGCGGCGCTGCTTCTTTTGGGATCAAAGGGAGTAACGGAGATAGCCCCCATCCAGGAGCCATGGGTGGTCGGGCACAACATTTCCGGGCTGACGGCTGGCGGGTTTACACTGGTAAGTGAAGCCACGGTAGGGAACCCTAGGGCATGTATCCTATTAAAATCAAACATACCTGCTTTATTTCTTCCTCAATTTAGCAACAAAGATACGTAATCCGTGCAGATTGAAGTCAATGGAACGGCATGTACATTGACCTCGACGTATATGGCGCACGACAAGCCAGCTGCTACGCAGGCGGTGCGTAGGGTAGTGGAGCAAGTGAAGGGGCACGTCATCGTTGGAGGCGATGCCACCGCACATAACCGGCGTAAACAAGAGAGGTGAGTCACTCTTTGACTTTATATTACAGCATAATATCTTTATATGTAATAGAGGCCAGTAGCCTAAGTTTGTTACCAAGAGTAGAAGGGACGTTCTGGACGTCACGTTTTGCTCGAGAGGTGCCGACGCTCTCCGACCATCGTGATAACGGCTTCGATTTTGGAACGCTGACTTAGACAGGTATAGGAAGCTTTGTAGACAAGCTTTTAGTAGTGCTAAGGCCTTGAGGGAGGCCTCAAAGTGGGAGGCGTATAAAGAGCACCTGAGAAAGTACAAAGGGGTACTCAGGATATCTAAGAGAACCTCCTGGAGAGATGTCTTTAGTGGTATAGAGTCTGTTTCAGAGAGCTCTAGGTTACGGACCGGGGTGTTTGAAAAGGCCGAATGGGTCTGGGACGAGTACGGGCTAGGAAACGTTGCAACTTCTCCTTGATACTCACTTTCCAGATGCGGAAAACGAGTACAGGTATCTAACAAATACGGGTGAGGGAGTATATGACCCTCAAAGCATCGGGGCTAGAAGGTATATCACCTGTACAACTTTATCAATCCATGGAACAGAGTATACCGTGGCTGCGGGCTATCTATATGGGAGTGCTATCCTTTTGTTACATTCCTAGCACCTGGAAAAGCTCCAGCGTAATCTTAATACCTAAGGCGGATATAATATCTCACGTTGGCCCAAAAGACTTCAGACCAATCAGTCTGACGTCCTTCCAACTAAAGGTTCTGGAGCGGTTAATGGAATCGTATCTCAAGGAGAAATTAGAGAACAAAATCATGCTATCGCAGCATGCTTATATGAAAGGCAGGTCCTCAGAAACAGCATTACATGAAATTTAAATCTTGATATAGCGGCATTGAAATCTATCACATGCGCATAAACATTACATAGGCGTATGCTTTGTGCAATTGGTTCATTAAAGCCATAATTGGTTCTATGAGACGTTTCGACAAGCAACCGATGGTGTCTTAACTCGCGCGACGAGGTGTTAAAATTAATCAAACTACGTATTTCATCCAAATCGACCCTGTGGTTAACTAAGTTGTAGACAAACATTAGCCCAAAGTAAATTCTCCGGTCTTCTAAGGATTGTAAGCCGAGAAGTGAATAAAGCAAATCTAGTAAAGTTTCTTTGAACTCTTTCAATTTTTCTACGGTGGGACAAATAGTATGGATTCCACACAAGACAGCAATAGTCCAGGTGGCTCCTTACTAGAGAAATATAAAGCGACTTCAAAGTGTGAGGGTCTTTAAAATCTTTCGAATTTCTTCTTATGAATCCCAACATGGAAAGTGCTTTAGCAAGAACAACATCAACATGCCTGTTAAAAGTTAGTTTCCTGTCGAAAATGACCCCAAGATCTTTGATTTCCTCCACACGACTCAAATTAACATTTTCTATAGAATAGTCAAACTCAATAGGATTAAGAGCTTTGGAGTAAGAAATCACATGACATTTCCCTGCGTTAAGGAACAAAGTATTAGCGCTACACCACCGCTGGAATACCACAAAATCGGATTGTAAATTATGGCAGTCATTTATATTACATATTGGCATAAAAACTTTGACATCATCGGCAAAAATGAGACATTTCGCAAACTTGAAATGTTGGGGTAGGTAGGTAGGTAGGTTACAGTGGCTGCTAGCATAAGGGCTAGCACACATAGGCCCCGGAGGTCCCGTTGTGATACCACATGGATCTTTAAACGACCCCCTACTCGAACCACTTTACGGAATCCGCGAAGCGCAGGATGTCCTTTGGCTTAATATAGGCTAGTTCGCCGAGATGCCGGAGAATACCCGACCCCAGATACTTCAACCTCTTACCCCACAGAGCGGGGCATTCACAAAGGAGGTGCCTCACCGTTTCAGGCTCCTCCTCGTCTCTGCAGCTTCTGCAGAAGTCGTTAAAGGGGATACCCAACCTTTCTGCATGTCTGCCTAAACCTATATGCCCCGTTATAAGCCCCATAAGCAGAGAGAGCTTTTCTCTTCTGAGTTTGAGTAGATCTTCCGACCTACTCGCACTAACTTAATAAATAAAATGTTGGGGTAAGTCGTTTAAAAACAATATAAACGAAAGCGGTCCGCAGTGAGTGCCCTGTGGTATCCCAGACCATGCATTCACGACGCAGTCCGATTTCGTGGGCCCAATCTTCACTATGAGCTTGCGGCCTACCAAATAACTCTCCAGAAATTTCAAAAGTGTTCCTGCGATTCCATATAGGGAGAGATTGTGTAGTAAAACAGAGTGGTGAACTTTGTCAAAAGCTTTAGAAAAGCCAGTATAAATGACATCCATTTGATATTTCTGCTCTAAAGCCTTAACAATGTGATTTGTGATAATTAAAAGATTGGTACATGTGGACCTCCCTGGAAGAAACCCATGCTCTGCATAGCTGAATCGATCTCTAAAGTGATCAAAAAGTTTAGTATTTAGGATATTATCAAATATTTTAGCAAATGTACATTGCTTGACTATAGGTCTATAGTTTCTAATTGTGCTTCGATCACCTGACTTGAATATCGGCGAGATTGCACAAAGTTTCCAGCAAACCAAGAAAACACCCTTCTTAAGAGAATTGTTAAATAGCAAGGACAATGGAAAAGAGATGGACTATGAAAACATTTTCAAAAATACTGGAGCAAATCCTTCTAGGTCGAGACTAGAGGTAGACGTTATATTTGATATTGCAAGAGAGACATCATCAGGGGATATATCAATGTTTGTAATTGTATTAGAAGTAAAAATTTGGTGAAAAAATGTGAAGCTACTATTAGGAATCCAATTACTGTTATCATACACACCTTGAAAAAACGTTGCAAATAGATTAAAATTTTGCAAGGGATTTTCCGACATCTCTCCGTTAAACTCTAGACATGTTGGGAAACCATTCGTTTTACGTTTATTATTGATAAAAACCCAGAAGTTCCTTGGATTGCATTGTAGATCAAGTTCAACATTAGAAATGTATCTATTATATAAGAAATTGTGAAGACAGTCGTAGTCTTTTTTTAGCTTAATTAGGCGTAAATTATCTACCAAAGTATTCGACACCTTGAATTTCTTATGCGCTTTGTTTTTCAAATTTTTTAAATGGCTTAACCTTTTATTAAACCACCGCGGCTTATTGCGCATAACAGACTTTTTTGATGGAACGTAATTCGAAATACTCATATGAATCGTGAGGATTATCGAAGGTCTGTAAAATTGACCAATCAATAGAGTTTAGGAATTCACAATAGCGTAGTTGTCTGCTCTGGCATAGTCATAAACCACATCCGTAGCAGCACTTTTTGGAGCAAAGTTAGAATACTTGAGGGTAATAGCTAGAGTCTTGTGGTGTAAACTATTGACAGATAAGGGCGATAAGCATTCCGAACAAGAAATATTTAACTCATTGAATGCAAAGACGAGATCTAAAATGCGCCCATTGTCATTCAAAATGTTGTTGAACTGATGGAACCCCCATCGAAAATAAGACATTACACAGTAAAACATCGATATCTGTCTTCACGTTGGATGGAACCAAGTTACTACTATGATGTGACCATGAAATATTACCCAAATTAAAATCTCCAAGAAAAATAATTTGATCATCCGAATTTTTCAGGTTTTCGAAGACATACAAAACATTATCTAGGTGCATTTGATACATTTCAATATCACTAGCTGGTGGAATGTATGATAACAAAACAAATACCGACTTATTATTACAAAATTTAAATTGAATACAAATTTGTTCTAAGAGCAGTTGTATGAATTTAAGGCAATTTGTTTACTGTTTATATCAGCTCTGACCGCAAGTAAAACACCACCTCCTTTTACTTGGCCCGTAGAAGCAAAACATTGGTCTTGCAGATATACTACATAGTAATCATCAAAAAATTCCGAAGATAAAAGGTTATCATTAAGATTCGTACGCATGCCACTAACATTTTAGTAATAAATTGAAAAGTTAGATTGAGCATTGCTTTGTATTATATTAGGCGGTCTGATGGGATTGCTTGGCAACCCCCGCTTTACGAAATAATTGAAACGGTTGAACTCTCACATCAATTTGCCATATATCGGAGCATATAACTCTCTCAATGTAATGAACAGGCACACCCAGCTTGAAACTTACACTCTTTAAAGAGTCGATTGAGGCACCCTTCTTCACCAGTTTAATGCAAGAAAGAGTTTCAGCATTGATATTAGCATGTTTGGCGACATATTGTACAATGCTCTGCTCAGATACGGATGGCTTAAACGAAGATATATGTAACCACTTTATTTGCACAGCAACGTCAAGTTCATTGTTGATTCGACCACTGAATGTAAATAATGGTTGGTTTCACCGGCAGCAGAGAGTGTGAACATCAAAGCATCGGAATTCGCATTAGCATATAATACAGCTCCATCAAGCACCTGATTGGCAGAATTGGCGGTAGCGCTGTTATCAGAAAAACCGGTTTGTAGAGAAGTATCAGCGCATAAGTTGATTTGGGAAGCAGCAGCATTTGCATTAGACTGAGATCACGTGGGAGTTGTTGCTGAAGCATTGTCAAACACATTATCGCTGAGTGTAATGAATTCGGCGTTATCATCACCGATTAAAGAGCCAATAGAAGAGCATGATTTACTCTTATTAGGTTGCCTTTCTGATTGCTGTTTACTCTTAACAGATAACTGTTGAGCATTAACTGACGGCGAGTGCTGCCGAACAGTTTGCATATTTAATGATGAACCAGGTCTTCTAGCAGACGAAGAATATATATCGTCTTGGCCATTGTCCCTCAATTTAGAACGCGTAGTCATGCCATTCCCTGCATTAGAACCACTTCCACTGTTGTCTTTTTTGTTACTCTTTGTGTTGTTATTGGGTTTATTGTTATTCGATACAGCATTCGGGTGTATAAAAGAGTTTTGTACAGATTTTAAAATGACAGATAGCTCACTAATGGTAGAAAGAGCCTTGTCAATGTTTGCTTTAATAAGCACAGCAAGTTTGTTGACACAATGATCGCACTTGTAAAAAATGTTTTTATTGCTTTTAAGACAGTTTATGCAGTTCGTATTTACTTTAGAACATTTGATATGCACCTTTATATCACAAACAATAAAGTCATCACCCAAACATTGGGATTTGCAACTAACACAATTAGCATTAGACATAGTCACTATGAAAATTTTAACAAGTTTACGTTTATTAAAACAGACAAAACAGAATTTCACGGGAGCTGAAATATGCACGTCTGCACTCCACGACGCCACTTCACGATGGCCAATTTTCACACACATCGAAAAATCTTTCGCCAACAAGGAATTTACACTAGTAGCTATCTTGGATATTGAGGGGCTTTTATTAACGTCACGCCGGAAGCTATCACGGAAGCTCTGACGACCCTGGTGCCTCTTGTGAACCAAATGCTGACGAGCAGGAGGATGCAAGCTGATCTAGCCGGGGTGACAGTAGGCAAAGTCGTTAACAGAGTCACGCCGAAAGGTGGGATCTTCTCCCCTCTTCTATGGGTAGCCACAGTAAATGGACTGCAGGAAATCTGGTGGGGGAGACGCTACAGCAACCAGTATTAGGTAATACCACCCTCAAACTTGGTGATTCCGCCAAGCTCCTGGGTGTTATTATCGATAAAAAGCTCTCATGGAAAGAGAATATTCAGGAGCGTGCTAAAAAAGCTGTAGTGGCCCTATACTCTTTTAGGGGGGCCGTATGGCAAAAATGGGGGTTGACCCCCAAATTCACGCTTTGGCTCTATACCGCTGTGGTTAGACCGATTCTTTTGTATGGAGTCATAGTCTGGTGGACGGGACTGGAGAAAAACTCCAATACTATCTTAATACAAAGAGTGCAGAAAAGTGCGCTCATATCTGTTAGCGGGGCGTTACGCACAACTGCGGTGCCTCTTGTGAACCAAATGCTGACGAGCAGGAGGATGCAAGCTGATCTAGCCGGGGTGACAGTAGGCAAAGTCGTTAACAGAGTCACGCCGAAAGGTGGGATCTTCTCCCCTCTTCTATGGGTAGCCACAGTAAATGGACTGCAGGAAATCTGGTGGGGGAGACGCTACAGCAACCAGTATTAGGTAATACCACCCTCAAACTTGGTGATTCCGCCAAGCTCCTGGGTGTTATTATCGATAAAAAGCTCTCATGGAAAGAGAATATTCAGGAGCGTGCTAAAAAAGCTGTAGTGGCCCTATACTCTTTTAGGGGGGCCGTATGGCAAAAATGGGGGTTGACCCCCAAATTCACGCTTTGGCTCTATACCGCTGTGGTTAGACCGATTCTTTTGTATGGAGTCATAGTCTGGTGGACGGGACTGGAGAAAAACTCCAATACTATCTTAATACAAAGAGTGCAGAAAAGTGCGCTCATATCTGTTGGCGGGGCGTTACGCACAACTGCGGCGGATGAACTAAACGCTATCTTGAATATTTTGCCGATTGATTTAAGTGGTAAACTTGCTGCGGCATGTTCCGTATTGCGACTTGGGAATCTACCAGGTTGGGGATCCCCTGGTATAGGTCATTCTTCCATCCTTGACGATCTCCCCGTGTACAGCTCTGACTACTGTACACCGAAATACTGTTTTGAGAAAAAATTCCATATCACAACTCCGGAGAGAGAATACTGGGACATCGGACCGTCCCTGGAGAACGGCTCAATCCATCTGTACACAGATGGCCCGAAACTCGACGATAAGGTGGGAGGAGGGGTGTGTTCGCTCCTCAGCTGGGTCTAAATCTAAGGCTGCCTGACCACTGTAGTGTCTTTCAGGCGGAAGTGGCCGCAATACAGGAAGCTGTAGAGTATCTGTAGACAGTGGTTGTCAATAACGGTGATGTCTACATATTCTCTGATAGTCAAGCAGTAGTGCGAGATCTACTCAAACTCAGAACAGAAGAGCTCTCTCTGCTTATGGGGCTTCTAATGGGGCATATAGGTCTAGGCAGACATGCAGAAAGTTTGGGTATCCCATTTAATTACTTCTGTAGAAGCTGCAGAGATAAGGAGAAGCCTGAGACTGTGAGGCATCTCCTATGTGAATGCCCCGCTCTGTGGGGTAAGTGGTTGAAATATCTGGGGTCGTGTATTCTCCGGCATCTCGGCGAACTAGCCAATGCCAAGCCAAAGGACATCCTGCGTTTCGCGGATTCGGCAAAATGGTTCTATGGCCTATGTGTGCTAGCTTAAATTCTAGCAGCCACTGCAACCTACCTACCTATAGGACCCTAGTCAAGCAAATTGTTTTAAAAACAATTATGGCTTATTGTTACGCTCTTTATCCTCTTTCAAAACTTGCTCATGCAAACTTTGTTTTGATCACAATTTATAGCATATAAGGCCAATAGAAGTACATGACCTCAACAAAGGGACACTATAAACTGAAAATTTTTTTTTCTTTTTCATGTATTTAAAAGTAGTCCTTGCTATTAAATGATTAAATTTTGCACTTAATTTATATGACTTGATGAGATATAAAGGACTGTATATCAGTTCATTTAAAAACATTTCGTTTTCTTATAAATAAATCTTTGACATTAAGTCGGTGAATACAAATATCCAAGAAATCAGCCCTATATGTCTATTTTCAACATTTATTTCAAAAAACTAAAAAAAAGATGATAACAATATAATATATTTAAGTTTTAATATATAAATTACGATGGCCCAGTATTCATGCAAATTGTGGCGCGCCGATAGGTGCGCTAAAAAAGCATTTATGGTTGCCGCATCTATAGAGGCAATAACACTGTAGAACAAATTCAGGTTAGCCAAAATTAGGTCGGTTCTGTGGGGAAATAGAGGCTAAATTAAAAGACCCGTGTCGCGGCGTTTGTCTATGTCAGTTCGAATTTGTTTTTAATCGACCTTTGAACTTTTGCAGTCAAATACCGATTATCAGCATATTGTTTGTATGGTTTTATGGCTATAACTGTTCGACAAATGTTTTTTTTTTTTTTTAATCTGTTAAAGCCCTATTTTTGCAGGAGACCTGTGCAATAATTTAAATTAAAAAAAAAATAAATAATGTTAATTAAAAAAAACATGTGTTGGTAGGTTCAAGTTTAGCACTTTGTATTGTTGAGCTACAAACATGTGTAGGTATGTTTAGGTCTGCACTCCGCTGTGTAGCTACTAGGAGTGGGATTTCTTGCGAATAATATTCGAATAAACACTATTCGAATAAACGAATAAAAATATTCGTTGCAAAAAATTCGAATAGTATTTATCAGAAAAATAATAAATCTCTATCAGAAAAATAATAAATCTCACAACGTTCAGGAAAACTCTTCACATAATCAGTAATTATTTTAATAAAAACATGATCGGCAATGGCATCATGATTATTACAATCTGAAATAATTGCTAAGCTTTTGTGTTCAAGTTGGCCATTTACTCTATAATAAAATACTACCGGAAAAATTGTTGCCTGGATATTGTTCCAGTGAAAACCAGATGCCGCATTTTAGACTATGAATGTGTAATTTTCTGCAAAATCACAAATAATAATAAATTTATTTGGTTTTAATGTTTCTTTCAACGTTTTTAAAAATTTAATTTTTAATTTTTTTTGGCGATGAATGAGTGAGTTAGACGAGTTTTTAATGCACCACAAAAATCTTCAACAAATTCTCCTTTATTCTGCTTCTTGGCTTTGATATCCAATACTTATAGGTAATATTCTCAATTTAGTGGTTCTCAAAACATGTCACTAAAATATTTATCAATTCATCTACACCTGGACAGTTTTCACATCTACCCAAATAACATTGAGACTATGGAGTTTCACATTTAGTCATGCTCAAGCAATCGCTATAGTGTTGAACCGGCTTTTCTGCATTTCTCGTTAAAGAATTAATATTTGCACCTGAAATGATTAATTTAAATGAAAATATACGCATTTATAATTATTAATAAATTTTATATTCACCAAGCATCATCAATTTCACGTTTTGATGGATCGTACATACATAGATGCTGTTTGGTCCACTTGACACTGCTAAAACACAAATTTCGAAAATCCAATTTCAAAGCTTAACAATTATTCTTGAAAGATGATTTCGATGAGGAGAAGTGCACGAAACTCTTAAAATTTTATGAAAAAATCCTCTTTTGTACTGAGCCATTTTTCATTTCTGAAGTTAGAATGTGGTCCAAAATGCACTTGACGCATTATCGTACTTTTGACCAAATTATATTCGGGTTACAACATTATTATCAACCAGTTGCACTTACGACTGTAAATATATTTTCAGATAATAAATGGAGAAACATTTGAAAATGTAAATAAGATTTTACGAGTTTTGGCAGTGTTGTGTAGTGTACTCATACAAACATATGTACATAGCGTGCAGCAGCCACGACCTACATGCATGTCTCTTTGTATAGCCGCATTTGAAAAATGCATTTGCCACCTTTGACCAATAGCGTTGCTTAAAGTATGTATGTCAATGCTTTAGCTGAGCCAGCGTTTATTCAAGAGCTCTGCTTGGTCTGACTAAGCGCTTCTATCGGCTAATGCAAGTAATTGCCAAGCTGAAGTTGAATTCAGCTTCATAGAAGTCGAGAAAGAGGAGGAGTCTAGCAAATTACTTTCTATGACAAATTTGTGTATAAATAGAATAAGATTTGTCAATAAAGATTCAGATTCATACGCTAACCAAATTATTTGCTCAAACTTATTCCGGCTATCTCCCCGATAGCCTATTTGATCTTCCGAATCTCTCCGGCCTTTACAATCAGAGAGATCTCCCTTAATAGTAAAAGCATTGACCCCATTTGGACCACCACATGGCGATCCTGCCAAATCAATGGAAAAAAAGTAATTGTATACATTCCTTATTAATCAAAGCTTAGTGAGATACAATGAAGGAACATAAAATGATAAAATCAGCAAATTCAAATGGATTTGCAAAACTGCGAGCAAGCAAAAGTTCCACGTCGTTATGTTTTGATAAAAATGATTTTACGTCGGAGAACTTCTCAGTTGACGAATTCTTACACAAAAATCCTGACGCGCCAATCCTTGAACAATTGCGCGATGATTTGGGATTATATCCAAAGGGCTTGCGTGCTTCAATGATTGATCTCATAAATGCTGATTATGCAGACTTTGTTAGCCTGTCTGCAAATCCATTAATGGTGTTTCGTAAAGAAATTGAAAATGTCCGCTCACTTGCAAAAGATGCTGCTACTGTTGTACGAAATAGCTTGGAGAGAAAACAGCAAGTACGCAAACAAAGACGAAATTTAGAATGTTACCAAAAAGTTATAGATACAATGCTTATTACAGCATTGAACAACTTAAAAGTCAAACTAATTAACCCGCCCATTTTACAGTATCCAGACTTTGACAAACCTTTTATACTAACAACAGATGCTTCTGATTTTGCATTAGGAGCCATACTATCACAAGGAGAAATTGGTTACGATTTATCCATTTCCTATGCAAGCAAATCTCTACAAAAACATGATATCAACAAGTCAATTATCGAAAAGGAACTGTTGGCAATTCATTGGGGAATAAACTATTTTAGAACATACCTGTATGGTAGAAAATTTATTGTTGTAACTGACCATAGACCCCTAGTATAAATATTCTCACATAGAAATCCGTCATCGAAAATGACGAGAATTAGAATAGATCTATCAGAATATGATTTCGAAATTGTATACAAACAAGGTAAAATTAACACAAATGCTGACGCACTATCACGAATTAAGTTAGATAGTGACGTACTTAAATCAATGATTCCCACTAGTAAAATTGAAAAAGAAGATAAGAAAATTTACGTAGTAACAAGGAGCAAGGCCGCGAATTTAAAAGAAATAAAAGAAAAGAATTTAAAAGAAAACGATAATAAGGAAACCGGTAGACGCATTAATTAAAGCACACCTCATAAGAATCCTGCGCAACTTCACATGTCGCAATGCACATCCTTTAATGACGAAAAGAATATGAAGAAATTGAAATTTTATATTAAAAAAGAAAGTGGTACCACAATTGAACTAATTAATGATGAAGTGCACGTAACTTGTAGCGATGTCCCTTTGAATCTAGATTCAATGTTGGAGAAAGTACATAGTTTGCTGGAGGACCTGCAGCTCTTAGGGTCTTAGGGTTGTCCAGATAAACCTACAGCACTCCTCCTGGTGGAGGAGAACCTGGACATCGCCCTTATTCAGGAACCCTGGGTGTGGAACACTATTATTAAGGGGCTCTCCATAAAGGGATATAACATTTTCTACAAGCGCGAGGATGGTAAGCCTAGGACATGCGTTCTTGTAAAATCTATGTACAATGTTTTTCTTTTTTCTTCCCACAGCTGTGCAGATTTGACCACCATTTCGCTGGAGGCGGCTGACGGAGTCAGCATGGTGATTGCCTCATCATATATGCCGCATGATGAGGAGGCTCCACCGGAGGAGATCCGCAGGCTAATGCAGGAAAACAAGGAAAGCAACATAATTGTTGGATGCGACGCCAACTCCAGACACTCCCTATGGGGGAGTACGGAGATCAATACCAGGGGTGAGTCACTTTTCGATTTTATTTTGAGTAATAACTTAGTAGTTTGTAACCGGGGTAGTACCTCTACCTTCATCTTCCCAAGCACTGATACTTTAAGTGGGTGGGAGGAGGTGCTGGATATTACGCTACTAAGCGGTAACAGCAATATTCGTATAGAAAATTGGAGGGTATCAGACAGGCAGTCCTTTTCTGACCACAGGATGATCCTTTTCGATATCATTTTAAAATTAGAAAACCCTATCCCTCACCTAAATCCAAGGAGGACAAACTGGTTCGTCAGGGTGGCGAGCAATAAGCTAGGTAGTCAACCTTTGCAGGAATTACTGTCAGTGGAGGAACTTGATGCAAAAAGTAGTAAGCTAGAGAAGGCCATGGGGTCAGCTCTACGGGTAGCTTGTCCGACTAGTTTTAGTAAAAAGGCATATCCTCCCTGGTGGAATTCAGACCTTTTCGAACTCAGGAGAGAGTCTAGGAGACTATTCAACATGAGCCGTTCTACTGGCAACTGGTTGCCATACAAGAATAGTCTAAGATGCTATAAAAAAGCGATTCGGAAGGCAAAAGAACTATCCTGGAAGGACTTTGCTCGTCTATTGAATCAACAAAGGAATCTTCGAGACTTGGAAAAATTCTCTCAAAAGAAAAAGCGTGCCCGTCGTTTTTACGGAAGGACGACGGATCATGGACATGCAGCTCGGCGGAAACCGTGGATCTTCTTGTAGGAACACATTTCCCAGGCTGTGGGCCTAGTCAAATGGAAGGTAAAGAGTACACTGGTGTACTACCCTCTCTTCGGCTAATAAATGAGCTTATAACAGCTAAAAAGATTGAATGGGCAATCAACAGTTTCTCACCGTACAAATCCGCGGGGCCGGATGGTATTTTCCCAGCCATGTTACAAAAAACCAGCTTGCTGGTAATACCCTGGCTGGCGTGTATCTTCAGGGCATGCATTCGGCTAAATCATGTGCCTGTAAACTGGAGAAGGACGAGGGTAGTTTTCATCCCAAAGGTGGGCAAGAGAGGCCATGAAAACCCCAAGGACTTCAGACCAATCAGTCTTTCGTCGTTTGTTTTGAAAACCTTCGAACGGATTTTGGACGTTCATATTAGAAAGACATTAGATAATTCAGGGCTGTCTACAGCTCAGCATGCGTATCTCAAGGGGCGCTCAACGGAGACTGCCCTGCACGAGGTGGTGCACAAGGTAAAAGTGTCCCTCGATAGTAAACAGTTCACCCTGGCCGCATTCCTTGATATTGAAGGCGCCTTCAACAACGTAAGGCTGGAAGCGATAGAGGTTTCGCTATCGGGCCTTGGTATCAAGGACCCTACTGTAAACTGGATAGGGATGGCACTGCGGTCTAGAGTCATAAGCGCCAAGGTCGGAGCAAGTGAAATAACGGCACACTTGTCGAGAGGAACTCCTCAGGGTGGAGTGCTGTCTCCACTGCTTTGGCTTTGTGTTATAGACTGCATACTTCGCCAACTTAACATGAACGGAGTAAAAGTGGTTGCCTACGCGGACGACGTAGTAATACTAGTCTGTGCCCTAACGTGATTAGCGATATCATGCAGGTAGCACTAAGGAAGCTGAGTGGATGGGCAGAGGCTGCGGGGCTTAATGTCAATCCCTCAAAGACCGAGCTATTGTTATTCACAAATAGGAAAAAAATACCAAGTTTCAATCTACCTTCTCTTTGTGGTCAAGAGTTGCAACTTTCTGATAGGGCGAAATACCTAGGCGTCCTCTTGACACCTAAGTTAAACTGGAAACTTAACATAGAAAACAGGGTCAAACGGGCATATGGAGCTATGTACGCCTGTAAACGTATGTTAGGCAGACAGTTGGGCCTGAGCCCGGAAATCACAGCATGGATGTACAAAGCAGTTATTCGACCGATCTTAGCCTACGGAGCAATAGTGTGGTGGAGGGCAGCCGAGGTGGGCTACATTATGAACATGCTAAGCAAAGTTCAGCGGGCTGCCTGTGGCGCAATCACAGGGGCGATTAGATCATGCCCCACAGAGGCTCTGAATGTGATATGCAATATACCACCGATCGATCTCTTTATCAAGGAAACAGCATCTAATAGTGCACTCGGGCTTCGGGTCACAGCCGTATTCTGTTAAATATAACCGACCCCTATATTAAAACCAAAACGGACTACATTTGTCCCAGGACAGTTTTCGACACAAACTTTGAGGTTATTTTCCCATCCAGAAAGGACTGGAGGAAAGGGGAACTACCACAGAAGTTCGACATCTCAATTTTCACGGATCAACTATCCCAGACGTGTCCTTGTCAATGCGTCTTCCAGACACTGCGAGTGTATTTCAGTCAGAAATTTACGCTATCCAGGAGGCATGCAATGCATTACTGGATACAAACATCACAGGTAATCGGATAGCAATCTTCTCGGACAGCCAGGCGGCTCTTCGGGCTCTCGGATCAGCGACGATCACTTCGAGCCTTGTGGGTCAGTGCAGGGAGTGGACCATGAACCTGGCAATTCGACATGCCGTTTCTTTAATATGGGTGCCGGGGCATCGCAACATAAAGGGAAACGAGACTGCCGATGAGTTGGCACGGCGTGGGTCGGCCCTTGACGTTTTAGAAACGAAGGAGGTCCTTGCACCGCTGGGAATGCTCAAGGGTCGGGTCTCTCAGCACTGGCTTGGGGAGGCTACGGATGGATGGAAGCGTCTGCAGTCCTGCATAGTGTCAAAGAGTTTATGGCCTTCGTACAATGAAGCACGATCTTCGACCCTTCTCAGGAATAACAGAAGGGACATTTTCAGATTAGTTTCGGCCCTCACTGGGCATTGGACCTTCGGGGCGCACGCCGCACGGATGGGCATGGAGCACAATACCACGTGCCGCAGTTGCAAACCTTCCGGGAGCGGAAGAGACTGTAGAGCACCTGCTGTGCAGCTGTCCGGCGCACTGCAGGAGCAGAACAAAATTTCTGGGAAAACCCTTGTTTGGGAGTCTCTCCGAGCTAAGCGAGATGAAGATTGGGGAACTTCTAAAATTCTTGCACTCAACGGCATGGATATAGAGAGGATCTATAGGGGTGTAAGAGTCCCACCACGCTAACTTTCTGTTATAATCTTCATTGGTTAGTTCACGAGCTGTGGTATCAAAACGGCGCGCTAGCGCTAATTGGAGTCACTGGGACTCGCCACTCCAACCAACCAACTAACCAATATAGTTTGCTAAGGAGGTCACATATAAAGGAGCTAGCCCTTTGTGAAAAAGATTATATATATAAAAATATTGATATAAATGTATTCAAGAGGAAATACAATGAGTTAGAAATGAATAAACGCGCGCCGATACAAATACTAATATACAAAGCTCCAAGGGAAATAAATAGCATGATAACAAAATACAAACTAATAGACGAATTTCACTGCTCAAATATCGCAGGCCATTTAGGAATTCGAAAAACTATTTTAAAACTAAAACAAAGATACATTTGCAAAAATATTAGACAAATGGTAAAAGATGTTGGCAGAGTAAAAGACACGACGTTGTAATTCACTGTGTGGCTTATTAAGAACTGATGAAAAGCTTAGAGCTAACAATGGTTGAAAGAGTAATATGAAATTTAACTGAAGTTACACTGAGAGAAATATTTTGTATTAGATTTTAACACTCCTCCTTAATACAATATATTTACTCTCTTTTTCGAAAATGTATATGTAATTGTAAATATTACGTTTCAAATATTAGATTTAAATAAAAAAATTTTTTTGTTAGTAAATGCCCATTTCTTTAACAAATTTTTCATGTTGGATTTTTTGCAAGTTTTTAGTTAATACATCAGCAATCATGTTGTTAGTACATACATACTTCAAATTTATTTTATTGGCTTTGTACATCTCTCGAATGTGATGATACCTGACATCTATGTATGTGTTTGCTTTTTGCGTGGTATATTGGATTACGAACGAGATGCTGTGCGCTTTGGTTGTCACAGTTGATTGTAATCGGCCCGGATAGCTCAAAACCTATTTCACATAGTAGCTTACGTAAGTATTCGGCTTCTTTCGCAGCTGTGGATAAGCCCACATACTCGGCTTCGGTGCTACTCAATGCAATGATATTTTGTTTTTGTGATTGCCATGAAAAAACACAATTCGCAGCGACAAACGCATACCCCGTGAAAGATTTTCTATCAGAGCTATCGCCAGCCCAGTCAGCATCGACATAACCTTCGATGTAAGCGCCTGATTTTTCATAGTGTAACTTGTAGGATGCCGTCTGCTTCAAATATCGTAAAATATGCTTCAATGCTGCTTCATGTTCACCATGAGGATCTACGTTGCATTGTGATAGTTTTGTTACCGAATGTAAAATGTCCGGTCTCGTTGATAATCCCAAATACATGAGGGCACCCACTAAAGATTGGTATTTGGTAGCATTGGCTCTATTGCAAGAGTTGGATTTACAATGTACTTGGAAACTCGGCGGTAAAGGTGTTACAGTTGTCCTGCAACTTTCCATGTTATACTGCTTCAGCAATGATTCAATATATTGACGTTGACATAAAGTTACAGCTCCTGTGCAGCCTTTACGATCGACTTCTATGCCCAAGAAATGCTTTAAGGGACCACCGTCGACAACTTCAAAATGTTCAGAAATTTTTGCCTTTATATCGTCGAGTTCTTGCCTGGAAGAGCTAGCAAACAATATGTCGTCGACGTACACTGCTATGATATTGTACGTTTTTGTTCCATGCTTAGTGTATACGCATGGCTCGGTCTCACCTGGTTTAAATCCCATTGTACGAAGTACACAATCGAGTGGTTTGTTCCACTCACGACCGCTTTGCTTCAACCCGTAAAGTGCTTTATGTAACTCGAGTACATGATGTGGAAACTCTTCGTTGGCGAAGCCCTCTGGTTGCTGCATGTACACAGTCTCATTTAATTCGCCATTCAAATAGGCTGACGATACGTCCATCTGATCCATGTATAACTCATATTCTGTTGCCAAAGCAATAATTTATCTGATTGTGGCGTATCGAACCACTGGAGAAAATGTCTCGCTGAAGTTCACACCTCCAACCTGGCTACACCCTTTTGCCACTAACCGGGATTTAAACCTCTCAATATCGCCCTTTTCGTTCTTTTTAACATTAAAAACCCAACGACATCCAATCGCCTTATGGCCTTTTGGCAGCTCAACCAATGACCAAGTTTCATTTGCAGCCAATGCTTTGTACTCCTCCTTCATAGATGATCTCCATTGATCAGCATCTCTGATATTTAACGCTTCAGTCACCGTTTCTGGTTTCACGTCATTTTTCATCAGAGCGCTTACTGTATTAAAACGCTTTCTTGGACGCCCTGGTTTACCTGTACGTTCTAATGTAGGCCTACCAGGCGCTCTGTTTTCATTTTTAACAAACACCTCGTCTTCGGAGCAAACTTTCGCACGTACAGCAACGTCTTTTGCCTTGGCTGCACGAATTTCATCAACAATTAAATCTTGACGTTGTAGTTCTTCATTTTGTTTTTCCTCATGTTGCTTATGATTATATTCTTTATTCTTTTGCTCAGCTTCACAGCTTACAAAAACATGCGACGGTTTCATCAAATGCTCCAGGAAAATTACATCTTTACTAACCACGAACTTCTTAGTACTATTTTCAACTAAACGATAAGCTTTCTTTTCCCTTTGCCCGAAATATGTGCTTCCCAGTTTTATCTAGCGCTATAGCAGGACAACCGAAAATCCTGAAGTGCGACACTGATGGCATTCTTTTAAACCATATTTCGAATGGTGTTTTATTTACTAGAGCTTTCGACACTGACCTGTTACGTATGTATGCTGCTGTCGTGATGGCTTCCGCCCAAAATGCTTCGTCCAATCCCGAATACACCAGCATACTCCTAGCCATTTCCACCAATGTTCGGTTTGCGCGCTCTGCTACGCCGTTTTGTTGTGGCGTATATGGCACAGTTGTTTGCCACAGTTATGCCACTTTCAGCTAAAAACTTATCAAACGCTTGGTTCACAAATTCTCGCCCATTATCAGACCTTAAAATTTGTATCTTATTTTCAGTTTCAAGCTCTACAGACATTTTAAACGATTTAAACGCGTCAAATACGTCCGCTTTACTTTTCAACAAACGTATCGCGACTTGTCGTCTATGAACGTAACAAAGTATTGATAACCTCCAAATGATTTTTTGTTCATAGGACCACAAACATTACTATGAATAATTTCTAATTTCTTATTAGTTTTATGTTCACTCGATTCAAACGGCTTTACACATATTTTAGTTTCAGCACTTGTTTTCCAAGGGTCATTGTTGTTGCATTTGATTAAATTAAGTCCACGCACAATACTTTTACTTGACATCTGTTTCAGTGCTGCGATGTTTATATGGCCAAACCGATTATGCCATCTCATTATGTCGTTTTCTTTGTTTTTTATTGAATTGCATTTAATCTTATTATCCGCAGAAATTCGTTTGCTCTCATTATCCGACTGACATTCAAAAATGTAAAGGTCGTTTAATCGCTCTGCTTTGAGTATAACACGTCCACTTTTGTCGCTTATAACTGCACTAGAATCGGAAAACTCCACTTTGTTTTTGCCTGAGGCAATACGACTTACAGACAAAAAATTATTCTGAAGCGCCGGTGTATAAAGTACGTTCTCTGCTGTAATTGTCTTTCCTTCTACCTTTATGCGTATCTCACCTCGACCGCGCGCTTCCACTGTATTGTTGTCGGCTAACCAAACCTTTTCGACAACAGGTGAAAAAGAAGTGAAGAACTGTCTCTCACAACACATGTGTGTTGTTGCTCCGCTGTCTAGGCACCACGAACTTCGTTTCAAAGTAAAACTTTTTGCTGTTGCTGCTCTAACCAAAATTGAAAGTCTGAAGTCTTTCGATTTATCAGAATCTTTGCTGTCTCAATCGCAACGACGAAATTGTCATATGCCTCTGGCAAACTCGACAACAAAATTATGCATAAAATCTCGTCTGCAAAGTGATGTCAACTTGGGCAAGTCTTTCTACGATGTCAGCGAATTCATTTAAGTGGGCAGACATACTGCACCCTTCCTGAAGCCTTAATGCCATTAGTTTTTGAATAAGGTAACCTTTCGAGCTGGAGCTTTACGTTGGTAAATATCTTGAAGGGAATACCCATGCTTCCAATGACGAATTGCTATGCTTTACGTAGTTGAGTTGCGATGCGTGCAGGCACAATATAATTGTTGCTAACGCCTTCTCGTCTTTCCTTTCAAATGCAGCCTTTGCTGCCGCATCCGCTTCGTTTTTAACCAAACTTCCAGAAACTACTGCCCAATGGTCGTTGTGTATTAAAACACTTTTCATCTGGACGGACCAGGATGAATAATTATTTTCATTCAATTTTTCAATCGCGTAAAGTCCCGATGCGCTCATATTTTATTAATTATGATTATATATTGTAGAAAATAAACTGCATAAATTATCAAATTAAATTCAGTCGGCGACACACGCGTTTACTCCGAATTTTACTAACTACGCAACGAACTAAAAATCACGAACTAGCCAGCTCTGGGCCCATAACCTGTTGGCAGAGTAAAAGACACGACGTTGTAATTCACTGTTTGGTTTATTAAGAACTGATGAAAAGTTTAGAGCTAACAATCGTTGAAAGAGTAATATGAAATGTAACTGAAGTTACACTGAGAGAAATATTTTGTATTGCCATACAAGAATAGTCTAAGATGCTATAAAAAAGCGATTCGGAAGGGGAAAGAACTTCCCTGGAAGGACTTTGCTCGTCTATTGAATCAACAAAGGAATCTTCGAGACTTGGAAAAATTCTCTGAAAAGAAAAAGCTTGCCCGTCGTTTTTGAGGAAGGACGACGGATCATGGACATGCAGCTCGGCGGAAACCATGGATCTTCTTGTAGGAACACATTTCCCAGGCTGTGGGCCTAGTCAAATGGAAGGTAAAGAGTACACTGGTGTACTACCCTCTCTTCGGCTAATAAATGAGCTTATAACAGCTAAAAAGATTGAATGGGCAATCAACAGTTTCTCACCGTACAAATCCGCGGGGCCGGATGGTATTTTCCCAGCCATGTTACAAAAAACCAGCTTGCTGGTAATACCCTGGCTGGCGTGTATCTTCAGGGCATGCATTCGGCTAAATCATGTGCCTGTAAACTGGAGAAGGACGAGGGTAGTTTTCATCCCAAAGGTGGGCAAGAGAGGCCATGAAAACCCCAAGGACTTCAGACCAATCAGTCTTTCGTCGTTTGTTTTGAAAACCTTCGAACGGCTTTTGGACGTCCATATTAGAAAGACATTAGATAATTCAGGGCTGTCTACAGCTCAGCATGCGTATCTCAAGGGGCGCTCAACGGAGACTGCCCTGCACGAGGTCGTGCACAAGGTAGAAGTGTCCCTCCAGAGTAAACAGTTCACCCTGGCCGCATTCCTTGATATTGAAGGCGCCTTCAACAACGTAAGGCTGGATGCTATAGAGGTTTCGCTATCGGGCCTTGGTATCGAGGACCCTACTGTAAACTGGATAGGGATGGCACTGCGGTCTAGAGTCATAAGCGCCAAGGTCGGAGCAAGTGAAATAACGGCACACTTGTCGAGAGGAACTCCTCAGGGTGGAGTGCTGTCTCCACTGCTTTGGCTTTGTGTTATAGACTGCATACTTCGTCAACTTAACATGAACGGAGTAAAAGTGGTTGCCTACGCGGACGACGTAGTAATACTAGTCTGTGCCCTAACGTGATTAGCGATATCATGCAGGTAGCACTAAGGAAGCTGAGTGGATGGGCAGAGGCTGCGGGGCTTAATGTCAATCCCTCAAAGACCGAGCTATTGTTATTCACAAATAGGAAAAAAATACCAAGTTTCAATCTACCTTCTCTTTGTGGTCAAGAGTTGCAACTTTCTGATAGGGCGAAATACCTAGGCGTCCTCTTGACACCTAAGTTAAACTGGAAACTTAACATAGAAAACAGGGTCAAACGGGCATATGGAGCTATGTACGCCTGTAAACGTATGTTAGGCAGACAGTTGGGCCTGAGCCCGGAAATCACAGCATGGATGTACAAAGCAGTTATTCGACCGATCTTAGCCTACGGAGCAATAGTGTGGTGGAGGGCAGCCGAGGTGGGCTACATTATGAACATGCTAAGCAAAGTTCAGCGGGCTGCCTGTGGCGCAATCACAGGGGCGATTAGATCATGCCCCACAGAGGCTCTGAATGTGATATGCAATATACCACCGATCGATCTCTTTATCAAGGAAACAGCATCTAATAGTGCACTCGGGCTTCGGGTCACAGCCGTATTCTGTTAAATATAACCGACCCCTATATTAAAACCAAAACGGACTACATTTGTCCCAGGACAGTTTTCGACACAAACTTTGAGGTTATTTTCCCATCCAGAAAGGACTGGAGGAAAGGGGAACTACCACAGAAGTTCGACATCTCAATTTTCACGGATCAACTATCCCAGACGTGTCCTTGTCAATGCGTCTTCCAGACACTGCGAGTGTATTTCAGTCAGAAATTTACGCTATCCAGGAGGCATGCAGGGCATTACTGGATACAAACATCACAGGTAATCGGATAGCAATCTTCTCGGACAGCCAGGCGGCTCTTCGGGCTCTCGGATCAGCGACGATCACTTCGAGCCTTGTGGGTCAGTGCAGGGAGTGGACCATGAACCTGGCAATTCGACATGCCGTTTCTTTAATATGGGTGCCGGGGCATCGCAACATAAAGGGAAACGAGACTGCCGATGAGTTGGCACGGCGTGGGTCGGCCCTTGACGTTTTAGAAGCGAAGGAGGTCCTTGCACCGCTGGGAATGCTCAAGGGTCGGGTCTCTCAGCACTGGCTTGGGGAGGCTGCGGATAGATGGAAGCGTCTGCAGTCCTGCAGAGTGTCAAAGAGTTTATGGCCTTCGTACAATGAAGCACGATCTTCGACCCTTCTCAGGAATAACAGAAGGGACATTTTCAGATTAGTTTCGGCCCTCACTGGGCATTGGACCTTCGGGGCGCACGCCGCACGGATGGGCATGGAGCACAATACCACGTGCCGCAGTTGCAAACCTTCCGGGAGCGGAAGAGACTGTAGAGCACCTGCTGTGCAGCTGTCCGGCGCACTGCAGGAGCAGAACAAAATTTCTGGGAAAACCCTTGTTTGGGAGTCTCTCCGAGCTAAGCGAGATGAAGATTGGGGAACTTCTAAAATTCTTGCACTCAACGGCATGGATATAGAGAGGATCTATAGGGGTGTAAGAGTCCCACCACGCTAACTTTCTGTTATAATCTTCATTGGTTAGTTCACGAGCTGTGGTATCAAAACGGCGCGCTAGCGCTAATTGGAGTCACTGGGACTCGCCACTCCAACCAACCAACCAACCAATATAGTTTGCTAAGGAGGTCACATATAAAGGAGCTAGCCCTTTGTGAAAAAGATTATATATATAAAAATATTGATATAAATGTATTCAAGAGGAAATACAATGAGTTAGAAATGAATAAACGCGCGCCGATACAAATACTAATATACAAAGCTCCAAGGGAAATAAATAGCATGATAACAAAATACAAACTAATAGACGAATTTCACTGCTCAAATATCGCAGGCCATTTAGGAATTCGAAAAACTATTTTAAAACTAAAACAAAGATACATTTGCAAAAATATTAGACAAATGGTAAAAGATGTTGGCAGAGTAAAAGACACGACGTTGTAATTCACTGTGTGGCTTATTAAGAACTGATGAAAAGCCTAGAGCTAACAATGGTTGAAAGAGTAATATGAAATTTAACTGAAGTTACACTGAGAGAAATATTTTGTATTAGATTTTAACACTCCTCCTTAATACAATATATTTACTCTCTTTTTCGAAAATGTATATGTAATTGTAAATATTACGTTTCAAATATTAGATTTAAATAAAAAAAATTTTTTGTTAGTAAATGCCCATTTCTTTAACAAATTTTTCATGTTTGATTTTTTGCAAGTTTTTAGTTAATACATCAGCAATCATGTTGTTAGTACATACATACTTCAAATTTATTTTATTGGCTTTGTACATCTCTCGAATGTGATGATACCTGACATCTATGTATGTGTTTGCTTTTTGCGTGGTATATTGGATTACGAACGAGATGCTGTGCGCATAGTAGCTTACGTAAGTATTCGGCTTCTTTCGCAGCTGTGGATAAGCCCACATACTCGGCTTCGGTGCTACTCAATGCAATGATATTTTGTTTTTGTGATTGCCATGAAAAAACACAATTCGCAGCGACAAACGCATACCCCGTGAAAGATTTTCTGTCAGAGCTATCGCCAGCCCAGTCAGCATCGGCATAACCTTCGATGTAAGCGCCTGATTTTTCATAGTGTAACTTGTAGGATGCCGTCTGCTTCAAATATCGTAAAATATGCTTCAATGCTGCTTCATGTTCACCATGAGGATCTACGTTGCATTGTGATAGTTTTGTTACCGAATGTAAAATGTCCGGTCTCGTTGATAATCCCAAATACATGAGGGCACCCACTAAAGATTGGTATTTGGTAGCATTGGCTCTGTTGCAAGAGTTGCGTTTACAATGTACTTGGAAACTCGGCGGTAAAGGTGTTACAGTTGTCCTGCAACTTTCCATGTTATACTGCTTCAGAAATGATTCAATATATTGACGTTGACATAAAGTTACAGCTCCTGTGCAGCCTTTACGATCGACTTCTATGCCCAAGAAATGCTTTAAGGGACCACCGTCGACAACTTCAAAATGTTCAGAAATTTTTGCCTTTATATCGTCGAGTTCTTGCCTGGAAGAGCTAGCAAACAATATGTCGTCGACGTACACTGCTATGATATTGTACGTTTTTGTTCCATGCTTAGTGTATACGCATGGCTCGGTCTCACCTGGTTTAAATCCCATTGTACGAAGTACACAATCGAGTGGTTTGTTCCACTCACGACCGCTTTGCTTCAACCCGTAAAGTGCTTTATGTAACTCGAGTACATGATGTGGAAACTCTTCGTTGGCGAAGCCCTCTGGTTGCTGCATGTACACAGTCTCATTTAATTCGCCATTCAAATAGGCTGACGATACGTCCATCTGATCCATGTATAACTCATATTCTGTTGCCAAAGCAATAATTTATCTGATTGTGGCGTATCGAACCACTGGAGAAAATGTCTCGCTGAAGTTCACACCTCCAACCTGGCTACACCCTTTTGCCACTAACCGGGATTTAAACCTCTCAATATCGCCCTTTTCGTTCTTTTTAACATTAAAAACCCAACGACATCCAATCGCCTTATGGCCTTTTGGCAGCTCAACCAATGACCAAGTTTCATTTGCAGCCAATGCTTTGTACTCCTCCTTCATAGATGATCTCCATTGATCAGCATCTCTGATATTTAACGCTTCAGTCACCGTTTCTGGTTTCACGTCATTTTTCATCAGAGCGCTTACTGTATTAAAACGCTTTCTTGGACGCCCTGGTTTACCTGTACGTTCTAATGTAGGCCTACCAGGCGCTCTGTTTTCATTTTTAACAAACACCTCGTAATCGGAGCAAACTTTCGCACGTACAGCAACGTCTTTTGCCTTGGCTGCACGAATTTCATCAACAATTAAATCTTGACGTTGTAGTTCTTCATTTTGTTTTTCCTCATGTTGCTTATGATTATATTCTTTATGCTGTTGCTCAGCTTCACAGCTTACAAAAACATGCGACGGTTTCATCAAATGCTCCAGGAAGATTACATCTTTACTAACCACGACCTTCTTAGTACTATTTTCAACTAAACGATAAGCTTTCTTTTCCCTTTGCCCGAAATATGTGCTTCTCAGTTTTATCTAGCGCTATAGCAGGACTACCGAAAATCCTGAAGTGCGACACTGATGGCATTCTTTTAAACCATATTTCGAATGGTGTTTTATTTACTAGAGCTTTCGACACTGACCTGTTATGTATGTATGCTGCTGTCGTGATGGCTTCCGCCCAAAATGCTTCGTCCAATCCCGAATACACCAGCATACTCCTAGCCATTTCCACCAATGTTCGGTTTGCGCGCTCTGCTACGCCGTTTTGTTGTGGCGTATATGGCACAGTTGTTTGCCACAGTTATGCCACTTTCAGCTAAAAACTTATCAAACGCTTGGTTCACAAATTCTCGCCCATTATCAGACCTTAAAATTTGTATCTTATTTTCAGTTTCAAGCTCTACAGACATTTTAAACGATTTAAACGCGTCAAATACGTCCGCTTTACTTTTCAACAAACGTATCGCGACTTGTCGTCTATGAACGTAACAAAGTATTGATAACCTCCAAATGATTTTTTGTTCATAGGACCACAAACATTACTATGAATAATTTCTAATAGCTTATTAGTTTTATGTTCATGATATTCTTAATCGTAAGTCGGAGAGGCAAGATAATTCGATTTCTCTGGAAAATAATGGGGTGCTTGTTTCGAGCCCCTTGCACGTTGCTAATCAGTTTAATGAATTTTTCGCAACGATTGGAAATACTCCTGTTTCACAATGCGCATGTAATGACCGTCCATTTTTTTCTGAAAACAGTTCCCTTGGAAGTAGTTTCTTCTTTGAACCTATCTCAGGCTCAGAGATCTTAAGCTTGATAAACTCTTTGAACAACTCTAATTCATCTGGTAACGATGGTATCTCGAACCGTATTCTGAAAAGCATAGCTTTCTATGTTGTTGATATTTTAAAGCATTTATTTAACTGCAGTATAGTTGAAGGAGTATTTCCTGAGGATTTAAAATGCGCTATTGTTACACCACTTTACAAGAAAGGGAATAGAAAAGATGTAAACAATTACAGGCCCATATCTCTGCTGCCATCAATCTCCAAAATTTTTGAAAAAGCTGTCAAGTGTAGGATTTTGTCATATTTGGAAAAAGTTAATTATTTCAGTTCAATGCAATTTGGGTTTCGGTCAGGAGCTTCCACTGAAGACGCCCTTCTTGAAGTATGCTCCTTTCTATATAAAGCGGTAGATGACAAGAAAAATTGTGCTGGCCTTTTTGTTGACATTACAAAAGCATTTGACATGGTTGATCATAGCATTCTTTTGTGTAAATTACACTCAGCAGGTTTCCGGGGAAACGTTTTAGATTGGTTTAAATCTTATTTAACTTTAAGAAAGCAGAGGGTAAAAATAAATAATAATCTGAGTACAACCTGACTAATGGAATTGGGAGTACCTCAAGGCTCGGTGCTTGGCCCAATTTTATTTTTGATCTATCTAAACTCGCTTTTTTCAATACCTTTCATAGGAAAAGTCACAGCATTCGCCGATGACTTGGCAATTGCATATTGCTCTGATAACTCCTTTAATCTTTTTACAAATATAAGTCACGATGTGCACATATTAAGGGAATGGTTCGCCAATCACAAACTCATTGTAAGTAACAAGACAAAATTAATGTTTTTTAGTCTTAGCAGCAGGGAAGCGTCAATTGGAGATGTTATTTTTCACTCCGCAGTTTGCATGCGGCATAAGCTATCCACTCATACTTGTGCTCTAAATGGGTCTCGTAACTATGTACCAGAATTAAACTGTGATACAAAATGTTTTACGATTGAAGTGGTTTCCAGTTTTAAGTACTTGGGAGTTATAATCGATCAAAACTTGAGTTGGTCTTCGCATATTTCGGCAATGAAACAATATCTATTATCAACTGTACGCTCTTTTTATCGTCTTCATAAATTATGTTCGAGTAGTGTATTAAAAATGGTGTACTATGGGTTAATACAGTCCAAATTACAATATGGTATAAGTTGTTGGGGTAGTGCATATACTAGCAAAATTCGTCCGCTCTTAATATTGCAAAAGTGTCTCATAAGAAGAATATGTAAAGCTACTCGTCTAACGCATTCTATGAATCTTTTTCGAAGGCTTAATATTCTTCCTGTACGGCACTTATACTATTATAAAGTTTTGAAAGTCTTTTTTATGAGAAGTGGTTACTTACATAGCCCAATATGCAACTCGTACAGATTGAGAAGTAGCTCGCACTCAAATGTTACAGTTCCTGCCTCTCGCACCACTATGTTTCGTAATTTCTATACCATAGTATCTTGTATGGTTTTTAACAAACTCCCTAAAGATATTCAAGTAATTAGAAGGCTAGCCGTTTTTCTTACGGCTGTAAAATTGTGGCTTCTCGGCTTTGAACATGATGACATGGAGGTTCTGTTGCGACCTTTAACATGATCGCTTTTTCTACTTAAGTATTGCTAAAAATGTTATTATAAAAATGTTATTATTACTCTTGTAATTTCTATCTGCTAAATTTAATTGCAAACTGATTTTTGTATAGTTCATTTACCTTTTGGTTTCTGCTTACAACTATTTGTACCCCACAATATTCAACATCTAATTATATATATTAAGGATATGGCGTTATCTCTGTTCATTTTCGAACACTCAACGTCGTTAACTATTATCTTATTGGATTAATTATGTGTTACTAATGTATTAATGTAATTGATGTAGAAACTTTAATTCCTTTAAGATAATATTGAATAAAACTTACTTACTTACTTACTTAGTCCACGCACAATACTTTTACTTGACATCTGTTTCAGTGCTGCGATGTTTATATGGCCAAACCGATTATGACATCTCATTATGTCGTTTTCTTTGTTTTTTATTGAATTGCATTTAATCTTATTATCCGCAGAAATTCGTTTGCTCTCATTATCCGACTGACATTCAAAAATGTAAAGGTCGTTTAATCGCTCTGCTTTGAGTATAACACGTCCACTTTTGTCGCTTATAACTGCACTAGAATCGGAAAACTCCACTTTGTTTTTGCCTGAGGCAATACGACTTACAGACAAAAAATTATGCTGAAGCGCCGGTGTATAAAGTACGTTCTCTGCTGTAATTGTCTTTCCTTCTACCTTTATGCGTATCTCACCGCGACCGCGCGCTTCCACTGTATTGTTGTCGGCTAACCAAACCTTTTCGACAACAGGTGAAAAAGAAGTGAAGAACTGTCTCTCACAACACATGTGTGTTGTTGCTCCGCTGTCTAGGCACCACGAACTTCGTTTCAAAGTAAAACTTTTTGCTGTTGCTGCTCTAACCAAAATTGAAAGTCTGAAGTCTTTCGATTTATCAGAATCTTTGCTGTCTCTTTTCGCTGGAAACGATTCCTGTGCCTCAATCGCAACCACGAAATTGTCATATGCCTCTGGCAAACTCGACAACAAAATTATGCATAAAATCTCGTCTGACAAAGTGATGTCAACTTGGGCAAGTCTTTCTACGATGTCAGCGAATTCATTTAAGTGGGCAGACATACTGCACCCTTCCTGAAGCCTTAATGCCATTAGTTTTTGAATAAGGTAACCTTTCGAGCTGGAGCTTTACGTTGGTAAATATCTTGAAGGGAATACCCATGCTTCCAATGACGAATTGCTATGCTTTACGTAGTTGAGTTGCGATGCGTGCAGGCACAATATAATTGTTGCTAACGCCTTCTCGTCTTTCCTTTCAAATGCAGCCTTTGCTGCCGCATCCGCTTCGTTTTTAACCAAACTTCCAGAAACTACTGCCCAATGGTCGTTGTGTATTAAAACACTTTTCATCTGGACGGACCAGGATGAATAATTATTTTCATTCAATTTTTCAATCGCGTGAAGTCCCGATGCGCTTATATTTTATTAATTATGATTATATATTGTAGAAAATAAACTGCATAAATTATCAAATTAAATTCAGTCGGCGACACACGCGTTTTCTCCGAATTTTACTAACTACGCAACGAACTAAAAATCACGAACTAGCCAGCTCTGGGCCCATAACCTGTTGGCAGAGTAAAAGACACGACGTTGTAATTCACTGTTTGGTATATTAAGAACTGATGAAAAGCTTAGAGCTAACAATCGTATGAGTTAGTTTTCGGTAAATTACCCGCGCTACCAAACGACAATATAAATAAACAAACAAAAATTTACGACATTAATGGCTATGCCAATGAGTTGAAATTGAGACTCCAAAGGTCAATAGTCAATGCCAGGAACATTATCAAAACTGTTAAAGAAAAACGAAAGTCAAAATGTGACAATAAAATAAACAAGGTTGAGTTGGAAATAGGAGACCTAGAGTATGTAAGACTAGAAAATAAGAAAAAAAGCCAAAGCCCATATCATGGCCCATATAGAATTGTAAAACGAAACGGAGTAAATTCCATAATAGACATAAATGGCAACCCCAAAGAACTGCACAATAATATTTTAAAGAAATACATAGAAATTACCGAAGGCAAACAAGAAGACATATGTTAGAAATTACATGGATATAGATGAAATTACATGTAGGGAAACACTTAGAGATAAGATAAAACAAGTCCACCGACATCTGTAAATAATTATATTCAATATTTTATAAAATTGTACGTAAGCCAATTACACTGAAGCAAACCATACCCATAGATGTAAGTATGTATATTGATATGAAAGGTATTTGTATAACTCCACACAAAAATTTATTTCATTTTTTATCGAACGAAATAAATTTTTCTCTTTTGCGGTAAGGGTGTAGTGTACTCATACAAACATATGTACATAGCGTACAACAGCCACGACCTACATGCATGTCTGTTTGTATAGCCGCATTTGAAAAATGCATTTGACACCTTTAACCAATAGCGTTGCTTAAAGTATGTATGTCAATGCTTTAGGTGAGCCAGCGTTTATTCTAGAGCTCTGCTTGGTCTGACTAAGCGCTTCTATTGGCTAATGCATGTAATTGCCAAGCTGAAGTTGAATTCAGCTTCATAGAAGCCGAGAAAGAGGAGGAGTCTAGCAAATTACCTTCTATGACAAATTTGTGCATAAATAGAATAAGATTTGTCAATAAAGATTCAGACTTGATTTGATGTGAACCATACGCTCACCAAATTATTTTCTCAAACTTATTCCGGCTGTCTCCCCGATAGCCTATTTGATCGGCCGAATCTCTCCGGCCCTTACAATCAGAGAGATCTCCCTTAAAAGTAAAATCATTGACCCCCTTTGGACCACCACAGTTGCCTGTAGCAACAGCAACCCCATAACGATCATTTTCCACTTTAAGAAGAATCAAAAGTTATCTCAGAAACACGATGGGACAAGAGCGTCTCAATGGTCTTGCTTCCTTGAACATTCACAGAAGTATATATTTAACTGAAGATGAAGTCCTTCAAGAATTTTTCAAAAAGCCTCGAAAATTGAAACATGATTGAAAGTTTGACAGAATCGACAACATAGTACGCGCTTATTGTTTTAGATTTAATTCCTATAAATTTCGGGCATTTTCTGTTTAACTAAAAGTTGTAATTTAATAAATGAAAATAAATGTCCAGTTTTGAATTTGGACAGCTAAACCCTTCCAACCATTGCTTTTGGAATGATAAAGTTTTTCTTGATCAGTTTGGGAAATTTGGGCGTAGAATCTATAAAGGCATTAATTTGGAATCTATGATAAACCACAAGGGGGGTTTGAACCCAAAAACCCTGCCCCCCGTGGATCCGCCACTGGTTGAAAGTATACCTCTTTCTTCAACTAACATTTTCGCTACCCTTGTCATATGTCTTGTTGTATTCATAGTTTGAAAAATACGCCTTTCAGTCCATTTTTCTGACAATAATGTTAAAATTTGTATTTTCAAAGACTTTTCCGTTTCATTATCTTTGAATTTGTCACACAGCATTTTAAGTAAAGCACGAAAATTTTCACAATCATCATCGATCGATTCTTCATCAGTAGAAGAGAGTAAATCCTTTTTCATGTTGTCAGATATTTGATTTATTTTGTTGCACAAAAATTTATTGTCTTTTGACCTTC
This sequence comes from Sphenella marginata, assembly GCA_951509765.1. NCBI lineage: Eukaryota > Metazoa > Arthropoda > Insecta > Diptera > Tephritidae > Sphenella > Sphenella marginata. The sequence continues at coordinate 65,475,138 of OX608079.1, read as the reverse complement.
GTGATGGAATTGGTTATTGATTCAACAGTTGTAAAGCATGGTTTATTACAGGTAATTGAGTTGCAGCACTAACTTTTGATGCCGAGGTTGATTGTGAATCTACTGTGTTACTATCACTATCAATCTGATAACTGTTTTCATAACTATAACTTGCGGACTACTTAACTATTTTTGAAGCTTCTTTGCGACATGAACTGCTTAATAAATAATAATCACCTAATCCTAACACTACTTTCATAGCATCAGTCGCTGGACGCAAACCATTATTTTTATAATGAGACTCCAACTCATAAGGATTGCAACATCTATCGAATTGTTTATTTGATGCCGTGATATTTTGATAAAATTATTTTCGTGAGCGTAGATAAGTTTGATAATTCAAAATAATCAACACTTCAAAAAAGTATGAATCAGGAAAAAAAAGAAAGAAATTGTTCTTTTTATTTATCAAATGTAATAAAAACAATCTTAATGTCAATACGCACTGACGATTTATAGGTTATGTTCAGTGTTGAGAGGTGATGACAAAAATGTTTTTTTTCAATTAAATAAAAAAAAAAAATAGAAAGAAAATCGGCCCACTCCGGGATTAGTCGGGATGATTGCATAACTGATTGAAGTTTTTTATGAGAAAAAAAAATATTGCGAAATTCGAAACATTTCGAAAAACAGAAAAATTTTATATAAGATGAACTTTAAAGAATTTTTTGTATTTTTTCCGAAATGTACATTTAAAAACAAAAATTTTAAAAAAATCGCAAGCGGTTAATTTTTGAAAAAGTTATAGCATTTTGAAAAAATGAACAGTGTTTTTTTTAAAAATTCATAACTTTTTGACTCGGGGTTTCCCCGATCAAGGGCTGTTATTTCGCTACCCCCCTGCCTAAACTACGTGCACTGTTTGTCGGTCAAGATTGTACACGCCTGCGGCATCAGTAAAGTGCAATAACTGCCTTGGCCTGTGTCACCTGCTTATATGCTCTGGACTCGAAAACAGGAACTTATGGACTGATACGTACGTTGCGCCATGCTGTCGAGCTACGCAACCTTCAACGTCATCTGAATCGCCTCTACCTTCTGGTAACGCGATTCCTTCGACTTCAAGATTGCGCCGTAGTGCGCGACCCAGCCTATTACCACCTAGGCATACGCACCAGTCCTTGACCCCAGCATAACTCTGCTCCCCCTTCGCATTTCGATATCCTGCAATTTAATTGCATGGGCCTAACCGATAAAATTGTTGAAGTGATAAACTTAATGAAGCGACTCGATCGCGACTCGATCGCGGAGACAAAACTCGGTGGAAGGTCGTGTCTTCAGACCTGCAACGGGTACAATGTACACCGTCGTGATCATGCGGGAGGGCCTCGGGGTGGTCTGGCATTCATCACGCATCAATCTGTGCAGTATCGTCTATTTGAGCCTGACATCGACCTGAGGGACACCACCTTAGAACGTCAAGGTATGGTTGTCCGGTCAGGCGATGTCGACCTTGAAATCATAAACATATGCATACCTCCTGTCACCTGCTTCCCGACATTCGTGCGTTACACAGGGGCGAGGATCGTGCCATCCTTGGTGACTTCAACGCACACCACGACCTGTGGCACTCTAGCTTGCAGGCCGATGGTAGGGGGCAGGAGCTGGCTGACCAAATAGACTATTCGACGTTCTGCACGGTAAATGGGGATGCCCCCACTAGAGTGGCGGTAAACTGCTCTAGCTCGCCAGACATCACCATAACCAGCGCAGGCATAATATAAACTGCGTTGACTGGCGACCGATGCGGACGCTTGCTTCAGACCACCTACCCATAGTGCTCTCTATCGATCGCCCCACCGACTTTGTCACCGCTGAAAATCGCACTTACACGAACTTCAATAAAGCCGACTGGGAGGGTTTTATCACCACCACAGAGAGCACCTTCGCTGCTGTCCCCACACCGTCTGACGAACGAGAAGGGGAAAAGGCGTTTCGTATGGCCCTAATTTCAGCCTCCAATCAACACATTCCGTCAGGTAGAATAAAGGAAGTGCGTCGATTCTTCCCCGCCGAGGCAGCGGCCCTGGCAAATGAACGTGACCATATAAGACGGCTGGACCCTACGGATCCTTAAATAAGGGATCTTAATGCGGAAATCAGACGCTTAGTAAATAAACACAAACGTGCTAAGTTGGAATAGCACCTAAGGTCTTGCAACCTCTCGGCTGGAGTTGGCAAATTATGGTCGAAATCTTTGTCCAACCCGACTAAACCCAACGACAAAATATCCAACGCCTTCGGTGATAAGGTTCAGTTGAAGCCAAAAAAATGCGCGGGCGCTTTCTGCCGACAATCTGTAATGCATCCTCCGTTGGAGAAAGAGATTCGCCGAGCCACCAGGGAAGCGCATAAACCCAAAAACAGCGATGAGCGTATTGCCATCTCCACAACAGAAGCCCAAGAAGCAATTCGGAGAGCTAAAAACACCAAGTATATAGGCCCCGATGGCATTTCCATGCTGATGCTGAAACACCTCGGCGATGAAGGTATAAGATATCTAACACACATTCTCAGCCTTTCCCTGTCCACCTTTGTCATTCCTAAAAGATGGAGACAGGCAAAGGTGGTTCCACTACTAAACCCTGGCAAGCCAGCTGCCGTGGGGGAGTCATATCGCCCGATATCACTCCTCTCGCCAGTAGTGAAAGTGTTGGAATCTATCTTATTACCGTATTTCACCGCAAACTTGCGGCTCCCCGAACATCAGCATGGTTTTCGCAAAAACCACAGCACCACCACAGCGCTGAATGCCATCACCACTCAGATAGAGAACGGACTAAACCAAAAGCGCCCAAACCACAGGACAGTGCTAGTTGCGCTTGGGTTGGCCAAAGCTTTTGACACGGTAAACCCTGCACAACTATTGAAAGACCTGGAAGACTCGGCCCTTTCCCCCTGTCTTAAACGGTGGACTGCTAACTACCTGAGTGGCCGTCAATCGTCGGTTGAATTCAGAGGCGCCAGATCAAAACCCAGAAGAGTTAAACAAGGGGTGCTGCAGGGTGGTGTCCTATCCCCGTTTCTGTTTAACTATTATATATCGAAACTTTCCCCCCACCAGAGGGTGTCTCGATCGTCTTTTACGCCGACGACTGTACGATACTGGCAACGGGTCCATCCGTTTAATAGCTCTGCTCCCGCATTAATGCATACCTCCCAGCCGTGTCCGAATTTTTCGCTGGGAGAAACCTGTCATTGTCACCGAATAAGTCCTCGTGTTGGCGACTAGCTTCCAGCTAAATTAAAAGACATCAAATTGTACATTCCCACGACAGCCGGTTCTACGTACCGGAATGACTCGGGGTTTCCCCGACCAAGGGCTGTTATTTCGCTACCCCCCTGCCTAAACCGTCAGTAATCTTCCCCCCAATAATGTCATCCTCCGAGCAGCTCCTTGCAGCGGGACTGCTCAAGACTCTCCTGATCCGGGCTGGTATTGAATCCAACCCGGGACCAAGAGAATGGATCTGCTGTATATGCTGGAAGAAAATTTATGTGAAACGCTCACACTCAGTACAATGCTCCAATTGCAATAGGTGGTTGCACCTAACAAGTTGCTCCGGACTAAATCCCTCTACCCATACGCCCGCTAGTTTTTATAGAACTTTTGTGGCCCCTTGCTGTTCACGTCCTACGACGTCCCGTGGCCGTCGTCGATCAAGTATCGCTCCGCCGCATATGTCTGACTCTGTCACCTCAGTCTCCACGACTAGAATCACAAATGCACCTCAGCAAGTTGACCTTCCTAGCGGTCGCTCACGCCCCCAGGCGTCAACATCTCACACAGCAGCTCACAGCTACTCCCTACGTAGCACTTCCCAAGTGGAATTGAGCAATGCCGAGCGTCCGCTATCTCCCGCCCCCTCAGTCAGCCCCTCTTCTTGCAGCATCAGCACGAGTATAAGTCACAACCATCAGCTCCTGGTCCCTTATACTACGTGCACTGTTTGTCGGTTATGATTATACACGCCTTTGGCATCGGTCAGGTGCAATAACTGCCTTGGCCTGTGTCATCTGCTTATATGCTCTGGACTCGCAAACAGGAACTTATGGACTGATACGTACGTTGCGCCATGCTGTCGAGCTACGCAACCTTCAACGTCATCTGAATCGCCTCTACCTTCTGGTAACGCGATTCCTTCGACTTCAAGAATGCGTCGTAGTGCGCGACCCAGCCTACTACCACCTAGGTATGCGCATCAGTCCCTGACCCCCAGCATCAACTCTACTCCCCCTTCGCACTTCGCAATCCTGCAATTTAATTGCAATGGCCTAACCGGCAAAATAGCTGAGATTACAAACCTCATGAAGCGACACAATATCAAAATCGCTGCTATTCAAGAGACAAAGCTCGGTGGAAGGTCTACTCTTCTGACCTGCAACGGGTACAATGTACACCGTTGTGATCGTGCGAGAGGGCTTGGGGGTGGTCTTGCATTCATCACGCATCAAACTGTGCAGTACCGTCTATTTGAGCCTGACATCGACCCGAGGGACACCACCTTAGAACGTCAAGGTATGGTTGTCCGGTCAGGCGATGTCGACTTGGAAATCATAAACGTATATATACCTCCTGTCACCTGCTGTCCCAGGGATTATCACCCTGACATTCGTGCGTTACTCAGGGGTGAGAACCGTGTTATCCTTGGTGACTTTAACGCACACTACGACCTGTGGCACTCCAGCTTACAGGCCGATGGTAGGGGGCAGGAGCTGGCTGACCAAATAGACGATTCGACGTTCTGCACAGTTAATGGGGATGCCCCCACTAGAGTGGCGGTAAACTGCTCTAGCTCGCCGGATATCACCATAGTCAGCGCTGGTCTTATAAACTGCGTTGACTGGCACCGACTTTGTCACTTCTGACAATCGCACCTTTGTTAACTTTAACAAAGCCGACTGGGAAAGTTTCTTAACATCTACAGAGAGCGCCTTCGCTGCTCTCCCCACTCCGTCTGACGTACGAGAAGGGGAAAAGGCGTTTCGTATGGCCCTAGTTTCAGCCTCCCGTCAACACATCCCGTCAGGTAGAATAAAGGAAGTACGCCCATTCTTCCCCGCAGAGGCAGCGGCCCTGGCAAATGAACGTGACCATATTAGACGCCTTGACCCTACGGATCCCCAAATTAGGGATCTTAATGCGGAAATCAGACGCCTAGTAGATAAACACAAACGCGCTAAGTGGGAAGAGCACCTAAGGTCTTGTAACCTCTCGGCTGGGGTTGGCAAATTATGGTCGACGGTGAAATCTTTGTCCAACCCGACTAAACCCAACGACAAAATATCCATCGCCTTCGGCGATAAGGTTCAGTCGAAACCTAAACGATGCGCGAGCGCTTTCTGCCGACAGTTTGTAATGCATCCTCCGTTGGACAAAGAAATTCGCCGAGCCACCAGGGAAGCGCATAAACCCAAAAACAGCGATGCGCCCATTGCCATCTCCACAACCGAAGTACAAGAGGCAATACGGAGATCTAAGAACACCAAGTACATAGGCCCCGATGGCATCTCCATGCTGATGCTAAAACACCTCGGCGACGAAGGCATAAGATATTTAACACACATTTTCAACCTTTCCTTGTCCACCTTTGTCATTCCTGAAAGATGGAGACAGGCAAAGGTGGTCCCACTATTAAAGCCTGGCAAGCCAGCTGCCGTAGGGAAGTCATATCGCCCGATATCACTTCTCTCGCCAGTAGTGAAAGTGTTGGAATCCATCTTATTACCATATTTCACCGCTAATTTGCGACTCGCCGAACATCAGCATGTTTTCCGCAAAAACCACAGCACTACCACCGCGCTGAACGCCATTACCACTCAGATAGGGGACGGACTAAACCAAAAGCGTCCAAACCACAGGACAGTGCTAGTTGCGCTTGATTTGGCCAAAGCCTTTGACATGGTCAATCATGCTCGACTATTGAAAGACCTGGAAGATTCGTCCCTTCCCCCCTGTCTTAAACGTTGGACGGCCAATTATCTTAGTGGTCGTCAATCGTCGGTAGAATTCAGAGGCGCCCGATCAAAACCCAGAATAGTTAAACAAGGGGTGCCACAGGGTGGTGTCCTATCCCCGTTTCTATTTAACTATTATATATCGAAACTTCCCCCCCCCACCAGAGGGTGTCTCGATCGTCTCTTACGCCGATGATTGTACGATTCTGGCAACGGGCCCCTCCGTTGAAGAACTCTGCTCTCGCATAAACTCGTACCTCCCAGCCGTGTCGGAATTTTTCGCTGGTAGAAACCTGGCATTGTCACCGAATAAGTCCTCGGCTACCTCATTTACGACGTGGACAACGCAAGTGAACATGGAATTAGACGTCTACGTTGATAGTGTTAAGCTACCAACTGTCTCACACCCCAAAATCTTAGGGGTAACGTTTGATAACATGTTCAAATACGGCGCTCATGTTACCGCAATTGTCAATAAAGTCCAAAGCCATAACAAAATCCTCAAGTCGCTAGCTGGCAGCACTTGGGGCAAAGACAAAGAAACGTTACTAGCTACATACAAAGCAATTGGTCAGCCGGTACTGAGCTACGCGACGCCTATATGGTCGTCGGGGCTGGCCGACACACACTGGACGAGGCTTCAGGTCTGCCAGAATACCGCCCTTCGAACCGCCACTGGGTGTCTTCTTATGTCTCCTGAGCACCACCTTCACAATGAAGCGAAAATGCTCGCCGTTAAAGAGCATAGCGAAATGTTGACCAGGCAATTCCTATTCAACTGTTGCAAACCGCAGCACCCGAACGGACGCCTGGTCAGCGAAAATCCGCCCCCCAGGAGGATAAGAAGCCACCTACGCAAACACTTCGATGAGATCCGGCACCTGATTTCCACGCCGTTTGATCCTAAGGTGCACCGGCAGGCCCTCACCCTTATCCACACCGATTCGGTAAATTCCTATGTCAGCTCTATTCCAGCGAACGCCGTTCTTCAGGCAACAACTCCACCCGTTGCCGAAGAGGAGCGCGGGCTGCCTAGGGAGACTAGAGTGATGCTGGCCCAACTCCGGTCTGGATATTGTAATAGGTTAAACTCTTACCTATCCAGACTGAACCCCGACTTGCCTAATGTTTGTCCGGCATGTGGCTTGTCCCCCCATAATACTAACCACCTTTTCGTCTGCTCAGCTGAGCCTACTCTTCTAACACCCATATCCCTCTGGTCCGCCCCTATCGAAGCCGCTAGGTTTCTAGGACTTCCGTTAGAAGAGCCTGATGACATTATTGGGTAGATACGGACTACCTAGGCAGGGCTACGTGGCGTTACAACAACAACAACATCAAATTGTATAGATTTTAATATTTATTTTGGCACGTTAAAAATTTGATGTTTTCTCAGCGCCTGTAATTTGCGAATGACATGAAATTCAATATATATTTTTCGACATTCAACTTCAAGTAATACATATGTACATATTATTTTATTCAAGGGAAAATAGGTTATTTACATATTTAGTTGTTGCATTTTAGAGGATTCGAACATTGCATTCCCCTTCCGATACCAATTCACATACATAAATATAAAGCAAAGTGTTTGTGATGTATTACCAATTAAGTGTGTTGAGAGGATTCGAACACCTATATGAGAGTTAAAGAATATACATATGCAAATTGAAGTTTGCTCCAAATTGAAGAAGGCTACCACTCTTTCTCTTCATTTTGACCGACGTAATAGTGATGGCAAATACAGTGTAACCCATTTTTTCCACAATCGGTCTTTTAAAGCTTGTGATATTCTGTATTGCTTGCGTAGACACCTGTCTTGTTCTTCGACGTTTGGCGTTTGGGTTGAATTAATTCAACCCACTAAGAAATGGTTTGGTGTTATTATCTCCGGATCATGTGGAGAAACCGGAACATCTGTTAATGGTCGACTATTAATTATATTCTCAGCTTCTATGAGTGTGCTTCTGAAGGTTTCCAAATGCGGCGCTACTTCTTTGAGGACATGATAAAGTAGCCGTTTTACACATTGTACTTGTCTTTCCCAACAGCCACCGGCTGATGGGTTACCAGGAAAATTGAAAGGACATTCAATCCCGTGTTTGGTGCATTCTTGCTCGATCCGGGTGAAGTCGAACAGGCTGACTTCGGACTTCAAGATTTTCTGGGCCCCCGCAAAATTGGTGCCGTTGTCGCTGCGAATTCGGATCGGCGTGCCTCTTCCGTTGACGAAGTTTCGTAGACAAACCAAGAAGGCGTCCGTAGACAAATCTTCCGCCGCCTCCAGGTGTATGGCTCGCACGGTGAGACACGTAAATAAAGGGACCCACCGCTTCTCCCGCCGCCGACCAATAGTAATATGGAACGGACCGCAATAGTCGACCCTTGTGTAACTGAACGGACGAGTATATGGCGTCAAACGGTCCACTGGTAATTGTCCCATCATAGGTGTGTTAGGCTTCGCGGCGTTGATTCTACATGTGGAACAAGACCTTTTCACGGATTTTAGTGCAGAGCGGATATGCGGTACCCAGCATTTTGGCTGACTTCGTTAGGTGGTCGTTTTGGTGATGAAACTTTTTATGAAAATGCAACACTAAGGTAAATGTCCATAATTTCGTGGTACTAAGGAATTTTCTGACTTTCTACCTCTCTTGAGTAAAAACGGATGAAGGAAAACTAAAAAAGTAAATTTTTCCCATTGAGTTGATCTATTAAGATAGCTTTCCACTTAATTTCAAACAAAACTAACAAATGTTTTTTTTTATATAAATAAAGATGTGTGAGTACCTCAAATGTCCCTAATTTCGTGGCAAAAATTTTCTGATGTACCTAACTTCGTGGTAAAGTGTCCATAATTTCGTGGTATTTGGTTAAACTCTAATTTTGTGGAAAATAAAAGTTATTTTCAACGCAAATTCCTAAAGATACACAAATTTATTTATTAAAATTTATGTTCAAAAATTTTATATTTTAAATAATTTTTTTATTGTTATTGTATTTATGAAAAGAAAGCGTTTTAAGACCAAGTAAGTAAGTAAAAAATTACTTGTAAGCAGACCTGTTAAATTTGATTAGTACTTAGTAATCAATTGATTAGACGGATTTTTTAATTGTTAATGATTATTTCAATTGGTTTTCGAGAAAAGGCAATTAGTAATTGATTACGATTGAAAAAAAAAACCAATAAAAAAATTAATTTAACTGATGTAATTTGTTACTTTTCTCAAAATTACTTTTATTTATTATTACTAAAAATGTTTTTTTTTTTAATTTTTGTATTTTTTGGTCTTTTAAGTTTTACAACAAAAATAAACAATAAAAAAAAATTAATGCAATTGATGTAACTTATTTTTTTTTAATTATTTCAAAAAATGCTTTTTTTTTTTAATTTTTTTGGTGTGTTTTTAATTTTTTTTGTATTTATAATTTTTAAATTTTTTTTAATTTAATTTGGTTTTTTTATTCTTTTTTTTATTTTTTGATTTCTTATTAACAATGTATGTAAATGCGCAGTATACCACGAAATTAGGGGGCATGCGATAAAATTGATGTACGTAATTTCGTGGTATCGCTTTAACCGGTAATATGAGTTTTATATTTAAATTTTTTTGTTTATTATCGCTATTCATTCATAACAAAAGCAAAAAAGTATAAATATTGACATATTTTTTTAAATTAAATGAAAAATTATTGAATAAACAAAAGTTCTATAATGCCATTATTTCGTTAAAATGTTGTGCTTCGCAGAGCTTTTCGATTAAAATATTGACGAATCGGTTAATAAAAGTGTACCACGAAATTACGTAAAAATCTTCCTCAGGGGTTTATTTAATAATCAAAATACTTAAAATAATAGGGTATCTTATGAAATGTGAAAGAAAATAAGGAAAACATAAAGTATTATGTTCCCATAATTTCGTGGGTACCACGAAATTAGGTACATCACAAAAAACATGTGTCCCTAATTTCGTGGTATTTAAATATTAAATAAAATGTAAATGAAAAGTTATTGAAATAAGTTTTGCAGTAATAAAAACGTTTAAGAAATGTTAAATAAAACCAAAAAAATTATCATAAAAAAAAAAAATTTAAAGATACAATTTTTACAGGCTTAACAAAATCGACTGGTCTCCTTAACAGTTTCCTTAAGAGGCCTCCCTACAAAAGGCTCATTTTCTGAGCTTCCAACTTTATAATGCTTGTTATTTAATAGGTTTAATTTTAAAAAATTTGTAAAATATCTGTTACGGGCGGAGACGTCGCAATGGAGGGCGCGCTCGCACGTAATAATGTATAGAGGGAAGAAGAAGAAAAAGAAGTATGTGGCGAGTTAGTGCAAAAAGTAAACACTGAGTTTTCAAATTAATTAATTACAAATTGGTTTATTGGATGGTATGAATAAATTGAATAAATAAAGTGAACAGTGGAAAATGGAAAATGGATTTACAGTGTATTTACCTGGTTTGGCTGCTGGTGACTTGGTTGACGGTCGATGCTAAAGAGAAAGGCTTATATTTTTGTTTTCGGCTCGTACCCCCGGCGAATGCTTACTTTCGTTAGGTTCGAAAGGAGCGCGCAGTTATCGGTACGAACCTGAGTGCACTTTCATTTTTGAATAAGTCTACGAGGGACGACCGATATATTTAGGCCGATGGCCTAAACATGCCGGCCCCCTTGCGACGAGCAACCTTGAATAGTGAAGGCAACGAGCGGGTAGCCACCGGCAGCCAAGCCGAGATTAGCACACTTTACATGTGCATGTATAATTAAACAAATTTTCCTTAGTTAAAATTTCTGGAGAACCTTCGGCCATCTCCTTGGTTCTGCCGTCTGCAGCTAGATCCCTGTTGTGGATGAAAAAGAACGGTTAGTATATGGACGTGGTTCTGCCTAGTTCAATGCACCTTATTATTAAGTTTTTTTTTGTTCGTGGTCAATAGCGTGTTGAAAATAATACGAAGGGTCTCATTGCTGATGGGCCCCCGAAATTACCAGACCGAAGATGGTGGCCTGTGCCAGCAGCCCACTGATGGTGGACGGTGGAGTGGCGCTGAGCATCAGGCTGGCGTAAACGTCGGCGCCTAGCGTAAGACGCACTGGAGAGGCCCGGAAAAATTCGGGATCTGCCAACCTCATAAGCTGGAAGGGTGCAGCTATCGTCGCGTCAAGGTTCGCGGCCGGGCTCAGACGATGGTGGCGTGCCTGGACCGTAGCCAGGGTGGTGACCCTTCTGGTCACCCCGTACTTTCCTCGAAGTACCAGTGTGCACCTGATCGGCCGTGTCCCCCCAACACGTTCTAGGTGGAGCTCGGTAGCGAGCTCACCGTCAATGACAGTGGTGGGTGAGCACGGGTCGATCAGAGCACGGACAAAATGCAGTGCGCCGCCCGATTCAATGCACACTAGTGCCGTTGGTGCAATGGCAACAAATGACCGCATAACGATCGCTGCGGCAGGCGCGTTGGCCGCTCGACCGGTGCGAAAAGTGGTCGTCGTTGTTGTCTGGCGAACCATTGCGGTGGTGCTTGATGGTCCGCGGACCTGATAAGGTGCAGTCCGACCCGATGTGCGTCGTGATGAGCGGAAAGGACGCGTTTCCGCGTCACCCCGACGGACCTCAGTGAGACTGTGCGATGGTCGGAAAGGACGTGTTTCCGAGCCACCAGGATTCACCTTAGCCGCCCGCGGGGATGGGCGGAAAGGACGTGTTTCCGCGCCATCCTGACGTGGTTTGGTGGCTTTGTGCGACCGTCGAGCCGTAGCGGGTTCGCGCAGCCTCTGTTGCTCGTGTCGTAGTAGCGGTCGGAAAGGACGTGTTTCCGAGCCGCCGAGCCGTGGCGTCGAAGTTGCCGCTGCCCTCATGCCTTCCAAATCTTCCTCCTCCTCTGCTACCTGTTCCGCCCACGACTTTGTATTTTCCGTGACGGCGATGGAAAGGGCATCATCCGATAGGTCGCCGTCGTCGTTGAGGATGTGTGCCGGCTTTCGAGTACTTTCGTTGTTGTTGTCGTCGATGTGGAGGGACGTATGGTGGGGCTCGTGGCAGCGGTAACAGCGGTCCTTACTTGGACATATTTCCGGTCGGTGGAAAGGGGACAAGCAATTGGGGCAGTACCTGTGTATAAGTACCACTCGTAGTCGTTCCTCGGCCGACATACCGCGGTACTGGGGGCAAAAACGTATGCCATGGTTGTTGCTGCATAGCCGACATGGTACCGGGAAGTTGGTGGACCGTTCCTCGGTTTTTGCGCGTGTGGCAGTAAAACGGGTCATTCTAAAATATAAACCCGTTATTAGGGTGGTTGAATTGGGTTTTGGACGGTTGGGTGGCTTGAATACGTAATTGACGCGCATTTCCTTTATTTCGGTTTGGCATATTCAAATTTAAAACAAAATTGTTATTGCTAAATTTTGGACTACTCGGAGACTAGTACGCTTCGTTGTTGCGTAAATTCTCCTATAGCAGCTTTGTCACGTTTTGACACTTTCCTTCCGCCCGAGAAAGGAGATTTTCCATTTTTTTTGTGTAAATGAAATCGCAAGTGAGAAATAGAAATAGTGAAGAGTTGCACAGATAGAAATCTCGGTACAGATTTAATGTGCCTGTGGTAACTGAAATCGCAAGTGTGAAGTAGAAAAGTGAAAAAAGCCGTGGAAACGGAGGATATATACGGGTATGTGTCGTTGTTTATATGTTAAACCCTATAAAACATCATGCTCAAGAGGACGTGTTTCTCGCCCGTATGATACGGCGTACGGCACATTCGTGTTGCCGCGGAATTTTAGAATGGGGTCCCATTGATAGGAAATACCGGATATTTCAGGATGGTAGAGGGACCTCTCCTGATCACAAATATATATATCATAGGGTGCGGAAATGTACCACTTGTGTTGCAAAATTCATGGGACACCATTCTAAAACGCAGTCTAATTAAATTGTCCAGTGGAAAAGTAAGACATTGAAGTATTTTTCCGGACGTCGTAGTTCATAATTTAAAGTTAATAAATGCATATTCCCACTTGACGTACACATTCATAATGGCCAAGACTTCACCTGGCCCAAGTGAAATCAATCCACCCGCACAATACGGCACGCTACGAAAAAGTGGTGGATTTTTTCAACGAGTACATACCCGTTACGATCATGTGTGGGTACCGATCGTTACGCGAAGTGGCCACGCTAATTCATTCAGCACTGCATACATTCCTGAATGAAATGTCATTAATGGAAAAAATTGTAGCGAGGTAAGTAGTAAAATTTGTTATTGATAATTTTTCTTAAATTAATTTGTCATTCGATTTTTGGCATCGGGCGAAGGTGGACGCTTCGTGTTTTTATTGTGTTATTTTATAGTCAGTTAGTGCTAGTAAAAGTGTGTACAGTTGATGAAATCAACTTTTAGTTCATACATTTGTGATTTATGTGGAAGTTTTCTTCTGCTTGGCTTATTAAAAGCACTTAAAAAGTGCGTTCGTTTACTAAATCAAATCGTTGATAGTGTACAATAAAGGAAGTTTTCTTCCTCTTGGCTTATCAAAAAGCACTTAAAAAGTGCGTTCGACTAACAAATAATCTTTTGCGCCGCGTAATAAAGACTACGTACGAGACAAATTGGTGCAAATTCAGGTGAGTTAATCTTGGCAAGACTATTTTCTTTCTAATTTCTTTCAATTAAATATAAAAATTGCCCCAAAACCTGGGGTTGCTAAAAGAAAAGCACTCTCTGCCAATTATAAATCGTTTAAGAAAAAAAAGGCGCCATTAGTGGCGCGAAACAAAACCAAAGCCAACATGGCGTCGCCGACGTCAAAGTCGGTGGCGTCAGGGGCTGTAGGCGCCCATGAACATAGCGCTAGCAAAAAAGCTAAAATAATTAATGATGAAAATGTCTCTGGGTTCTATGAGCTTTCCAAAAATGGCGGGCTAGTCAAAATTGATGACACCCGCATGGAAGCTGCCGTGAACACGGAAAAAACAAGTGCACAGACAACCAAACGGGAAAACGCAAACCCGTTAGAGGTTGCTGACACAAATACTTTATCTTTGACTAATACCAATGGGAAGAATACGAATGAAAAAAATGCGATTATAACACTTTACCCGCCAGTTTTTGTAGGCGAGATATTTGTGTTGGTAGACTCATCTGAGTGCGCCAACATAAAAAATGAAAAAGTAACGAGTGGCTTAACCCTTTCAAACCAAATAAAAGATCTGCGCTTTAAAGACATAGATTTTATTTATGCAATTGGCAAAACTCTTTACAAAGTAACTTTTAAAAACACCTATGCGGCAAACACGTTTGCTCTAGATGAAAGAATTAAAAAAAGAGGCTTAAAACCGTTCATTCCCAGGACCGCCCTGGAAATCTATGGTGTAGTCCGCGGAGTACCAATAGGCTACAGAGATGAGGATATTCTCAACTATGCACAATCAAGTATTAAAATTGCTTCTGTCAGACGCTTCACGCGTAGAGAAACAAATACGGAAAATTTCTTACCTACAACATCGCTTAAAATTGGCTTCTTTGGCAAGAATTTACCTCCTTTTATCACGTTTGAATATGCCAAACTAGATGTACACTTCTATATTCCTCCTTTAAAACAATGTAACAAGTGTGGTCGGCTTGGTCACACGCATTTAGGATGTCACTCAACAAAAAATAGATGCATTAAATGCGGTTCAGATGAGTGCCAAGGTGCATGCACAACCATTCAATGTATTTTATGTGGCAGCGACAGTCACACTGCCAAAGATAGGAAACAATGCCCACAGTGGGAGAAAGAGGAAAATGTCAATCGCATCAGGGCGACCAAAAAACTTTCCCGTAAAGAGGTGCTGGACCAATATTACCCCAAGAATAGATTTAGTATCTTTGAAGAAGATGAGAAGGAGTTCCCTACTCTTGTAGACAGCGCCTCTCAACCTCTTGATAAGGATCAGTTTATAAATGCAAATTTCACCAAAAAATCTTTTAGTACAGTACTTAAAAAAAATCCGCCCAAATTCCATAAAGAAAATATAAACTTAGCAAATCCCAGCAACTATACAAAACCCTTCTCACGCAATAGTAATTACAAACCAAACCCCGTTTTTAACGCTGCATCGTATCAAAAAGGCTTAGTTTCTGAAATGGAGAAACTAATGTCTCAGCTAATAAAAATAACTCAAAAATTTTCCCTTGAGAAAAATGATAAACAAAGTTTCAATGAAATTGAAACTTTGAAAAAACACTTCAATACCATCATCCACAATTCTGACGAGTATAATGTTGCTAGAAATAGCAACCCCTCCCCATCCCCCAATCATGCAGGTGCTCCTGTATAACATCCAATCGTTTAGAGCCAACATAGATTCACTGGAGTTTTACTCCAACAAACACAATTTTGACATAATTTGCCTAAATGAAATATTTATGGCTACCAATACGTCTCATAGAAGACTTATTGGATACAATATTATCAAAAAGCATCGCAACGACGGATATGGAGGCGTTGCGATCGCTTTAAAAAAACATATCAAATTTAAAAAAATCACTTTCCAAACTAGTCATGACGTACTGATCATACAAACCCTCAACCTAAACCCAAACATTATCATCTGCACTGCCTATTTCCCCCCCAACATTAACATTCAAAGTTTCAAAAATGAGATCGAGAGGCTCATACACCTCCTCGATCACTTGGAAAATGTTTTCATTTTAGGCGACTTCAACGCCCGGTCAATTGCATATGGCGACTGTGTTGACACGAACCGCGGCAAGTTCTTAACACAAACCATGCTTCAAACTAGCTTTCAATGTCTCAACAATGGTTCCTTTACGTTCCAAAAAGACTTTCGAGTCAACAATGGATCTGTATTAGACTTATCTTTTTCTAACTGTTCCTTCCCATGCAAATTTTATGTTGACCCAGTAAGGATAGGTGGCAGCCACCATCTTCCTGTCATCATCGAATCAGATCGAATCACTAACAATTCTCTTACCTTTACGTCAAGAACGAAACTCATTGCTGCCTTAACGGAATTGGAATGTGAATCAAATATTGAAGACATTGAAAACAAATTAACTAATGAAATAAAACATTCAACCTTTCACATAACCAAAGACAGACAACCAAAAATGTGGTGGACTGAGGAGTTAACGAAAATGTACAGGCTACTTACAGCTGCTTCACAAAAAGCGAGAAGATTCCCTAGTCCATGTAACTTCGAATATCTCCTATCTAAACAAAAAGAGTGGAAAAAAAGTCTCAAAAAAGCCAAAAAAGCTAACTTCAATTCAAAAATAGAAGAAATAAACAGTAACATCGGCAAAAACCAGTGGAAATTTGTTAAGAGCCTTAGAGGTGACTTCAGTCAGGGTAACAACTCTCAGTGGAATCATGAAAATGATGATGCCTTTCTTAATCTGCTAAAAAATCAAGTCCCTGTCACACAGAGCACAGTTGCAACAAACCAACCAATTGATATAGAGCACTGCTTAGCTTTTTCCTTCGACGAGCTTAGCACTAGCTTAAAAAATAAAAACAATAATTCAGCCGCCGGCGTGGACAAAATCTCGTACAGAATGTTAAAAGCTCTTCCAGACATAACCCTGAATTCGATCAAAACTGCTCTTAATGATCTCTTTCTTGCTAACCAAATTCCTGAGCATTGGCGCATCATTAAAGTTGTCCCAATACCCAAAAAAAACAAAGATCTAAATGATTTCAACAATTTTAGACCAATTGCTTTAATTCCCGTCTTTCTAAAGCTGATCAATTCGTGCATAAAAGAAAGACTAAATGTTTTTATTGAGAACAACAACATATTACCGACCAATACCTTTGCTTATAGGAAAAATAAATCTGCTGCTGTCTGCATTAATCACATTTTGCACCAAATTAGCCTTTCGAAGTTTGAAAAAAAGCAAGTCATCTTCTGCACAACGGACATCTCCAATGCGTACAACTGCGTGAATATAAGCATTCTGAAACAACACCTGACTGAAAACAACATAGAACCACTCTATACAGAATGGATCAGCAACTTTTTAGCGCACAGGATACTCAAAATTGGCAACAGCACAACTGAGATTAGAAACGGACTACCTCAAGGCAGCTGTCTCTCTCCTCTACTTTTCAATTTATACACGTCTAAACTCCATAACATCAGAGATACGAATTTCCAAGTTTTCCAGTTTGCAGACGATTTCTGTTTCATATCTTCGGGAACAAACCTACTAGAAGCGCAACAAAACCTTCAGAAAACCAAAATCATGCACATCAGCAAAGGGACCAAAAAAGACATTTCTATTATTATTAATGAAACCAGACTGCCCCAAGTAAATGACGTCAAAATTCTTGGCAGAATAATAAATAACTCGCTGACGGTCAAACATCATTTCGCTGGTATCGTTGAATCAGCCACAAACAACATCAAACTTTTCAAATATCTTACAAATGTCAAATCGGGTCTTCACCCACACAAAGCGCTAATTGTGCCAAGACCTCAGTCAACAAAATCCGTACGCTTCAAAACAAATTCCTAAGAAGGAGTTTAGGTCTTACTCCATCCACACCCGTCCCAATTATGTATGCAATAGCCAATGAACTGCCTCCAACTGAAAGAATGACATGGCTCACAGCCAAGGAGTTGATAAAAATCTTTGCCTTTAATGAAAACATTTCTCTATCCATCAAAACCCACCCTTTTCTAAAGACCAGCTACTCTAGTGTATACAACACCTTTTCACAAATTTTTGATCGTCTTGGTGTGGTTGACCAAAACCCCACCTTTTCCAACATCAATATTTTAACCAAAACCCTCCCTCTCACGAAATCATCAATGGCTAATGAAAGCATAAAAACCTATTTTGCTGAATTTTTACATAACTACAAAAATAGGGACTTTTTCATCCTTTACAGCGATGCTTCCGTGGCAGATAACAGTACGGGTTGTGGTATTTACAACCACAGCAACAACTCAGAACACATGTTTCGAATAAACTTCAAAGCATCTTCTACTTACGGCGAACTATACGCCATTAAAAAAGCCATCAACATAGCTGCTAATCAAAATGAAAAAAGTGTAGTTATTTTTACTGACAGCCTTACTTCCTGCAATATTTTAAAAAATCGCAAGTCGCGCAACTTTTTAGCACATCAAATCCACCAAGAAATCATCGCTGCAAATTTTGACCAAATTGATCTCATCTGGACTCCAGGACATGTCGGAATACCTGGGAATGAACGGGCTGATGTTACAGCCAAAAGGGCCATTTATGATGGTTGCCTCATAAATGCAACTCTTACCATAGAAGAAGCCACTAAACAAATTAAAAACATTATTTTTGATGAATGGTACAATGAGTTTCTCATCTTTTCTCAAAATAAGCCAAATCTTTTTGCGTCAATTTTTCAGCAAAGAAAAAGCAAAGCCTGGTTTGAAAGAGTTTTCTTATCACCCACCGAAATAAAAACTATAAATCGCATTTTTTCCGGTCATACGTATGACCAAGCGTATCTATATAAAATAAACGCCCGGAGCTCCCCGAGATGCATCTGTGGCCAAATTGACTCGTATACACATCAAGTCTTCCAATGCCAAAGACTAAGTAACTTAAGGACTGACTTTGACATCTTTACATATGCTAATAACTTTGACGATATCTTTAGTAATAATAATCTTGCCAAGATTACTCAGCTGATTAAATTTATCCAAAAAGCCAAGATCTCATTTTAAATATTATGATTAAGTATTTTTATTATTTTTGTTAATTTTGACAACAAATACTCAATTTGTATTTTCTCTTGTTTAATGTTAAACACTCGTATATATTTTATGTTCCTTACATGCGCTCCACCTAGCTCTAGCCGCTCAAATCGATTTAAAAAAAAAAAAAAAAAAAAATATTTGACTTCAAGTCACTCGATTATACATACTTGCAACACGCTTGCATTCACATCACTAATACGTAACACATATACGTATCACAATCACGCGAAGCTGTTGCACAAGGTTCTGGCCAATGGTATTACCACGTATGCAGTAGTGAAGCGTCATACAACACAGAATCAAGCTAAGCCTGGATTACAACATTCTTGGAGGAACAACCTGAATTATAGGTTCCATTGGGAACCTCTTCATTACATCAAAACCAAAAAAAAAAAAAAAAAATTAATTTGTAATTCATTTATTTTTCAGGTGGCAGGTGGATCATGATGGAACGAAGCAGTGGATACATGGTGGATTTCGGGGTAAGTATAAGTTTACGCTGCCGAAATCCTGTATCGTTTCGGCAGCGTTGGAACCATGTATGTACGTGTGTGTATCACTCGCTGTGGTGGCCGGCGCCCAGCGATGGATACATACATGAAAACTATTTGTATATTCAATTCTAATTTTTTGTCTTTTCAGATTTTATGGCAGTTTTCTCTATGCCCATCAATGAGCAGCCAAATATATGCTCCATCAATGGGCAGCTTTCTATATGCCCCATCAATGAGCAGCCAACTATATGCTCCATCAATGGGCAGCATTCTTTATGCCCCAACGGTGCATGGCACACAAATGTGTGACGCACATTAATGCCCTATTGTGGCATGGCGCATGGGCGGGTGGTACCATTTTTTAATGCGCCGGGGGTAGTACAATTTAATTAGTTCGATGTTGCAGTAGGATGTGGAACAGCCACACCGGCAACAAAAGACGCAAGTGATAAGTAGCGCTGCTTTAACGTCCACAGCAACGCATCTGCTGGATCATGGTTATGGTGGGACGTTAAAGCAGGCGCCATCATCCTCGCCAACTACGAATGCAACTGCGGCAACAAATGTGGCGGTGGCGACGGGATGACCACCATTCACCAGGAAATACACGTCAACGGTGGCGAGTAGAGATCGGATAGCTTCCCCACCACAACGGAATCCTACAAGCAAGTGAAACGACGCAATTGCCGAACAGAGTAACCATCCCCAGAAACATGCCAAACACTCAAATGGTGCTGGTGAAGATGCAAGTGATGTTGCCCACAACAATTCCAACATAAATACAATAAAATAAATTGCGGGTGAGTTGTGAGTATGCTTTATGTATAAGGTAGATTCTGTAGTGCTATTAGTAGTGGTTGTAATAGTATCGCCCGATGTTGCATTTCCTTACCCTGATTATTATCACCTTGAGTACTTTAAATTTTGCTAGTTTTATGTAGTTTGAGTGCCAAATTAATTTAAGAAAATGGTTTGTTTCGAGGAAATATGGCTTAGAGAAAAAAACTCATGTCCTGATCCCTAAGTTTTCGCCATTTCATCAAAGAAATACATATGATAGCTTTTACCCGTGATTTTCACTCGAAAGTTCCTCCGACTTAATTTCTGTCTGTTAGTTCTGATTTATACAATAGTAGAGCTCTTAGAGATAGTAATGTGGGTGTAAGTTACCCAGTTGCGATCCTTTCTTGCCCATATGTATATCCACTTAAGTATATGAATCTTTTATGCATAACCACCTTTTGTGAATAAACAAAATTAAGGCACGTCGATGAACTAAGTTTTGAACAACTCAATGAGGGCTTGAAGAAACATTGCTAGGGAAAAGGTTGTGCAAAATATTGACAGGACATTTAAAATTGCGGCAATTTACCAAAAAAACCCACTCAAAGGAATCTTCTCCATTACATGAATCGGTGAAGGGAATTATTTCTGCTGCGTTGGATTGATATCACCAGCGCAGCCAGGGCAATAATTTACTTAATCAGGATTTTCATTATTCCTTCACCTTTATTACATGGATTTCATCCGTAACTTCAAAATCCATAACTTCAAAAAAATTGCTAACCAAAGCTTATTCAAAAAATCTTCGATTTCGAAGTCGCGAAGGTGTATTTCAGGAGCCAAAGTTTTTCATTTTGTTGAATTTTGTAAGACTCTTAAGTTAATAACACGGTTATTTAAGAGCCAAAATTCTTCATTTTGTTGAATTTTGTAAGTCTCCAGTACCTCAAACTGTTGATGTAGATGACTCTGGGGGGTACTCTTGTTGTCTTGTGGTGTGTGCAAATGGATATGAATGTGATGCTTGGGTGATATGCGGCGAATGGTTGCGGAAAATTCTCAACGTCTGTGGCAGATCGGTTCGTCCGTCTGCGGTAGGGTTTCGGTTGGCCTCGTTCCGTTTGAACGAGTGCGTTTATTTTCTTGTAGCTGATCGGTTTGTCCGATTGCGGTGGGTATTAAAGAACTTGTCACATTTTAGTTTTGATTTTGTTAAGTCGCTTCGACTAAACTATGACCTCCCTAGTTCGTTAAGTAATTAGAAGTGGAATTAGGGAGATTGAGAAGTGGAATAGGACTAGTTTTCGCCATCGTTTCCGGATGGTAGTAGGACCAATTTCGTGATTGGTCTGGTAGTCTGCCCCCTCGCGGTATCAAGTACCACGACTCGGACTCGGTTATCTGGTCCATGATGTAACTGAGCGACTCGCCCTAGCCTCCATTCGTTGGGAGGCAGGTTGTCCTCCTTTAGAACGACTAGGTCCCCTTCTTTCATGTTGGATTGGGGCTGTTTCCACTTAACGCGCTTTTGCAGTTCTATGAGGTATTCCGTTTTCCAGCGTTTGCAAAACGTCTGATGCAGGGCCTTCAGCTTTTCCCATCGGTTGACGAGTGATGCGCGATTCTCGCTAACGTCAATCTCCGGTGGGGCTAATAGATGTCCTCCAACGAGGAAATGTCCGGGCGTGAGGGGCTCCAAGTTCGATGACTCGTTGGACGATGGACTAAGTGGTCGAGAGTTGAGGCAAGACTCGATGCGACACAGTAGGGTACTAAACTCTTCCAGGGTAAATTTATGATCTGATGCGATCTTTTTGAAGTGGGTTTTGAAACTTTTTACCCCTGCTTCCCACAGACCCCCCATATGAGGAGCGCCTGCTGGTATGAAGTGCCAGGTCAGGATCTGATGGTGGTATTTGGACAGGGTTTGATTGCGAGCGTCCGACAGAAATGCTTGGACCTCTGAGCGGAGGGCTCGAGAGGCTCCGACAAAGTTAGTTCCATTGTCGGAGTAGATGTTCTTTGGACATCCTCGTCTCGCAACAAATCTGTCGAACGCTGCTAGAAACGCTGCGGTACTAAGGTCGCTCGTGGCTTCTAAGTGAATAGCTTTGGTCGTGAAGCAGACAAAGAGGCAAACGTAGCCCTTTGATAGACGACACCCTCTTCCACTGTAGAATTTAATATCAAATGGTCCGGCGAAATCTACCCCGGTATTCGTGAATGCGCGTGAGAAGGTGGTGCGTTCTGGAGGGAGGTTCCCCATTAGTTGGGTTTGGGCTCGCTTACGGTAGATTGTGCACGCTTTGCAATTGTGGATGGTGGACCGGATCATATTCTTGACCCGTGGGATCCAATATTGCGTACGTAGGAGGCGCAACATGAGCTGGTTTTCGCCGTGGAGGGATATTTGATGGATGAATTGGACGAGAAGACGCGTAAACTGACAGTCGTACGGGAGAATTACTGGATGGCGTTCATTGAAGGCGAGATCCAGGGATGCAGACAGACGACCGCCCACTCTCAGTAGGTCATGGCTGTCAACGAAGGGGTTGAGAGAAAGGACTTCACTTTTTGTCCCAATGGGTTTACCGGTTTTTAAATCCCTTAGCTCTTCAGAATAATGTTTCTGTTGATATAATTTGATAATACGTCGAGTCGTAGCCTTAATTTCGTCGGGCGAAATGAGGTATGACTCCGCCTTGAAATAAGATTTTGTTTTGGGATTAGTTCTTTGAGAGAACCTCAAAATGTATGATATAACCCTCAAAGCCCTTGAAAAACTAGAAAACCTTTCGAGAATGTCCTCGTTATTGTGCATTTGCTTAGTTGTGTGCACTTGTACTCTCTTTTCTTCGATGTTTGTACCATAATATTTTTCTTGAGTTGGCCATTTTGTTTTGTCTTCTTGTAGCCAAGAAGGTCCCTGCCACCACAATGTGTTGTTCACTATATCCTTCGCGGATAGTCCTCGGCTGGCCATGTCTGCTGGGTTTGATGCAGAGTCCACATGTCGCCAGATTTGATGTCCCACCTTTTCCACAATCTTTGTTACTCTGTGAGCCACGAATGTTGACCACGAGCATGGTGGTTTTCTGATCCAAGCCAGAACGATCGTTGAATCGGTCCATAGATAAGTCTTGAAATTGCCTAAGTTGAGGTTTTCGCGAACCGATTCTATTGTTTCGGCCAGTAAGACTGCCCCGCATAACTCTAATCGGGGTAGTGATATCGTTTTAACAGGAGCCACTCTTGTTTTGGCCATTAATAAATGGACGTAGTTCTGATCCCTTACCTTGGCTCTTAAAAAGATTGTAGCTGCGTAGGCTTTTTCTGATGCATCGCAGAACCCGTGTATTTCCATCTCGTTGGATGGTGTGAAATGCACCCATCTCGGGATTCTAATGTTATTGATTTCGTCGTAATCCTGTGTGAAGCTTAGCCACCGATCTAGGGTTTGTGCAGACACCTTTTCGTCCCAGTCAGTCCCCTCTAGCCATATGTTTTGCATAAGAATTTTGGCTACTATGACTACCGGTGCCAGCCAGCCTAGTGGATCGAACAGTTTGGCGATGGCTGAAAGGATTGCCCTTTTTGTTATCGTCTCCCTATTTTCGATGGGTTTTGCCGTGAAGTAGAAGGAGTCTGAATGCGCGTTCCAACGGATCCCGAGGGTTTTAACCGTACTTGAATCCTCGAACTCCAGGAAGTCCTCATGTAGACGATGAGGTTTGGGTATGCCTTGCAATATTTTGCTGCAGTTGCGGATTGCGGACTCTATGCTATGTCCCCCTGCAAGCACGTCGTCGACGTACATGCCTGTCCGAAGAATATCTGCTGCCGTTGGTGACGAGGACTCAACGTCGTCAGCGAGTTGATGAAGGGTTCGTATCGCCAAGTACGGGGCGCAGTTGACTCCGAATGTTACTGTCCGTAATTCATAGACGCGTATGGGATCCCCTGGGTTGGGTCGAAAAACTATTCTTTGGAACTGTGTCTGATTGGGTTTTACCCATATCTGGCGGTACATTTTCTCAATATCGCTATTGAAAACATACTTGAAAAATCGCCATCGAAGAAGCAGAATGGTCAGATCGGCCTGAAGAACTGGGCCTGTATGAAGTACGTCATTTAAGCTTGTGCCATTAGCAGTAGGACACGAAGCATTGAATACCACCCGGACCTTTGTTGTAGTGCTTTCTTCTTTTATAACCGCATGATGGGGTAGGAAGTAGCAATCTGTGGAATGGGGTGGTATGATAGCGGGAACCCTTGACATATGTCCTAACGTCTCATACTCTGCTAAAACTCGATTATACTCGGTTTGTAAGGTCGGAGTCTTCGCTAGGCGCGTCTCATTTCTATAGAATTGGGAGCAAACGCCCTTTAGAGAAGGCCCTAAGCAAATGTTGTTAGGGAAATCCTCTTTAAATGGAAGGGCGACGATATATTTCCCATCGGAGTTCCGTTCCGTAGTGGCCTTGAAAAGTGCCTCGCAATAGGCGTTGTCTTCATTTAGTGCCCTTTTCTTAGGGACATCCTCCAACTTCCAGAAAGCGGTTAACTGCTTGTCCAGGTTTACTTCGTTGAAAAATGATACCCGTGTGTTGGTTGGTTGGGGTGCATCTGCACGACCGGTTAAGATCCAACCGAATACGGTTTCTTGTGCAAGAAGCGTGTTAAGAACGTTTTTGCGTATACCGTCGAGGATAATTTGGGGGTAAATGTCGCCTCCTAGGATGAGGTCGACTGGTTCATTAATGAAAAACCTCTTATCCGCCAGAATTAGATCAGGGAATGCCTGCCGTGTCATTGCGCTCACTTGGCAAGTAGGAAGATCCCCCGTTAATTGGGGTAGGACTAAGACCACTGTGTCGATGCTAACTAAGGGGTCGGTCAAGGAGCCTAATTGAATGGAGCATGACTCGTTCACCTGTGCTGACAGCGTGTTGTTTATCCCGGAAACTTGTACGTGCAAGCGTTTTGATGGGAGGTTAATTCTACGCTTCAGTCTTTCTGTTATAAATGAGCATTCTGAACCGGAGTCAATTAGGGCTCTAGCAGAAAAGTCGACCCCATTGTATTGTATTTTAACCCGGGCCGTGCCTAATAGTACCGCCTTAGTTGTATTAGCATGACAAGACGAGACATTACTAATATCTTTCCTCTTTTCAGATTCCAGACTGTCTCGCGCCTGCTGTGATGTTGAGGGCCTATCATCTGACGTATTTTGACGCCACCTCTGGTTAGTTGCTTTTGGCTGAGCTGTTGCCAAGTGGAGTAAGGTGTTGTGCCTTGCGTGACACGAGCTGCAGTTAAATGAACTTGTGCATCGTGTCACTGTATGTCCCGCCGACAGGCAGTTCAAGCAACAATTGTTGGTTTTGATGTAGGCTATTCTGTCTGCAATGGTTAGTCCGCGGAATTTCGGACAGTTTCGTAATTTGTGCTCTTTACTGTTGCACATTTTACATGAAGTTTTTGGGACGCTGGCTTGGTATACTCCAAGTTTCGCAGGCGTATCCCGTGCATTATTTTGACTCCTGGGTGCTTTGGATGGTTTGCTACCCCGGAGGTCAGAGACGGTTTCCAACGTTTGGAACCGATTGGACAGGAATTTGTCCATATCCTCCCATTTTGGAATCTCTGTTTTGTTTTCTAGGGTTTGTTCCCATAAAGCCAGAGTGCATTCCGGGAGTTTCGTGGAGCATAAGTAAGTTATTATCGCATCCCAATTCGAAATGTCAATTTGATGACATTGTAGTGACGAGATGCAATTGTTAATATCTCGCTGCAACTTTTTAATTGACGTTCCGCATTCATTATCGACTGCCGTCAAACTAAATAATGATTTTAGCTGAGTATTGACTAGGATACGTTTGTTTTCGTACCTTTCACTCAGATTTTTCCAGGCCGTTGTAAAACCTTCATTGGTCAAAGGACACCTGCGCACAATTTCTTTTGCCTCCCCTTCAGTTTTTTGGTTGAGGTGATATAACTTTTCAACCGGCGTAAGGCGTTTGTTTAATATATATATGGCCGTGAACAAGTCCCTAAAGGTTGGCCAAGAAAGGTAGTCACCCTTGAACACCTCGGTGTCGCACGGAGGGAGACGAATATTATTTTCTCTGCTGGAAGATTCAGAGACTTTAGGGGCAGGTGTGGCAGGTATGGATAGTCTTTCAACCCCAGCATTAATAGCTGCCATGCATTTCGCGTAACATGCGAAACATGTTTTATTTTTTTGCCGTAAAGACTGCAAGTCTTCTTTGGACAGGTCTGTGGAACTGAGAAGGCTTTCATAAGCCGTCTTGCTCTTCTTCCACAATGACTTCAACTCCTCTTGCTGTATTGCAAGGGTGTATTTGTCTGATTCTTCGACCTGTATATCACCAAAGTCTTGCTCGAATGTAACAATGCAGTCGGAGAGTCGTATGTATGTCTCCATTTTCTTAATTAATTTAAATATTTTGTCTCTTTAAGGAAACAGAGAATGGGAGTTGCTGACTCAGAAGTCGATTGCTTGGAAACTAAAGTGAAGCTATGTATGTGCGAGTGACACAGATAGAAATCTGGATGCCGATTTAATGTGTCCTTAAAATCGTGAATTAAAAAGTGATAGTGAAAGTTGCACAGATAGAAATCTCGGTACAGATTTAATGTGCTTGTGGGAAATAAATCGTGAATATAATTCCCTGAATAGCCAAACCAAAATATCGTGATATCCAAAACCAAAAAAATGTGAACGCAATTGGGTTTTTTTTCTCAAATATAAATGAAACTGTGTGAATTGTTTATTGATATTATTTCGATACAATTTATAAATAGGTATATTATTATAAAAAACAAGCCACCCAAGAGTGAATATATATTTGTGTATGACAACGTATTAAACAACCCAAAAAGGGAGTGTTCGCTTTATAATTATTCAAAGTTGTGTAGCGATCAATATCGCGAATTTTGTGATAAGTCTATAAAAAAGCATCAACCAAGTGAAAATTAGAAAAACAAAAACAATGTATGTAATAAAGAGTTTCCACTGTATGTGGCAAATGAAGGAATGTTCAGTGCAGTGATGTGTTTGTAAAAAAAAATTAAAAAAAAAATTCACTGACTGCCTGCCTTGAGCTGTGTCGGATAAGTCTTACCACTGGCGGGGGACTTAACCGATAGTCAAAAGGCGAAAGTGTGCCCACGTGAACACAAACTTTTCACTTGCTTTGTTTTCTATAAAACAATCACAAAACTCACGTATACGTTTCGACGTATATTGAAAAAAAAGTGGTGCATGAACCAAACAAAAAACCAACTTACCTTGTGATATTTGTAAATGTGATGTGATGAGATCTAAACGGACTGTCTGTATATGATGTTGTGATATGATTTGGTGATGTGCTGCACGATGATGTGATGTACGATGATGTGATGCACTGTGATGTGATGCACGATGATGTGTGTAGTGGACTGTATGTGTATATGTTACTCGCTGTGTACTCGTTCAGATGTATAGTTATATGTGGTGTTGTTTTGGCTGATAGATGATCGCTGGTTTGGTAATTAGAAAATTGTGATTAATGTTGATTTTCCGTGTTGGTTTTGCCAAATAATTCTGGTTCAAAATTTCAATTTAAATATTCCTGGCGAGATGGACCAATGTTACGGGCGGAGACGTCGCAATGGAGGGCGCGCTCGCACGTAATAATGTATAGAGGGAAGAAGAAGAAAAAGAAGTATGTGGCGAGTTAGTGCAAAAAGTAAACACTGAGTTTTCAAATTAATTAATTACAAATTGGTTTATTGGATGGTATGAATAAATTGAATAAATAAAGTGAACAGTGGAAAATGGAAAATGGATTTACAGTGTATTTACCTGGTTTGGCTGCTGGTGACTTGGTTGACGGTCGATGCTAAAGAGAAAGGCTTATATTTTTGTTTTCGGCTCGTACCCCCGGCGAATGCTTACTTTCGTTAGGTTCGAAAGGAGCGCGCAGTTATCGGTACGAACCTGAGTGCACTTTCATTTTTGAATAAGTCTACGAGGGACGACCGATATATTTAGGCCGATGGCCTAAACATATTAAACAACCGAAAAGTTAATCTTTATTATGAAATTTTCAGTTTTAAAAAAAACTCCCCAAATTCCTTGTTTGAAAGAAAAAATCGAAATACCACGAAATAACGTACTACCATGAAATTATGGACATTTACCTTACCAAGTTCGTCAAACGATGCTTTTGCGGCAGTATAACTGGGCGCCGTGCTGATATTGGCAGGTAATATGCTGCATCTATTCGCCCATTGTCCTTTATTAAACCATCATCATCCAGAAACGGAGTTAGTGCATATATGGTACTCGACCTCGATATTTGCTGATTTGTTTGTAATTGGCGAAGTTCGGCGGCGAATTCTTCCTCCTGTACACGACGGCATATACAATTTTCTGCTTCGGCATTTCAAAATTTCCTGGCTTGTGTATGAATCTGCGTACCCAACCTATGGCTCTCAAAACCTTGAAGAAAGAAGAAAATGTAGGTATATTCAGGATATACTCACCTTTTGGCATCATGAGGAGTAGAGCGTTCTTTTTCTCTTCCGTAGAGCAATCCTCGGACGTTAATTCAGCTGGTTCTGCCGGCCACTCTTATTTTTTAAGTTGCAAGAAATCTGGCCCCTTTGTCCATCTACAATTTTGATCAAAGTTGTACTGAGCTTTACCTCGGGTGGCTTCGTCAGCCACGTTTAGTGATGTCGATAACCACTGCCACTGAGAAGGTCCGGTTGACTCAAGAACTTCCGAAATCCGCCAGGCGACAAATTGCTTATACTCCCGTGTGGTGGACCTGATCCACAGCAGGACGGTTTTTCAATCGCTCCAATAGAAAACTTCATCCAACACTAAATCGTGGCACTTCTGTATGGATTTGGACAAGCGACATCCCAAGACAGCTGCTTGCAGCTCCAAGCGAGGCACCGTCATACTTTTTAAAGGTGCGCATCGTGACTTAGCTGCAACGAACACAACGTCGATCGTACTACTTTTGCATATGCGCAAATAGGCAACCGCTGCGTATGCATTGGAGCTACCATCAACGTCCAATTGAATTTGAAAACGATGAAAATTTCTGGAAACTTTCCCACCATGAAGTTCATTTTTGGTTGAGTTGTGGGAGCAATGGCTCAGCCCACTCCGTTTGCCTTTTAAATAGTGATTGCAACAAAAGTTTCGAGTAAATTGTGATATTGGCTAAAAACCCCAATGGATCGTAAATTGCCATTACTAGACTTAAAAGTTCACGCTTTGTTGGTGGGCGTTTGCAGTTCAACACGTCTCTAGCAATCTTGTGAAACTGTGTATGGAATTCAACGGAATCATCAATAGTATTCCAATACATGCCTAAAACCTTATCTATCGTAGGCTCGTCTTCCATATTTACGGCCGTCACCGACGTTTCTTCTTCGTAATAAGGCTTGAAGTTGCTTGTCATTGGACAGGAAATTTCTTAATTTAAAACCAGCGGTACAAATGGTGACGGCTTCTTTAACGTCTGCTGGGCTTCAGTTGAGTCGCTGAAGCTAATTACCAAGTCGTCGACATACATGTTAGAAACTACGGTATTAGGACCTCGAGGCATGGTTGACATGAATTTGGCAGCATTGATGTTCTTCACATGTTCCGCACAACATGGCGAACAAATGGCTCCGAATATCATCGAAGTCATCACGTAATTTCGTATCGGCTTAGTTGGGTCGCCGTCCCGCCAGAGAAAACGCTGCGGACTTTGATCTGCATCCCTTATTTTCACTTGTGAAAACATTTATTGGATGTCAGCTGCGACTGCCACAACACCCTGTCGGAATTTGTATACAATGACAATAAGAGATTGTGCGTGCTCAGGACCCTTTAACAAAACTGAATTTAATGATACGTTTGATGTAGCAGCAGCGGCGTCGAAAAGTACTCTTAGTTCAGGGCCGTGCGCAGGAATTAGCCTTGGGGGGGGGTTTTAATTTAGATTTGCATTCGCATACATTTTTCACTAAGATAAACATATTTGCTGAAACAGATACCCACACCCATACATCATAAATTTAAATGTTCTTTAACTTTTCTGAAACTGCATACTCTGATACCTAAAACTATACCCCAGAAAATTTTTTTGGTTGTACACATTTTTCTGTATTTGATAGAGAATTGGTGATATGATGGCATATGACAGCTAACTAAAGGTGCAAAAAAGGACTCCTTTCGGAGCCATAAAACGCTCATTTCTCAGAGCTTTACTCTCCAACATGAGCTTCTTTCGATTGCGATTTCGATGAATTTGAAGCGTTTTTTGACTCTTTTTAAATGAACTGCGGAGCCTTTTATTGGTGCTTTTCTGAACCTTTTTCGGAGCCTTTTATTCCTCCATTCTGAGGGTTTTTGGAGAATTTTCAAACGCCTTTTATTGGTGTTTTTCTGAAGCTTATTTGGGGACGTTTTTTATTTCTTTTGGGTCATAATTTCTTTGCGCAATTTTTCACTTCTAACTATTCTGCCGTCACCAATTCTGACTTTCTAAATTATCCCTATGAGCTACATGTGAACAATTTAATTAATTGTCCAACTATATGCGCCAATGATGTTCTTATTTATCTGAAAACCTTGACATTAACCTTTTAAATGCGGTCCTGATAGGATTCCTACATGCTTCTTGAAGAAGTGTGGTAACATTATTTACAAACCCCTTACCAATTTGTTCAATCTGTCACTAAAGTGTGGTGTTTTTCCAAAAGCATGGAAAGAGTCGTTTCTTCTACCGCTTCATAAAAGCGGAAGCAAAGCTTCTATAGAGAACTATCGTGGCATAGCAAAGCTTTCTGCCATCCCAAAAGTGTGTGAAGCTATTGTTACCAATCAGTATACGAATCCTATCTCTACCTTGATTTCCGACTGTCACCACGGGTTCTGTACGGGAAGGTTCACCGTTACAAACTTATTTGAATTTACTTTGATTTCAGCAAAGCTTTCGATAAAGTGTGTCACTCTTTATTTATTCATAAACTACATCAGTTGGGTTTCGAGCCGGGTCTCAATTGCTGGATCTCTTCTTACCTTAGTGACAGATCACAAAAAGTAGTGTTTAAAAATTGTGAATCCGATGTTATTTATGTCTCCTCAGGAGTTCCTCAAGGAAGCCATCTGGGCCCGATTCTGTTCTTATTGTTTATAAATGATATTTCTACAGTAATAGAAAATGTTAATGTATGCCGACGATGTAAAGCTTTTCACGCCATTCGCTTCATTCGAAGATAGAAATAAGCCAATCAGATTTCAATACACTAGTTACTTGGTGCGATTTAAATTATATCGACAGCCACACTGCAAAACCCTGTATGTCCAAAACCAAAAAGTTGTCAGGAGAGGAAAAAAACTGTGATAATTATAACGTATGTATATGAGCGACGGTTATTTCATTTCACCACTGGAAAGAAACGGGAAGTTGTAACCCGATTTTGACTGAATTTTAATGTGGGAAATATCACGATCTATGGGAAAGGCTCAGAACCTTATTTTTGGAAAAATAGTGACTTACGGGGTTTTGCAGTGTGGCTGTCGATATGCTGCTTAATCTAAAAAAATGTAAATTCATGGGTTTTTCGAGAGGAATTTCTCAGCCAGCTTCCTATACAATTTACAATCATAGTCTTGAGAAAGTGTATTATTTTTTTGACCTTGGGGTTACTAGCGTAACAGTCAATAAAGCTAGAGGCGTTCTAGCATTTGTTAAACGATGGTCTAAAGAATTTAGCAACCCTTATGTAACTAAAACTCTTTACTACATTAGTCAGACCATTTCTTGAATACGGTTCTATAATTTGGAACCCACGTTACCAGGTCCACGTGGATCGCTTAGAATCATTTCAAAAACAATTTTTACTATTTCCCTTAAGAGATCTTCACTGGGATCCCTTGTATAATTTGCCATCGTACCTGTGCCAAGATACCTGTTGTCCAGACCTAACAACAATACTGGGTTAACGTTGGTAAAGCTTTCAACTGGCAAAAACTTTAAATGTGGAAAATGTTGTTTGTCGAATGACTGACTTGGCAAATCAAGTGACTTGACCGTATGAACTTTCTTCAAATAAAACTCCGCAGCACTATCTTTTATCGCTAAAGAAACTTCTTTGACTAGACTTTCGCCATACCATTGCAATGTAAGTGGCATGCTACGACCACGATGACCTCATTGGTTGGCAATATTTTCTTCTAATAACGTGATAGATAACCCTTCGTCAAACATTGCGTAGGCAGACAAACTACCTTTTGGACCATACAAAGTGATGGGCACGATTTTAAAAAGTGTCGGTTACCCATCAGATGTACAGTTCACAACTCGTTTTGCTTCTTTTAGCAGCAGATACGGCGGATGACGATGTGTTTTGATGTAGCGACTTGTGATGCATACGCTTACAACCTTCCAGTGTGCATTCTTTACGTTGGCGACAATTGCCTAAATTATGCAATTGCCTAAATACTGCAATCGCCCAGCTTGTGTGCCTGACCACATTTTATACACAAAGCCTTGGCTTCAGGTTGTACTTCGTTACTATGCCAGACCCCACGTGCACTATTTGTACTAGAGGTTGTTTGACGTGTACCGGTTTTAGGCTGCGCATCTGGCGTAAGCTGCACGACATTGGCTTGAATAGAGCGGAGCGACACGTCTGACACCCCTGGTAACAAGGACACGACCTTTGCAATTTCGCTAAGCCAGTCAGCAAACTTTTTCACTGTGGGGAAAGGTTGAATACTTGTAGCGCGTTGACTCCACTCATATTGTTTTGATGGCGGCAATTTTGCAACCAAACACTCCAGCAACGTAGGATTCATAAGGTGATGAGCACACCTTGCCGCATTAAAAAATGCAACCATAATCCTAGCGCGGTTAGAAAAATCTAAAATCTGATCTAACTGACTTTCACTGATGCATGAAAACTTTCTGTAATTGGGCTTTAATTAATCAACTTTAGCTCCTGAATCACCTTGGGAACATCTGCAGGGTATATAAACAGGTTGGCGGCAGAATTATCCATAAAAGTCAAAGTACCTGTATTAAATGTTGACGTTGGTGGCCTACGTGATGAAAACTGCGTTGAGGACAAATTTTGAGATGTGTGCGTTGGCGGTAAGATCGGCGGCAGATGTGTTGATGCCAATAGATCTGTTAACGTTTGTGGCGGTGGCGCAGCGCCGGCGTCGTGGACCGCGTTGGCAGAGCTGTCTCCCCTTGCTTGCTTACTACGAGCTGCGTCACTTCTCAGCTGTTCGACACTTTCACACAATGACGTGATGCTCGACACCAATAATGTAATTTGGTCAACGGGTATGGCCACTGGCGTATTTCCTGAGGTACCATGCTGATCATCATTGCTTTGTTGTTCTTCCATATCTGGTGCTAACGTGTCGTCGTTTGTAGACCCGTACTCTGAAGTTGCGCTTATGGACTCTGTGCTACCAGCCGCTTTTTTAGATCTTGTTATTATCGGCATTTACTTCAAAGACTCCGAGAAAACAAATTTTTAAACAATGTTGGCGACTAGCTTCCAACTAAATTAAAACACATCAAATTGTAAAGATTTTAATATTTATTTTGGCATGTTAAAAATTTGATGTTTTCCCAGCGCCTGTAATTTGCGAATGACATGGAATTCAATATATATTTTTCGACATTCAACTTCAAGTAATACATATGTACACATTATTTTATTCAAGGTCAAATAGGTTATTTACACATTTAGTTGTTGCATTTTAGAGGATTCGAATATTGCATTCCCCTTCCGCGACCAATTCACATGCATAAATATAAAGCAAAGTGTTTGTGATGTATTACCAATTAAGTGTGTTGAGTGGATTTCAATTCAATTTCAATTTATTTAATCATTTTGTACAAGTAAGACTGTTGTCTCTTAAAGTACATCAACATTTGGAAATAAAGATAATAAGTAAATATATGTTAAAATACGATTACAAAACAGTAAATTACTTAATTATACAATTTTTTGAAAATGAGTTAAGACAACAAAAGAAAAGAGAAGAAAAAGAGAAGAAAAATTATATAGATCATACTAGACATGTATTTATGTATTGTATGCATGTTTTATATTAGATTGATTATCTAGATTAGATTAATAGAACTAATCTTAATAAAATGAAGTTGTGGGAACCAGTTATATACTTTTTCCTACTATTGCAAAAATTCAAATAATGCCAATTTAAAGCGTCTACTATTGCGTTCATTTTTTATTTTATTTGGTAATGAGTTCCAAAGTTTGATAGCACTAACAAAGAATGTTCTAGATGATGTGAGATATTTGTACCATGGAAGTTTAAGATTGCAAGTTCTGTCTGATCGAGAAAAACTTAGGTTTCTAAAAAGATAATCAGGCTGCCTTCTATGAATTAGTTCATTTAAGAAAACTAAATTGCGGTAATTTAGAAAATTCACAAGGCTGCAATTAAGAATTTTGATGGAGAACTCCGATATATGGTCAAATTTGCGTTTGGAAAATATATATCTAGCACAGTTATTTAACGCAAGTTGCAGCTTTCTCTGTGATTCACAATCAATATTGCTGAATACGGACGCCCCAAATGATATCAGTGGAACTATAAGAGTTTTCACCAGCTTTAATTTAACATTTATTGGAACAAAGTCCGCAGTGTACCACAACTTTCTTAATACAAAGTATATCTTGCTCAAAATGTAGTTTATATGGTCCTTGCACCCAATATAGGAATTTAATTTAAACCCTAGGCTAGTAACAACGGGCTCATAACAGACTGACATGCCTTGTAAGGAAAGTGATGGCAATGTTTTAACCAATTGCCAGGAATGTGTAAAACACGTGGCCTTTGTTTTGGATGCGTTAAGATTCAGTTTGTTATCATTTGCCCAATAAGAGATACTTTCAAGGTCTTCATTCATTCTAAAAACTAAGTCCTCTGATAAACCAATCGCACGTGATAGGTATACCTGAGCGTCATCAGCATATAAGTGTATCGATACACTCCTGCAGCAATGAGTCATATCATTGATGAACATCGTAAACAAGATCGGACCAAGTATTGACCCCTGTGGTACCCCCGAATCCAGACGCTTCATTTCTGAGCAACTGTTGCCGACCACTACTTTCTGCCACCGATTACGTAGATAATTTTCTAGCAACCTCACAGCACTACATGAGAAACCGAAGTATTTACTTAGTTTTATTAAAAGAATAGAATGATCTACTGTATCGCAAGCTTTGGAAAAATCTAAAAGCGCCAGAACAGTTAAATCACCTCGGTCATACGCTGGACGTATGTCTTCAATAATTTTAAGCAAGGCTGTATTGCAACTATGAAAAGCTCTATAACCAGACTGATTTTCACTTAGAAGTCTATTGGCATTAAGGTACTCCGTGATTTGTGCAGCTATTAATTTCTCCCAGATTTTTGACAGTACCGCAATATGCTGATCGGGCGAAAATCTGTTGACAATGTAGCCGACGGTTTCTTAGCTACTGGAATGACTTTCGCTATCTTCCACGAGCTGGGAAAGGTCGATGTTGTTATAGAAAAGTTAATAATATGTGAAAGCGTTGGGGCTATACTCTGGATTATTAGTTTCAAAAATTTAAGGCTGATACCATCATCTCCAACTGCATTAGATTTAATAGCACGCATACATCTTATAATATCGCCTTCTATAACCACACTAAACTGAAACAGATTTACTGGGTTGTATACCAAAGTTTCATTTATTTTAAAGTTCACATTATTTTGGAACTTACACGACTGCAAGAAGAAATCATTCATATTATCAGGGTTCAGGTCGCAGCTTGATTTAATTTTTCCTCCAATGCCCAGAGCTTTTAGATTTTTCCACAGACTTTTTACCGGCAAATCAGTATCAAGCTTTGCCTGGAAGAATCGTTTCTTTGAATTCCTGACTAATAAAGTGGCGCGATTCCTGGCTTGGCGATACAAATCCCAAGTCGTCTGTGTATTGTCTTGCTTCCAACAGTTGTACCACTTGTTACGCGCTTTGATAGCCGTCATTACTTCATTCATGAACCACGGTTGTTTCTTGTTTTTTATTCTCACTTCTTTAAGTGGAACATATTTATCAAATAAGTATAAAATTTGTGTATGAAGGAAATTAAGCTTTTGATTTATATCAGGAAGGAACCAGGCACTATTCCAATGCAAAATGCTAGCCTCATACGAAAGCTCAGATAGATTCACTGATTTAAAATCTCTGTAATAAAATTGCGTTGCAGTTTTGCAGCTGAGGTCAATGTTATAGGATATGAAGAGCATATCATGATCAGATACACCAGCAAGCGAGAATTGGTCATAATGAACTACCTCGGAGCTGTTAGATGTGCATATTAAGTCTAGCAAGCTAGGTACACAGTTAGGTGAAAACCGTGTGGGAAATTTATTAATGATATCTAAGCCAATGGACTTTAAGTTATTCATTAATTTTAGCGATCGAGAGTCATTAATCAGAATGTCTATATTTAAGTCCCCACAGAGTAAAATATGCTCATATTCACACGTAAGTTGGGCCAGTTGCGAGAATAAATTATCCATCTCAAATAATTTGCTAGGGTTGTACGCGCATATAATTAAACATTTATTATAACTACTACCAACTTCCATAATTATGTACTCTACTGGGTCATTCAAACTTGATTTAAAAATAATTTTTTGGGGAATTTTCGTTTTGCAATATATTGCAACTCCCCCACCTCTGGCACCAGTTTTCCTGTCATTCCTAGTCAACCTGTAACCATGCAATTCATACAGATAATCTCCAACATCTTCGATTCGAACACCTAAATGAGGGTTAAAGAATATACATATGCAAATTGAAGTTAGATATGACACAGTTGCCTTTGTGATTATTTAGGGTAATCCATTTTATGTTGAAGATAATAATTAGTAATTTATATCGTTGTTTGCAGTGACACCGCGTCCACCCTATTCACGACGTGGACAACGCAAGTGAACATGGAATTAGACGTCTACGTTGATAGTGTCAAGCTACCAACTGTCTCACACCCCAAAATCTTAACCGCAATTGCCAATAAAGTCCAAAGCCGTATCAAAATTCTCAGGTCGCTAGCTGGCAGCACTTGGGGTAAAGACAAAGAAAGGTTAGTTGCTACTTATAAGGCAGTTGGTCAGCCGGTGCTGAGCTACGCGACGCCAATATGGTCGCCGGGGCTTGCTGACACCCACTGGACGAGGCTTCGGGTCCTCCCGAACACTACCCTTAGAACCGCCAGTGGGTGTCTTCTTATGTCTCCTGAGCATCATTTCCACAACGAAGCGAAACTGCTCGGCGTTAAAGAGAACAGTGGGATGTTAACCCGGCAACTCCTGTTCAACTGCTGTAAACAATAGCATCCGAACAGACGCCTGGTCAACGAGAATCCATCCCCCAGGAGTATAAGAAGCCATATACGCAAACATTTCGATGAGATCCGGCACATGATTTCCACGCCGTTTGATCCTAGGGTGCACCGGCAGGCCCTCACCCTCATCCACACCAATTCGGTAAATTCGTTTGTCAGCTCTCTCCCAGCGAACGTCGTTCTTCAGGAACCAACACCACCCGTTGCCGAAGAGGAGCGCGAGCTGCCTAGGGAGACTAGGGTGATGCTGGCCCAATAATACTAACCACCTTTTTGTCAGCTCAACCGAGCCTACTCTTCTAACACCCATATCCTTCTTGTCCACCCCTGTCGAAGCCGCTAAGTTTCTAGCACTTCCGTTAAAAGAGTTTGATGATATTACGGGGTAAGATGCTGACTATCTAGGTAGGGCTAAGTAGCGCTACAACAACAACAACAACATTTTTGTGGACAGAAAATACTACAAATTTTATACGCATCATAGTTTACAAGAATTAATAAACAATATAAACACTTTTTTACGCAAAGTCTCGTGCGCGTTTTCATTTTATTCGCTTTTGCGCATACACAGCATAACTGAAATAAAGACAATAGGCTACACGAAAGTCTTGTTCCTGAAATGAAAATTTTGTTGCCATTGCTCCACATTAAACTTGGCATTGCTTAAATGTAAAAGGGGGGGGGAAGGGTAAACTAATGAGTCGTCAAGATTTTGATCAAGTTCTGACAGACCGAAAATTAAATGCATGGCTCGCATTAAAAGCAGTCATTAAAGAGTACTTTTGGCAAACACAACTACAGGGAATCTGTTGCAAACATGTTGACAACTTTCGATGAAATTGGGGTGAATATGTCGTACAAAATTCATCTCTTGCATCAGCATCTGATCAACTCTCTCAACAGTTGCCAACAGAATCGGATGAGCAAGGCGATCGTTATCAACAAACTGCGCTTCCCTTTTAAATAAGGTAACTAGATTTTTCTAATATCTTTGTAAGAGTACACAATTTAAACATGTTAACGATTGAAAACTTTTTTCGTTTCAGGTACAGAGGAAAGAAATCTCCAGATACAATACTCGCTGAAATTTGTTGGTGGTATAAAAACA
The DNA here is from genome assembly GCA_951509765.1 of Sphenella marginata. NCBI lineage: Eukaryota > Metazoa > Arthropoda > Insecta > Diptera > Tephritidae > Sphenella > Sphenella marginata. Next base: position 65,436,548 of record OX608079.1, on the reverse strand, counting down.
CATTTGAAGAAGAGGAAGACGAAGAAAAAGTGGAGGAAGGGGAAGACAAAGGTGAAATTGCAGAACATCAGTTGGACGTATTTATCAACCTTTCTGATGATGATGATGCTGAAATATTGAATGTCGTTGATTACAAAACTCACAACTGGCTAATTGTAGCTGACTTCAAGGTACTGACTATTTTAATGGTATGCAGGGTGGAAATACTAAGTATCCGTGCTATTTCTGCGAATGGAACAGCCGAGCTACTAGTCTACACCACAAACAAAAAGACTGGGCTCCACGTACATCGTTTGTAGTTGGTGAAAAAAATAGTATAAATATTTCCTTAGTTAATCCAAAAAATATTATTTTACCACCGCTTCTCTTAAAACCGGGTTTAATAAAACAGTTTGTCAAAGCACTGGATAAAAATGGTCAAACCTTAGGAAATACTAAAAATTGAACAGCGTTATGTTGAAAAAAAATACAATAAGTATGCTCGAATTCGATCAAGAAACAAGAAAGTGATAGCATCTCGAATTTGTATTTTCAAGAATTTCAGGGTTGCCATATATTTGTACGTAAAAAATTTGAAAACGAAGTGATGGGGAAAAACCGCAAATGAGATAGTGTTTTATGGGCCAAGATGAAACCAAAAAATCATGTGAGAGCCCCTGCGTGTTTTTTTTCTGATTTTGTAGCACTGTGTAATTTTCAAAATCACGTTCACATTATTATTTTTGTGAGAGCTCATAAAAGTATATGTTTAAAATATTAAAAACACTGTATGTATCTTTATAAAGGTAATATTTTGGTCATGTGCGAATAATTGATTAGGAGGTATACTTCAAAATTCCTGCTTTTTATATGAAAATGGGAATTAGATCTGATTTCTATAGGACCCATTTTTTGGAAAAGCTAAACATCACTATCGACCATCATCCGGCTTACTGAATTCAAACGCAAGATTTTCTAGAATCGAAGAAACGTGTCACTCTTTTATAATTAGACTTTTGTTTTCTACATTTTTAGTAAAAAGATATTTATTCATATTTGCGGTCTTAATAGTTTAAACATTGGTGAATACTTTTGGGGTTTACGGGGCTTAGGGCATTCCCAAATGGGTATAAGGTAAATGTCCATAATTTCGTGGTACTAAGGAATTTTCTGACTTTCTACCTCTCTTGAGTAAAAACGGATGAAGGAAAACTAAAAAAGTAAATTTTTTCCATTGAGTTGATCTATTAAGATAGCTTTCCACTTAATTTCAAACAAAACTAACAAATGTTTTATTTTATATGAATAAAAATGTGTGAGTACCTCAAATGTCCCTAATTTCGTGGCAAAAATTTTGTGATGTACCTTACTTCGTGGTAAAGTGTCCCTAATTTCGTGGTATTTGGTTAAACTCTAATTTTATGGAAAATAAAAGTTATTTTAAACGCAAATTCCTAAAGATACACAAATTTATTTATTAAAATTTATGTTCAAAAATTTTAAATCTTAAATAATTTTTTCATTGTTATTGTATTTATGAAAAGAAAGCGTTTTAAGACCAAGTAAGAAGTAAAAAATTACTTGTAAGCAGACCTATTAAATTTGATTAGTACTTAGTAATCAATTGATTAAACGGATTTTGTAATTGTTAATGATTATTTCAATTGGTTTTCGAGAAAAGGCAATTAGTAATTGATTACGATTGAAAAAAATAAAAAAAAATAAAAAAAAAACCAATCAAAAAATATTAATTTAGCTGATGTAATTTGTTACTTTTCTCAAAATTACTTTTATTTATTATTACAAAAAATGGTTTTTTTTTTAATTTTTGTGTTTTTTTGGTCTTTTAAGTTTTTTTTTATTCTTTAACAAAATAAAATAACATTAAATAAAAAAGTTGCAAAACAAAAATAAACAATAAAAAAAAATTAATTCAATTGATGTAACTTATTTTTTTTATTTCAAAAAATGTTTTTTTTTTAATTTTTTTGGTATATTTCTAATTTTTTTTGTATTTCTTTAATTTTTTATTTTTTTTAAATTTAATTTGGTTTTTTTATTCTTTATTTTTTATTTTTTGGTTTCTTGTTAACAATGTATGTAAATGCGCAGTATACCACGAAATTAGGGGCATGCGATAAAATTGATGTACGCAATTTCGTGGTATCGCTTTAAGCGGTAATATGAGTTTTATATATACATTTTTTTGTTTATTATCGCTATTCATTCATAACAAAAGCAAAAAAGTATAAATCTTGAAAAATATTGACGAATGGGTTAACAAAAGTGTGCCACGAAATTACGTCAAAATCTTTCTCAGGGGTTTATTTAATAATTAAAATACTTAAAATAATAGGGTATCTTATGAAATGTGAAAGAAAATAAGGAAAACATAAAGTATTATATTCCCATAATTTCGTGGGTACCACGAAATTAGGTACATCACAAAAAACATGTGTCCCTAATTTCGTGGTATTTAAATATTAAATAAAATGTAAATGAAAAGTTATTGAAATAAGTTTTGCAGTAATAAAAACATTTAAGAAATGTTAAATCAAACCAAAAAAATTATAGTCAAAAAAAAAAATTGAAAGATAAAATTTTTACAGGCTTAACAAAATCGACTGCTCTCCTTAACAGTTTCCTTAAGAGGCCTCCCTACAAAAGGCTCATTTTCTGAGCTTCCAACTTTATAATGCTTGTTATTTAATAGGTTTAATATTAAAAAATTTGTAAAATATCCATTATTACACCCGAAAAGTTAATCTTTATTACGAAATTTTCAGTTTTAAAAAAAACTCGCCAAATTCCTTGTTTGAAAGAAAAAATCGAAATACCACGAAATAACGTACTACCACGAAATTATGGACATTTACCTTAATGCGGATCCTGACTACTTACGCGTGTCACTGCCGGAAAGTAAAAAAAACTCAGACGTTTTGTTTTTGTATCGAAGATCACTTTTATTGGTCGTACGGGAGCGCGGATTATGCGTGGTGTTGTCGCAGTAAGTTTTTTAAACTTATGTGTGTAAACAATAAAAGGTTTTGACACTTTCTTTTGTGTGTACTTCTGTGTGTTGCGTGTGATGTGTTACATTGTGTCTAGTGTTAAGTGTTGGATAGGTGTGTTGATGTGGAGGCTGCGCCCTCTGCTGGCTGTCATCCGTGTACTCATTTAACCAATTGGTGTACTATTTGTTAATTCATTAATTCGTCTTTATTTCATAGGGTTAATTAAGTTACATTAATGGACAATATAATATAAAAGTTATTAAAGGTTAGCGCCAGGCACGTGCACTCGAAGATTCCAGATGTCAAGAAGCGAAGTAAAAGCAAGTACTGAAGAGTGGCCAACAGTTGGGTGTTGATTTTTGAAGTTGCCAGATCCAGTACTTATTGTATATTAGTAAATCAATACAACATTACTTAACACTTTCCCTCTTTTCAAATAAGGTACATTTGGCTTATCTTAAATAATATCAGTTGTATATTTCATGCACGGCTTGCGGCGTCTTTCTGATCTTCTTATGGTAGGTGGTACCGTCGTCTTAGACTGGTCCACCGCTGGAGTTCTAGGTGATGGGGCTGCTTCCGTTTGTGCAGCCTGGGACGGTGCAACTATTGAACTGGTGGCTGCAGCTGCGTTATTAGAGATCGGGATGTCTGGTGAATGGTTGGATGCTGGTGTTGCGGTGTGTTCGATCTCAATGTCCCAGTCATTTTGCGGACTTGTCAATGTAGCTTTATTCGGAACATTTGAGTTGTCTGCTCGTATTTGATTTTGGTGCCTTCTAATAACTTTGCGTGCTGTAGTCACTTCGTACATCATACGCCCCAAACTTCGTAGTATGGTTCCTTGAACCCAACGTAGCTTGCCAGAAAAATTACGAGCATAGATAGCTTGACCCTTGCTAAATTTAGACGTTGTCTTCGAACTAGGCTGTGTCTTAGGTAGCAGGGCTGATAACAAACATCGCGGTTACCTTCCGTGTAATAACTCCGCTGGCGATTTTCCCTATAAAGGGTTAGGTGTATACCTATAAGTTACCAGGTATTTTAAAAGAGAGTTATCTTTGGTTTGCCCCTCCTTTTGGATTTTCGAAAACGCCTCCTTAAAGCTCCTCACAAACCTTTCCGCGAGTCCATTTGAGGATGGGTGAAATGGTGCAGTTGTTAGCTGCTCAATGTTGCTTAGTTTGCAAAATTTTTGAAATTCAGAGGACACAAATTGTGGTCCGTTATCTGATACTAACGTCTGAGGTAATCCTTCTATTGCGAATATTTGCTGTAACGCTGCAATAGTTCTCTCGGATGTCGTGGATGCCCTCTGTACAACATACGGGAAATTAGAAAAGGAATCTACCACTATTAACCACATGCTTCCATGAAATGGACCTGCGAAGTCCACATGAACTCGTTCCCAGGGTACTTTAGGTTCAGGCCAGGGTTTGAATTACCGTTTGGGTGCGCTAGCTACTGCTCTACACACCGTACATGATTGACATGTTTTTTCTATCGCTTGATCAATATTTGGAAACCATAAATATCGGCGAGCTAGCTGTTTCATTCGACTACTTCCCCAATGACCGTCGTGCAATAATGTTAATATTTTTTGGTGCAACTCGGAAGGTACCACGACTCGACTAAAATCGGTTTGCAAAGGAATGACGCCTTTCTGGCAACTGAGTGCTAAGCGTCTGTCGTAGTATGGCTTCAATGCCTTTTGAGATACCGTGAGATGTTCCGGCCACCCTTCTTCGATCATACGCTTTACTACTTTTAGTGTGGGGTCGGATTCCGTCTTGACTGCGATTACCTCCGGTGAGAGCGGCAACGACTCTACCGCCAAAGCATTTACTTCGTAAATATCTATCATTTGCCTTTCTATCTTATCGAATTCTACGTCCTCTCCCGCGGGCAGTCTAGAAAGGGCGTCAGCGTTGGAGTGTTGCGATGTATGGCGATGTCGAATTGTATAGTCACAACTCTGCAAAAGTATGGCCCATCTTTGCAGTATTTGCAAGGTCATGGTCGGTAATTTTTTAAATGGATGAAATAATGTAGTTAATGCCTGATGGTCGGTTTGAAGCTCGAAACGTCTACCGTATAAATACTGGTGGAATCGCGTTACGCCAAATATTATAGAGAGTGCTTCTTTTTCGACTTGCGAATAGTTACCTTGGCTCTTAGTTAGCGTTTTAAACGCAAAAGCTATGGGTTTTTCTGAGCCACCCTCATATCGGTGCGAAATGACAGCGCCGATTCCTAGTTTTGAGGCATCTGTCGCTAATACAATAGGCAGCGAGTGGTTATAATGTACTAATTGTGTTGCCTTTACGATTGCCGATTTTAGCTCTAAGAACGCTGATTCCTGTGCGGCCCCCCATTCGAACTTAACTGTTTGACGACGCAGTGCATTCAATGCCGCGGCCTTTGATGAAAAATTAGGAATAAATTTATTATAATAATTTATTTTGCCAATGACACTTTCTACCTCTTTAACGTTTGATGGTATAGGCATCATTTCGATCGCTTTGATCCTTTCAGCGGTTGGTCGTATACCTTTAGAATCTATTATATGTCCTACATATTCTATCTGCTCACAAGCGAACTGACATTTATCTTTTTTGCATCTTAACCCATACTGGTTAAGTCGTTTAAATAACTCTTTGACGTTATTTAAATGTTCTTCCGATGAACTACCGGTGATGATAATATCATCAAGATATACCGCACAACCTGAAATTCCCTGAACCAGCTCCTCCATTAATCTCTGAAAAATTCCCGGGGCACTGGCTACGCCGAAAGGCATTCGTAAAAATTGGTATAGACCGAAAGGTGTGTTTATAACTAGATATTTTCTGGTCTGATAATTGGATTTGAAGATACGCTTCGCTAAGGTCAAGCTTCGAAAAGAAAATCCCCCCTTTAAGTTTCTGAAACCATTCTTCAACTCTCGGGATAGGGAAACGATCAATTTCCAGCTTGGAATTAACATTTACTTTGAAATCCCCACAAACACGAATTTTCCCATTAGGTTTATTAACTACGACTATGGGGGATGCCCACTCACTAGCTGAGATCGACTTTAAAACTTTTGAGTCTACTAACCGATCAAGTTCAGAACGTACTTTGTCATACTGTGCAAACGTTAAATGATATGGCTTACTAAATTTCGGTTTTGCCAACATTGCAAAAAGTTGATGACGTTTTTGTCAGTGAATGATGTTTTTTCGAAAAAAAGGTGTCTATATTCAAATATTTCTATAAATGTAAATATCTGTCACAAACTTGTGTGTACATGCAGGGGGACAGTAACCTCTCCTCGACTAAACTTACTGTTGCATTAAAAGTAATAACCGTAGATCGTTTTTCTTGAAAATAATAGATGTTTTTGTACTTTTCTAATAGTTAGTAATAATATTGATCTTCAAGTTGTCAAAGAGCTTAAACATATACGCAGACTTGGAAAAAGATAAAGCTGGATGGACTTTAGGTAAAATACTGTTCAAAATGCCTTAAAACTATTTGTTTGCAAATGCAGTTGCAGGATTGCATTTATAAAAATCTTTTCAGCAAAATGGAAATATGTAGGTACAACTCGGATTCGGAAGAAATGGCAATACGTTCTACAATTGTATAGCAAAGACTTACGAAAGTCAGCAATAAACTATTATCAAGACATATCCGGATATGATGCGTTTGCATCTCATTTAAAAAAAAAAATACAATACTTTTTTGACGGGACGCTACTGATTTTTTTTTATTTTGTCAAGGCTACTAGATGTGTTTTGTTATATTTCAGTCAAAACAAAAGTATCACATATACATATATACATTACATGAAAGAGTTATAAGACTAAACAATTTTTTTGTATCCAAATTTTTTGAGATGTAAGCCGGACTTCAAAATAAATATAAAAATTAAGTACGATTATTTTACCCCACATGTGTAGCTTATGCGTTTTCGGTAAAATATAAAAATGAAATTTGCTTTGACTCTTCTCCGATCCTAAAGGTGACGAATATTGCTTTTGAATTATGTAAGCAGAAATTTCGAAAAATATCTTCCAGGTACTGGCTATTTCTTTACATAATAATAGAGTTCTCGAGCTTTTTTATTTTTAACCAGAAAGCCGAATTCTAAGTTCGTTTTTTATGAAATATCTTTCATTGTTTAATCTCCATGATCAGATACCAGTTTGGGTGATTTTCGTTAGCATTCCTCGAACTCTTCAGGAAAACCCGTTAGAAAACCTTCCTAACCTAACCTAAGGGTATCTACAGTCTTTTGACTTCCACTGTAGTTTTATGCTCTCAACCCATATGATCCCAAGCAAATTTTAGGAATTTTAGTTTTCGAGATACGAGGTGTTCGATTAATCGAACACTGGGCACAAGTAGGTGTTTTTATTTTTAATTTTTTTCATCTGGTTATGGATTATCTGAGTAAAAAATGAAATTATTTCAAGGTAACGATTTATTAAATAACTTTTAAAAGAACAATGAATATATTGCTCAAGTTTACTTTTTTAAATGATATGACTCAAAACAATGGGTGTGTAGTGCAACGTTACATCTCTTGCATATGAAAGAACTAGGCTTGTGGCACAGGTGCTGTCCGACAAGTTTCGGGATATTTTTAGGATGACTATCCTTTGAAGATCCTGGGAAATAATCACGTTCACTTTCTTCGTCTTCTGCAGCGTTTCCGACGTCTTCATCATCAGCTGTCATTATAAGAGAATAAGCTTTTCTTATAATATCGATGAGAAAAACAGTCAAGTTTCCATGCGTTCACAATAGCGGAATTTAATACAGAAATCCATAAAGGCCAATACCATTTTTTGGATCGAGTCGCAATGTAATAGTTATGGGCGGCATTGTCGCGAAGATCCACTCCACCCATACCCATATTATAATTTTTAAGTAGTTGCGGCTGGTTGTAGTTTGCATATCCTCCAGGTTGAACAATTTCCCCAAAAGCGCTTACTTTTTGCTTCTTCCTTTTTACAGGCACCATTGGCATGATTTGCTCGAAGTTTGTGGCAATCGTAACCTCGCTATTGTCCTGCCAACGACAAACCAAAATCTTGTTGTTGTTTTCAAATTGGTAGTCATGATTGCCCCTCTCCAATTGCCTTCCAGTTTTCAGTTGTGCACCTCCAATACGATTTCCCGGTACGGTGCCAGTTGCGCAGAGTGTTTTCTCAGATAATGGGCACATTAAGTAGTAGGACGTAAACAAATTGTCAAAATATACCATATGACGACTTGGATACTCAACATTTTCCAGCAACCGTAAAACCACATCCGCTCCCAATCCAAGATGTTTGTCGTATTTATCGGCTGCTCCAGCATATGGTATACAAGTATAAAAGTAGCCATAAGCCGAAAAAAGACACCACAATTTGTAGCCGAAACGAATGGGTTTCCCACGTATGAACATTTTGCAAGAATGACGCCCAAAGTATGGAACCATTTGTTCATCGAGCGTCTCCTCCCAAACACCAAATTGAATAAATTTTGGGTTCATAACTTCATACAATGAACTTACTAAGTAAACCGAATACAGTTTATAAGTGAATCATACAAAATGGAAAAAAATCGATTAAAATACCTTACCACTCCACCCATACCCATATTATAATTTTTAAGTAGTTGCGGCTGGTTGTAGTTTGCATATCCTCCAGGTTGAACAATTTCCCCAAAAGCGCTTACTTTTTGCTTCTTCCTTTTTACAGGCACCATTGGCATGATTTGCTCGAAGTTTGTGGCAATCGTAACCTCGCTATTGTCCTGCCAACGACAAACCAAAATCTTGTTGTTGTTTTCAAATTGGTAGTCATGATTGCCCCTCTCCAATTGCCTTCCAGTTTTCAGTTGTGCACCTCCAATACGATTTCCCGGTACGGTGCCAGTTGCGCAGAGTGTTTTCTCAGATAGTGGGCACATTAAGTAGTAGGACGTAAACAAATTGTCAAAATATACCATATGACGACTTGGATACTCAACATTTTCCAGCAACCGTAAAACCACATCCGCTCCCAATCCAAGATGTTTGTCGTATTTATCGGCTGCTCCAGCATATGGTATACAAGTATAAAAGTAGCCATAAGCCGAAAAAAGACACCACAATTTGTAGCCGAAACGAATGGGTTTCCCACGTATGAACATTTTGCAAGAATGACGCCCAAAGTATGGAACCATTTGTTCATCGAGCGTCTCCTCCCAAACACCAAATTGAATAAATTTTGGGTTCATAACTTCATACAATGAACTTACTAAGTAAACCGAATACAGTTTATAAGTGAATCATACAAAATGGAAAAAAATCGATTAAAATACCTTAGCCAGTTTATCTGTTGAATCAAGATTGTAGTTGTTTCCGAAATGTGCCCAGCCACAATTATCTAAACTCGGCAAGGCTTTTCTTCGTCAATGCTATCCGCATATGGAACTCTATACCTAACCCCATTCGAAAAAGCCTAAGTGAAAACAACTTTAAAAATGTTTTATATTCGTTTTTTAAGTAATTCGTTGAAGTAATTAATATAAACACAAAGCTGAGTTTGGCTATTTTAGTTATGTACTCCCTATGAGCTAGTCAGCCATGTTATTCTAATTTTACAGCCATGTTATGTTATTTTATTTTTGTTTGTTATTCGAATTTTACTCATTATTTATTTATTGTGAAATTTTTAATTAAATCATTTCTTTTACACTACTTGTTACAATTCCTGTTGTTGTAGTATAAAAGATCATATAGGATCTTATTGTACTAATATGTTGTCAATAAAATACTCAAATGGATGAACCTTTTGATATCTTGAAAACGATTCCTGGACATGCATACCTTCACGATAGGTACGCCTAATGTTGGGTTTGTTGACCAATAGTCACGAGTTGTCGGCAATGTATGATATCCTGATAAAATTAAAATACCAAGAAATCGCTTCAAAGCAACTTGATCAATGCGAAATAGCTCGTTTTTCTGCTGAGCATATCTATTTGTTTCTTCGATAATCATGTCAAGGACTTCGTTATCAAAAAAGAGTGAAAACAATTCCAATGGGGTTTTGTTTTGGAAGCTTTCTGCCAATTTTTTTGTAACATCATCCAATGGCCGGTTGTAGGGGAAATATCATATTCGAATGTCCCGTCACGGTTTTTTCTCTGCACCCACTTGGGCTTACTAAAAGTTGATAAGGGCTTATATTTTTTAACTGGTGTTGCATTTGTCTCAATGCGCTTCCTTTTAAAGGGATTTTTTATGAGAGATGGTATTGTGTCTGACGAAATTTCGGTACCAATGACGTTGTCTTCTTCGATATGGTCATTTTGATGTATATAGTATCCTGTAGTTTTTTCAATCGCGTCTAGCTCAAACGTTCCAAGACATTCCACTATATCTTCGCACTATTAAATATATTATTTAATATTTGAACAAAAGAAAAAATACTTATTCGAATAATTCAAGCCTCGTCAGAGAAAAAATATGCTGAATTGTGCCCAGCGTTCGATTAATCGAACACCTAACTTCACATACATACAGGAGCCGTCCCTACTAGACCGGCCTAACCCCACTCACTAATACATGCAAGCGAAAATTGTAAATTACTAACACACACAAAGCCTTCTTTCAAACTTTGCTTTTTCTTTGTGTTTCTTCTTCTTGAAAGTGTGAGCAAAATGCAACTGCGTCTTTAAAAAATGTAAAAAATATTAAAAAAAAAGGAGTTTAGCAGCAAAATTACAACTAAAACGCCTTGATAAGGAAAGTATATAGTGCTTATAATTGTTATTTAAAAAGTGAAGTACTGTTTTGAATATTTATGCACGAAATTTTTATACTTTCAGAGGGACGAGCAAATCAAGGAACCTTTGGGCAAATGGAATAAAATTATACTTTTGCAAATGTTTAGTGATAGACATATGTATTTGAAGTATTTACTGATTATTGTGAATGTGAAAATTGTGCAATTTTGACTTATATTAAATAATAAAAAGCTAATCTAATAATACAAACAATTGTCTTTTCATAGTTATCTATATATAAAGTTTGCGTCATTCATAACCATTAGCACTGGCTTGTGTTTGCATTATACCTGACTGTTAGCGCTAACCAAACTTTTCGTTATTGATAACGAGTGAAGAGTGCGGATTTATGTGGTTTTACATGCGCTAGAATAAGATGCAGTATACGTACGTGTGCAAAAAAACAGCAAACACACAATTTTGGCACACTGCTCTGCAGAAACTAATTGAGAAATATATGTAAAAATAACGCAAGCTCAAGTTAGGCCGAGTTAGGGGTTATATTAAATTTGCAAACACGAAAACTATCAAAACGAAAACTTCAGTTCATACGCAGCATAACCTTATACCAGGTTTTCATATTTTCTAATTCTTTTTAGTTTAAATAATAATTTTTAAAACATGGTCAAATTAGTGAGTTTTTATTATGCTCTGCGAAAAGACTGGGTGATGGTTAGAAAAAATAATTGTTCGCAATTATGTAGAAAACACTCCAAACCAACATAAGACGTCACAATATCGTATCTCACCTTTAAAGAAAACCCCTGGAAAAATTCCAAAAAGCAGTAAAAATTACTGTTCCATTATTCGAACAATGGGACGATATGGGTTAATATAGTCATAAATCACATTATTCTTAATAGCTTCACAAGATTTCATCACAAATTTATATCAAAGAAATTTTAGAACTTTCCGTTTTTGGTCTTCATATTTTGCCTAAAACTGTATTAGCTCAATTTTCAATTACATAGAAATTCTGTGCTACTGATATATTTTCAATATTTGAAATATATCAAACTTACGAAAATGATAAATTACACAGGCCGACAAGAAATTTGACCATAAACCAGACCATACTTTCCTAAAGGTTTTCGATGTGCTGAATTCAAATATGGACGCAGAATTGCTCTATCACGTCAGGATTTTGAGATATCCTAACCTAAAAGTGCAGAAAACACCGTTTTTGCCTATTTTTGAGGTTATATATACGACAGATTTTTGTTTTTTAAAAAAGCAAACATTGCATCTTAAAGAAGAAGTCTTCCCGTTACGAATGGCGTTGAGTTTGCTCAAATAGCTTTTTCGCTAAGATAGAGCAATTTAAAGTTTATGTCGTATTATCGTATGTGTTCTACTGCATCATACCTACGTTAACTCAGTGGTTTTTCAGCTATATACTTTAAATTGCTCTATCTTAGCGAAAAAAAAGATATTTGAGCAAACTCAACGCCATTCGTAAGAGGAAGACTTCTTCTTTGAGATGCAATATTTGCTTTTTTAAAAAACAAAAATCTGTCGTATATATATAACCTCAGAAATAGGCAAAAACGGTATTTTTTGCACTTTTAGGTTAGGATATCTCAAAATCCTGACGTGATAGAGCAATTCTGCGTCCAGATTTGATTTCAGCACATCGAAAACCTTCAGGAAAGTATGGTCTGGTTTATGGTCAACAATTTTGGTCTCATTTTGTCGGCCTGTGTTATCTACAACATACGTATACTATTAATTGCTTCATAATACAATTAAAAATGAATTATAATTTTTTCAATAGTAATTAATTATATACTTAATGGGCCATTTTTTTTATATTTATGTTTGCTGGGTTGAGCACTTACGGTCATCGAAATAAAACAAAAGTATTTGTTTTTATTTTTCCCTACGCGTTTCGACGCATTCCGCGCTTTCTTCTGGGGAATCTGTTTAATGCAAATATGTAGAAAATATACATATACATTAATTCTTACATCTATCACAAATGAATAACATGAAAAACTTTTATATTGCACTTAATTCAGTTATGCTGTCGTCAAGTATTTTATCAAGCACTATGCCGCGATAGTTGGAGATAGTTGGCTTTCCCATGGGCATCCCGTATTTTTGCTTTTAAAACTTTGAGTTATAAGTAAAATAGTTGTTTTCGCGTAAACAGAATTCTAAAATGTGCTGAAATTGATTTTTTGGTATTGTTGTGCATTTTCTAACAGCGGCCATTGTTTCATTATTGTCTGTATGGCCAAGTGTACTGGAATATTCGTAAAAAGTGAAACTACGTCGAACGATATCAATATCTCACCATCTTCTATTTGTATATCTTTCAACAGATCTTTCAATTGAAAAGCATTCCTAATATTGTATTTTTCCGATATTATATTTTTTAATATTGTTTCGATATACTTGGATAATTTATAGCACCGTACATTTGTTGATGCTGAAATTGGTCTAAGTGGCATATTATCTTTATGTATCTTAGGTAACCCGTATAACCTCAGCGCAACAGGCGCTACACAGGACATTTGTATTTTTTCTATTACGCTGATTATGTTTTGCTTCGACAATTCATTGATGATGGCATTGTTTTTCCTCATTAGTTGCTGTGTTGGGTTCTTCTTTATTATATTATATGTTTTTTGGTCTTGTAGCATTTCTATCATGTTCGTAATCGATTTTATTCATTAGAACGATCTTGTTCCCTTTGTCCGCGTGAGTAAGAATTACTGTGTTTTTATGTTCTTTCAGAAACGACTTTGTATTTTCGAATGTATTTATAATTAATTTTTCTTTAGGACCGTTGTTTAGTTTCTTGTGGTAGTTACTGATTTTTGTTGCAATGTTACGTCTTGTGGCATGACTCTTGAGAGCATACGCATACAACAGCTCATTGATAATGCTCTCAACTACAAAGACGACGTTGACGGCCTCAGCAGCGTCTATTTAGCTGTGATAAAAAGATCAAAAGAAACTAATTAAATCTCACTGCAAGGCGCCTGCAAATTTTCGTACTTTAAATTTAACTAATAACCTAAATGTAAGTGCAATATAAAAGTTGTTCATGCTTATTGTTATTCATTTGTGATAAATGTAAGAATTAATGTATATGTATTTTTGCTACATATTTGCATTAAACCGATTCCCCAGAAGAAGGCGCGGAAAGCGTCGAAACGCGTAGGGAAAAATAAAAACAAATACTTTTGTTTTATTTAGATGGCCGTATGTGCTCAACCCAGCAAATGTAATTAATTTAGTTGTAAATAACTTAATTGCAACAAACCATTTAAATTTCAATTGCAATCAATTTTAAATCAATTTATTTAATTGTAATTACTTCAATTGCAATTAATTTCTTAATCAACTAAAAATTTAAATTGATTGACGCCCAACACTGAGCATAGTAAATAGTATTAAGAGTTTTTTTTTGACGAAACCTTTTTAAGATTATAAAAATTTCGGACTATGGATTGTAAATATGATTTCAAACGGGAAGTGTGAGAAGACCGGTTATAGTTTTGGTCGAGAGACACACCCAAGTTTTGAAAGTCCTGCACTTTATCAATTGCGAAGCACATGTCAGTACAATTAGCATCGGAGATGAACTATTTATCGAAAACGAAGCATGTAACTCGAAACGCCTACAGTTTGGTGAATGAAACACAATGTCTACCTCAGGAGACGTTTTCGCATGCAAATTGAAATACAATGATTGTGTTTTTTTACTCACAATCAGCTTATGTTTAGCAAACCAATCTCTAAGCAAATGAACATCATGGAAATCGCCAGGTCATCCGCAAAAGCGGTAACTCTTCCAGAGAATGGTAAGGAAAAAATTGAGTGCAGGTAAGTCAAAAAGAATAGTGGACCTAGAACAGATCCTTGGGGAACTCCTAAACTGATCGAGGCAGAATCACTTATATCTCCACACAGATTAACTTTTTGTACGCTTCCAGTTGAGTAAGAACTAAGTCAATTGTGGATAAATCCACGAAAGCCAGCATGCGCAATTATGCTTGCATGTGTGCCAGAGAGAGCTCAGCGCTATGCTTACTTGATAAAAGTAAGCAAGATTGATCGGCCACTCTCCCGAACTTCCCCACAAGACTTCATTGATACTATGCGTGTGATGACATCGACGTCGGCACCAAAAGGTAGCCTATGCACGGGGGCATTGATATTTTAATTCTGGCCACCAATGGTCTAATAGGATTTGGTGATCCACCATATCGAAAGCTTTGGTGATATCAACAAAGAGGCCAGTGAATTTCTTTTTGCTATCCAAATCGCCATAAGTAAATGAACAAAAGTTCAATAATGCATCTTCAGTAGACCGTCCAGATCTGAAATGGCATTGCATTGCATTGATTTCAAGAAACGATAGAACTTTACTTTTAACGAGTTTTTGAAAAATTTTTGATACGGATGGAAGCAAAGAAACTGGCCTGTAATTGTTTTTGTCTTTCTTATTGCCCTTTTTAAAGAGTGGAATAACTGTATAAAATACAGAGTTATCGTAACGTCAGCTGAGAATCATACATGTGTCGCAGCCTTAACAACGTTACGATGCACAACTATCAACAATCTGGCAGCATCGTATTTACATCTTCTATTTTGTTTCTTTACTTTTATTTTGCTTTGTGGTTGTTTTGATCTACCACCATTTCTCGTATGTCACAATCAAATGAAATAAACGAAAACAGAACATTGCATATTTGAACTTCAACGGCTGTGTATTCATTTTTGAGGTTCTTTTTATCTTCTTCTTTTGTGGCAAGTTCTAGCTTGATCAACCATCCAACAATAACAATAGCGCATTTCATATCGGAAGGAAAAATTCCAGAAAGAACACTTTCACTAAAAAGATATGTGAGAAATTCGACCAAATAAAAGGCCATAGTTTTCAAAACCTGGTTTGATATTCCATCATATACACACGATTTTGAGTTGTTTAAAGACTTAATGGTACGTAAAACTTCTATTCTTGTAAAAGGTTTAAAAAAGAAACTACTTCGTGTTCCGGACTCTACAAACTCTAGCCCTGTGCAATTGCACGAAGGTTCCCAAACATAAGTTTGGCCTATAGATGAAAATTCCTCATTAAAAGTATTAGCGACCTCCTTGGGGTTAGTAACAGTTACAGTTATTCAGAACTACTGCTTTATCTTTTGTTTTGCACTTTCGGCTTAGCATACTATTAATAACCCACTCTTTCTTGGAATTACCCTGCCAGGTCAAAAATTCATTGCGATAAAAGTTGTCACGTTGTGAGCGAACTTCTTTTTTTTAAAATTTTTACATATTTTGCCATAACGACCCCAAAGTTTGTGGATTCCAGAGTTGTAAAAGAATGCATTCTTTTGCGAATGCATTCTTTTGTGATTTATCGTAAAATAATTGCAGCTACTTTTTTAATTCTTTGACTTCGACTTCAAAAATGAAGTCATTATTCAGACTTCATTTTGCGACTTCAAATTCTTTTTTTCATTCATTTTTTGGTTATTCATGTATTGCATTCATTGATTCAAAATTCTTTCAAGTCAATTGAAGTCACTTGGAGTCATATGGAGTCATTTGAAGTCAATTTACCTGTGGCATACAAGACATGATCGCAAACTATTTTTACTCAAACAATATGTATTAAACTCTAAAATATATTATACTAATAATTAGTTATGTATCTTCTTAGTACTCTTTACAAAAAGTTAACATGAGAATTACGAAATCACAACATCTTAATATGTATCTTCGATTGTGTTATGAATGAACATTCGGCACTCTGCTTTATTGACATAAATATAAATATTATTTATCAAATACTAGATGGACTCGTGCGCGCCTTGCACAAAGAATTTCACCATTACCCTCAGCGACATCTACAACCCAGTAGATAAAGTCTCTGATTCACAATGGCGTTGCAGTACAAATTGATTTTTTTGTGCGTTCACAATGGTTTATTTAAACAAATTAATTTTTATAAAATACTGCTGTAATTAATATATAGTTTCGCATGTAGCGGTAACCCACACTTTTAAAACGATACCTTACTTATTAATATTGGTTCCAAATGAGAGCAGAAAATTAGGAGCAAACACAAAAAGACCTTACAGAAATAATACATACTAGTATGTAACTCCCGATAATCGGGTGGGTTTTTTTTAGAAAAAAATTAAAGCAAACTTGAAACGCTAATATCTTATGAACAAATTAACCAATTGAAATTTTTGTAATTTTGTGCAAACATGCTCATGATAAGCTTTGATTTGATACACATTTCATTTATATACGTATTGTAGTTTAGTCTAGCTAAGCGCCTTGTTTTAGAATAATAATATAGATACTGCGAGCACTACGTCTCATGGTATAAGCCCCCGCATCCCTTCTCACTTTGGTTGTTCATCACTGTACATTGTACAATATGTCTGGCTGTTCTACTTTCGCTTTCTAAATATTGCAGTTTGTTACTGATAAGTCTCCGAATACAATCATCTTACACCGCTGTCCTACTATTAAAAGTTCGTACATTAAATACAATGCACCTCTGCCAAGTTCAGCCCCCGTAGAGAGATTGTTGTAGTTTGCCTCAATACTTAATGCACGTCGCCGAAGACGTCTATCAGATAACACATTCGAAAAGCTGTTGCTTTTAAAAGTTAATAATTCACTATAAGCCCCTTTGTTTATATTTGGCTAATAATTTATTTATATGTAAAATGAAGTGGTTATTATGGATAATTATAAGTAGGTTATATAATTTTTTCTGGTAAATAGTTAGTGACTTCACGGAAAAACTGAAGTCATTTAGTGACTTCACAAAATGACTTCAAAAAGACTTCAGACTTCATTTTTTTATTCTTTATTCAAAAGTGGAGTCAGTGAATCCATTCGAAATTTGAAGTCATTGAATAAGACTTCAACTGATTTCATTCGCATATGAGTGCATTCTTTTATAACCCTGGTGGATTCGCGGAAGCTTCGTACATTTGCTTCCAATATTATTTTGTTAAGAGTGATTTGCTAATGAAGGGTTTTAGCCTTAAAACTGCTTTACGTGGCGTAAATTCAAAACTAACAGCATCTAAATGCTTTTTTAGTACGGTCGAAAAGCAGCGGTATGCCTTCGATACATCATTTTCGAGATACACTTCGTCCCAATCTTCAAATTGTAGCCTTTGTTTCAACAAACCGAAGTTGGTCTTAATTCTTTTCGTACTTGGATTTTCCTGTGAGGCGTCTTGCTCTATTAAAATGTTCATGCTCAAGCCATTCCTTGTATGGTCTGTAATTTTAAGGTCAAAATTTAGGCAACTAAAATAACTCTCAGTATTGAAATTTAAACGACAAAAAACATGGTCGGGACAGGTTCAAGTAAGATGTGAAACCGTTACTAGCCATTCAGGTTCGATAGTCATCGGCTGCAACGCTTTGTTGCATGATATCCAGATTAAAATCACCTAAAATAATAATGTTAGTTGACTTTTCATTGCTTAGGAGAACTAAGAACTCTTCTAAAAACGTATTAAGAGGTACTGATTGGAATCTGTAAACACACAAAAAACAAAACTACTTGCGAGCTAAGTATCGCGAGAGCTTCAGAATATTTATTATTCAAAAAGTTGTAACTAAAGTAATTGCTACTTACAAATACTTCTACTCCACCTGCAGAATAATACTTATTGGTGTTAGCAAAAAAGTTGTAGCTTTGTATTTTAAAATCTGGTATTTCATTCTTATAAATTCAGATTTCGGATAAGAATATGATATCAGGGTAATTTTTAAATAATTCCAAATTGAAAAGAAGAAGAATATTTTGGTGAACAATCAGAAAATAGTCGTTACCATTAGGTATTAAATTCAGGTCATGGATAGGACTAGCAATGACGTCATTGCTCGCTAGGTTGTTATATAAATATAGATAATTAATTTTCCAGGTCTTTTTATCGCAAACTTAAACGTCAAAAGCTGTGCCAAATGAAATGAGAAATTTTGACAGTTGTAAATTTTGACAACTGAGAAAAGCACATGCGAAAGCAAATAATCTGGGAATGAAATGTAAATTTACGTATTTTTTCTGTCATTATATTTGATATTTTGGCTTTAAACTATGTTTTACCGTTTAATAACGTATTGGTATATAAATTCATTTGAAATAATATGAGTGGCAAGGGAAAATTGTGACATTCGTATTCACCACAAAAAATGTCGGAATTTTCTCCCGGACTGTCAAAATTTTGTTATTTTCAACCGATTGGCACACAGCCTTATATAGAGATCAAACTTCAACAGACTTACATGCCATGCGTTGTATAATCGAATACATGTAAAATCAATTTAACAGATATCGGGGGTTTTGAATTTCAAAATCCTCCCCTGCGAACATACATATTTTTATTATTTTATTTTAAGCACAATTTGAGTTGACAATTGCAACAACAAAAATCAAAGGAATCAACTATCATCATATATATTATTTCTGTAAGGTCTTTTTGTGTTTGCTCCTAATTTTTTGCTCTCATTTCGAACCAATATTAATAAAAAAGGTATCGCTTTAAAGGTGTGGGTTACGTCTACATGCGAAATCATTTATTAATTACAGCAGTGCTTTTGTTTAAGCGTATTTTATAAAAATTAATTTGTTTAAATAAACCATTGTGGATGCACAAAATAATCAATTTGTACTGCAACGCCATCGTGAATCAAAGACTTTATCTACTGGATTGTAGATGTCGCTGAGGGTAGTGGTGAGATTCTTTGCGCAAGATGCGCACGGGTCCATCTAGTGTACGTAATTACTGTACTAATCTAAACAGCAACAAAGGCAATTATGTACGGCGTGTGTGTGTGTTGGTGTGCACCATCTAGCGTCATCTGGCGTTTCCAGTGCCATCTACACCGCTGTAGTGAAGATAACAAAGACAACAACCAATATTCGCATAAATAGATCCCATTTTATGTATTCGGCCTTTTCGAGCCTTTTATTCGTTCCGTTTTTTTTTTAGGTGCCAAGCCCGCGATAAAATCTATGCAATAGCTTAAAAAATTTAATGTTTAAATGAATACATTTTTTTTTTTCTTAATTATGTTTGCTGCTTTCGCTTATCTTTGCTAATATCCTCCCTTCCCTCACCCACACGAATTTCCAATTGCATGTCTTTGCTTTGGTTTTGCGTGCCATAGCAATTGGCGGTTTGTTGGTGTCAGCTGATCGTATACATACACCATTCTATCGTTGCTTTGTCGCTTTCTTTTATTTTCTTTCGCCTCATTTTTTGCATAAACCTCACGATTATGTTATTGTTGTTGTTCGGTGTCATTATCAGGTAAGTTAAGCTGCCTTTGCAACAGATTGGGCAATAGGTGTGAGATCCTCTCCATCTCGTTGTTCAATGTTTGTTATCACTGCGCTCTTTTATATTAATTTTTGTTCAATCCTATTGATTCTACATTCTAAAGCAGCAATCCCAACGTCTTTTTGTGTACATACTTCGCTCAGTTCGTTGATCTGTGTGCGGGTCTGGCGTTTGGGTAGCTCTTCTATCATTCGTTTTATCTCTTTCGCATCATATTTCAGTTCACCCACGTTAATTTGCACAGTACGGTTCAGTTTTTAGTGCATTAAGAGAGGTTTCTTCATGTTGCTTGTTCAGAGACTGTGTATTAGCTTCGCTCTCTAACGTTAGTTGTTTTTTCTGTATGATTGCAGATTGAGTGTTTGAGTTTATCAATGTTGTTGCTGCACCTGACATAGTTGGCCGACGGCACCTAACACATCTATAGTTTCGTCGTAGCTCAGAGCTCATTGCTGAGTACGTCCAGTCTGATATCTCAACGCAAGTAGAGAAATGGCATTTGCTAGTGCATGCCGAACAAGTGACAAAACTGCCGTTGATTGGAAGCGGCTTCGAACAGCAGTCACACATAATTGTAGTTGTTGTTGACATTGTGGGATAAAAATTGATGAGCAGATTTAGCTTTTCGTGATGCAACAACAAATATATTTCACTGTTACTTATTCCGTGTGGTTTGGTGGTTGAGGAGTTTAGTGTAATTTGGTTTTGCAAATTATTTATATTTTCATGATAACCAAATTAGTTTATCTTTTTTTCTTTTTGAACTGACTAATAATTTAACTATTGCTCACGTTTATGTAGTTTGGTTAAATATATTAAGGCTTACTACGTTACTTATTTTAATTTATTCTAAGATATAGAAAACACGACCGTTCGCTACCAACATTTACGTACGAGTAAAGAGAAAGCAATAAAATGTATTTAAAAACACATATGTACACCTCTTGGGAAATTCTACATGTTCCTGAAAATTAGTTGAAAATTATTAAACATAAACAAAATTACTAAAAAAGTAACTTCGCAAATGGACCAGAAATACAACAGATGGATAATTAAGTACCACATGAGGGACTGTATCCCACAGCAAAGAAACTTTTCAATAGTATGGACTCAGTGCTTTCTGTAATATCCTTTTATGAGGACTGCTTGCATCAGCACTTCCAGCAGCTAATGAACATCGATGCAAAAATTTTTTGTAGAAACTTCGAGCAGTCAAAAAAATAAATTAAAATCATTTTTTACAACTAACGGCATCGCAAATTTGGACAGTTTGGACTCCAACAAGGCAATTGCTTCTAGAACTAAATAGTAAATATTTTGGCGAAGATGCAGAGTTCCTTTTTATGAACTTCGATGTACGTTTTTCAAAATGTTGTTAAAATGATTTTTGAGATTATATCTGTGGACTTTTGGAAACCCCGCTTAAGTCGAGATAAGTACATTTTAAAAGCACATTTTCATAACGGTCATTACAGTCTTACCGTGACTAGCTCCGAAGATATGAAGGTTGAAAAAGCATCTTAAGGGGATATACAAAAAACAAAGAGGGGAAGGGTTACTCTCAAAAACGAAATTTTGCATGAAACTATTAGTGAACTAAATAAAAACTCTACTAATTTTTAGTTTAGCTAATACGCATCGAACTAATGGCATGCAACTAATATAACTTAACCACTTCACTACTGGGTTCCCAAACCTATTAGAAACTAAAAGATTTTGAACTTAACATTTTAAACCTAACATTTTTAACTTAACAAACCCACCGGCTTTTACTAACTTACATTCCCCACGCAACTCAAAAGTAATATAGGCCTTTAGAATAAAGAATAACCAATAAGTAAGCATATTCTTAAGAGTGAACATTAAGAAAATAAAATGTTAATGAATCATGAACTTTATAGAATAGACATTAAGACGATAAAATTTCAATAAATCATGAACTTTATAGAATAACCATTAAGAAAATGAAAATAAGTTAATTTAAAATTGACTAGCACCATAAGAATAGATAGTAATAATGAAATAAAAATTGTTTTTGGATAAGCACACAATTTACTAACACTACTATAATTCATAGCATCTGCCTCTGGGCAACCGCGCACCCCTACGACATATTTAAAATAGACTCACCAATAGCCACCATACGAGATGGGTACGGTTGGATCATCGATGGACACTTTAAACTAATTCACGTTATAGACCTGGAGCGTTATGACACGGCAGCAAATCAACTAGAAAATACATTAACAATTCTCAACGAAACAACGACAACAACGGAAATCCTATTGTTCCAATTAAACAAAGTCCGCACACACTTAAAGGAGCTAAGAGGGCATCAACCTGAAAGGTCAAAACGATCCACTGATTGGATAGGCTCCGCCTGGAAGTGGATTGCTGGCTCGCCTGACGCCACGGATTGGGATAAGGTCCTTAACAACGAAAACTCCCTCAATGAAAACAACCAACAACAATATAAGGTAAATAATGCAATTTTCGAGAAAACTAATGAACTATTGCAGAAGCTAAATACCATTGTGACGGTTACGAACGACGTTGTTGGTCAAAGAAACATCGAAAGACTTGAGCGGGACTTCCAAAATAGAATCACCATCCTGGGGGAGGACGTCAATGAATTGGTACGCGCCTGCCAAATGGCTAAGGCTGGCATTGTAAACAGCAATCTCTTGAGCAAGGAAGAATTCAACCAACTTGTTAGCGAAATCGACATCCTACCATACAGCAACGTCATTGAAGCAATCGCATACAGCAATCCTTCGATCTACACTAACAACACGCTATTGCTATATGTGCTATCCCTGCCCAAGGTTAAAGAAGAGAGATTTAATCATCTTATTACAAGAGCTAACGTGGAAGCGGCTCAACGAATAGGATTGGCTTACAAAACCGTCCTCGTAAACAAACAAGAGACATATGGCATAAGAGGAAATTGCTTACACCTATCCTCGGCAATGGTATGCGAGAAGAAATCCTTGGACTTGCTGCCGGAGACCGGTTGTTTGGCACGTCTCCTAAAGGGCGGAAAAACTAGCTGTACCTATGTGAAAAGCAACGAATCTACCGTTGAAGTAATCAAAGAGGATACTATTTTTCTTGACAACTTTGTTGGTACCATAGGATCGGGTAAGACCACTGCTAACCTTAACGGCTCTTATATTCTCCAGATGGACAACGAGACCATTATAATCAACAACAAAACATACTCCGGCATCACCGCGTCAGGAGTACAGGTACTTCCACCTATTTTGGCCAATGTGACGAACCGCACGGTTGCACTAAATTTGGATTTGGTACATGGAATGACGATAGACAATTTGAAAATATTGAAATACCTCAAGGATAAGACAAATTGGTTCGCGCTATCAGAAGGATCAGGATTACTTTTACTTTTGCTACTCATTTGGGGTATTTGGAAGAAGATCACAGGAAAGATTCACATACCCGAAATAAACATTGCGAATCGGCTCAGTCAAAGGACCAGGAACCGTTCCTTGCCATCTAATCGGCGGGACGCAGATATTTAAAGGGGGAGGAGTTAACACACTGCGGAACCCAACATGTTGCATTCCCACACTATACCAATACACGTGCCGCCATGTCAGCATAATTGCAGTTAGCTACAACCTAACACCCTAACTCAAGGCCAGTCGCTTCCCACCGTATTTACCTGTGGGCTCATGCAATAGGAACCCAGCCAGACATAGCGTCAGCAAAATATGTTTCACACGATTGTGAAATACCTGCGCATGACATCGGTGCATGCTAACCGTGGGAAGCGGGATTCTAAGCCGGCGCACCAAAACTGTGCGCTTGAAGACAGCAGCGCTAAGCATTATAAATGGGAGCAGCGCAGAATTTAGGGGCAGTTGCGTGTGGACTACTAACCGAATTAGTAATCATACTTTAAGTCTTGGTGAAACAATTAATTAATTAAATTTGTAAAACTCTAATCTCTTTTGTTTTATTTCCAGGGCAAGTTGGCCCTTTAATTTTTTTTAGTATACCAGGACCTTCAGTCCTTAACTTATATATAATGAGAGAGTAAACCAATTTGATTTTCGTTTATCTCATGGCTACATATCAGCCGGCACATTTCGAGCAAAGTCGTGAAAAATTTCCATATGGGATCATTGACTCAGAAATTTTGTGCAAAAATATTAAAGGCATTAAAAAGAGGAAATTACGAACTTCATCCGCTTTTCCAGGTAATTTTTTCATAGTCAAATCTATACGGGGAAAAGAAAGAGATAGTTTGAATCTTTTACGTAAAGACGAGAAACCTTCATTCAGATAATCCATCGAAATAATACTTTTTTTGCTAAAATGTTTTAAAACTTCCATTAAATCGTATGGAATTATGCCTTCAAATAAGTCATGCGATAAGCATGGTGGAAGACCTTCACATACGTGATAATGGCTAAGTTGGTTAAGGCAGGAATTTCTCAAGACTCCCATATTGTTGGGAGGACCGTCGGCTATGCATTGATTATATGTAGTTAAATGGAGTCCGTAAAGAAGCAGTTTGTGGCTGGAAATTTTTCAATGACTGGCGAGTAAACAAACAATATCTGCAAAGATATTTACTAGAACTGAAGTTTTCTACCAAACCGCCTATTTGGTGACTTCCTAAATTATCACCAAGCATTGCGACCATACTTCCACGATAATTCTGTACGGAGTTATCAATATTTATATTGACTCCGGTTTGTTCTAACTGAATTAAATCAAAAATCAAGGGCTCAAGAATTTTTTCTATTCCGAAAGTTTTGATAAAGCTCTCTTTGCATAGCCGCACAAGCTGAACATTGTTTATATTGGATCTATATTTATTTAGAATGTTCACAATAACCATATATACACCAACTAGTTTATGTTTTTTTTTGGAAGATCCCAAGGGATTGCAGTTTTCAAAGGCATCTTGAAATAATAGTAATTCGATTTTGTTTGAGTCTTCACGGAAAAAAGGGTTTTTAGTATATATTGAACCATCATTATAATCAGCATAAACATTTCTTCTACAAGATTTCGCTTCCTTGAAATGATTAAAGAAACTTTTGTCACGCAATAAAACATGAATGGTTTTTATTATTGAAATGTAATGAAAATATCCCTTTTTATGATATTGATCATTGCCTAAGAATATTTCTGTTGGTGCGACATAATTTAAGTTACTTTGAAAATATAGGTTCCTTTTGTACCGCGAATCAAACTTTGAAAGGCAAGCTTCCAAATCATCATGAGAAATAGCATTTAAAATGAGTTCCTTGTGGCCAAATATTTTTTGGTCGTTACAAAGCTGAATCACTTTATTTTTATTATCCACTTTATGAATATTTATGATATTTCTTAGTTCAGAAACCATTAATGTGATAACCGAGTCAGATACTGGGCGCATTTCAATTTCATCATTAAAATCGCAAAGCTTTTCGAAAGGGAGGTATTTGGTATGACACCCGATTCCTGGCCATTTGTACTATAAACATCTTCATGAGCAATTTCACCGCCACTTTGCTCCACGTGCAAGCACCTTTTTTTCGGGTCATTTGCACTAGAAAAATCTTCATGAGCAATTTCACCGCCACTTTGCTCCACATGGGAGCACCTTTTTTTCGACATAACTTTTATATTTTGCTTTTTATGGTTTCTGTATATATGGAATTTAAACGAACACTTAGTTGAGAACACTTTTAAGCAATTTTCAAAAGGACAAATAACTGAAATGTTATCACGCAAATGAGCGTGCAAATGAGGGAAAATAGATTTGACGCTATCGAAACACCAGCTACAAACACTACACTTATGCTCAGCATTATTTTTATAAAAGTAAAAATAACTTACGTATTACGATAACTTACGTATTACAATAACTTATAATAATTATAATTATGCACTAAAATAATTATTCACGCTTTTCGATAAACCGCACGCTGCCGATTGACTAAAACGAATGAAAACGACGCGTCAAGATGGCGTCGATCGGCAACGTCCACTAAGCTTTTGTTGTAAATGTACACACCTTTGTGTTGGCTTACAAGCGTTGTTAGTAATTTCGCGAACTATAAGTATTTTTACAGCATAAATGTTCGCAGGATTGTGGCATTGCTGTGTATATAAGAAAAATACACTTTAAGTGCGGGACTATGCAAAAAAATTGTAAGATTACACAAAAAAATACTAGCATTAAGCTTGCATTTTTACATACTGTTTTTAGAGTGTAGGTTATTATTACAACTTTTTGGAGTAATATTTTACGCACCTTTTGTAGGAATATGTTACGCATTTGATTAGTTGATCTTTCCGCACCTTGTTAGTAAATATACAAAGTGCGTATCGCCGCAGTTATTAAGTGAGGCAACTTTTCTGCGGCCTTAATTTTCGCAAATTTACAGGATTTTTTTTAAGAGTGCAATTTGATTAAAAGTCAGTATAACCAGGTGCCGATATTTTTAAAACTTATTCATCCACGGTAGATTACTTCGGTTATGGTTTTCACCACATTTTACATACACTTATTACTTGACAAACAGTGAAATTTTAAACAAACATCCAAAGTTTTAAATAAGGTTTAAACTTTGGATAACTTAACGCATGAGTTTTAATTTAACTATCAATCCATTAAATTATATTTTGTGATTTAAAAAATATATTTAAAGCCAAAGATGTAGCTCAGTTGTACATAATCTCTCTACTAAAACACATTTTATGCAAAATATTGATTAAGTAAATAAATTTGAAACTTAACTCACTAAGAACATAAACAACTTTCACGCAAGTTAGATTTAATCCATGGTGTAAACTTGCTAACTCGTGTGTAAACTCCTGGATAACCGTCTCTTCCGCAACCAACACCCCAAGAAACAACGCCAACAATAAAGTATTTTATCCCATTTGAAAGAAGAAGTGGACCCCCACTGTCACCTTGGCAGGAGTCCATCCTTGGTCTTCCGGCACAAAGCATACTGGACGTTATTCGGCTACTTTTGTACTTTTGATTTCGGCATTCATTAATGGACATTATTGGTACTTTTACTTGATTAATAATTGAAGGTAATTCCCCTCCTTCAGATGTACGGCCCCATCCAACTACTGTTCCTATTCGACCTAAAATAAATTATAAAAGTTCAGTTACAAATAATAATATGTGACAACGAAAGGACTAAGAAGTAATATAACATTTCATCCTATTTTCGTTTCACGTGCGAAAACTCCGTATTCAAAAACATTATATATTTGTAAGTTTTGCAAGCTCGAGACCAGTGAACAATAATAATTGTGGAAATATTGATATTTGGAGAAAAATTACAAAGTTAATCACAGCGATGGATAGGATTACATGTTTCAAAGCGTCCCCACTTATCATCAGATCCCTTTTCGGACACTGGTTAATGAACCATTGTCTGCACCAAAGCCGCTGTTAGAAATCTCTCAACTTAGCTATGATGCCCTGTGACGTCACGATGCATTCATCTCCACTTCAATTTTTCGTATGGTTTTGTTGTTTTAGTCTTGCCAACAGTAAAAAAAAACTAGTAAGGAAGTCTAAGTTCGGTTGTAACCGAACATTAAATACCTAGTAGTGATCTGTTTTGGTATCCTTATTTACTCAGGTCTATTTTAATATGTACATACCTGAAAATTTGTTATAAATGCAACTCATTGTTTTTGATAAAAACATTTCTATTGTAAGTGGTAAATTAAACTATCACTAAATAACAAAATATAAATAGCTTTCCCCATGTTCATGAAAGGTATGAAAATAAAAAAAATTTATAAAAACTAGTAAGGAAGTCTAAGTTCGGGTGTAACCGAACATTAAATACCTAATACGCAAACGTCATTTCTGCTGTATAGCTGTGAAAATTTTTGCTGTGTTTTAAATTGCGAAAAATTATAAGTTTACCTAGCTTTTATTTATATTTTGTGATAAAATTAAGTGCGAAAATCTAGTAGTGTGCTGTAAAGTTTAAAGTTAATTGTTTTACTTGTGTTTTTCATATGTTATGAAAGTGAATAATTTAATTTAATTGCTTTAGTATACATTTGCCGAGTCATTTTGCATATTGTTGCGTTTGATTGGCTTTTGTTATTTATTGTTTTTGTTTCTTGTGCACACTTTTTTCATTTCCCTAATTTTCTTGCCTTCTTTTATCACAGCTGTTTGCGTTGTGTTTATTGAGTGTCACAATACAGTGTATCTCAAACTGCTCGCTACTATTGCTTTTGCCTTTATAACTGATTTTTCCCTAAATATTTTTGTTTTTATTTTTCCTACGCAATTTGATAATTAGTCATGTCGTGTATTTATCAAAATTGTCAAATTAAAAGTGAGCCAAAACGTTATTTGGCGTGTTGGCTCTGTGATGGGCTTGCTCATATTAAGTGTGCTGGGTTGACTGGTCGGGTCGTGGACTTGGCGCACGATAATAAAGGCCTTTGGTATTCTTGTTTAAAGTGCCGTTCAACTGAAGTTGATTTATTTAAAGTTCTTAGAGAAGTCCGTCATGGGTTTTCTGAACTCGGCAAAGACCTCACTTTGCTAACTGAAAAGTTTCATAAGTATGAGACAGTTTTTAAGACTTTTAAGTGTCTGGATGAAAAATCTCACGATTTAAACATCATTGCTGGTGAAAGCAATCCCAAAATTGCTGTTGATATCTTGCCTGATGTAGGAATTACTAACACAATTCCGAGTGTTCCTGCACCTTTGTCTATAGAACTTATTGACTTAGCCTCTCGTAATCCATCAGCCCAACCATCAACTTCCAAAGCTGCTTCCTCGAAAAAGAAAAAAACTGAGCCTCAACCTATTAGGTTGGCACCTGAACCAACCGCTAGTAAGTGGTAAATTAAACTATCACTAAATAACAAAATATAAATAGCTTTTCCCGTGTTCATGAAAGGTATGAAAATAAAAGAAATTTATAAAAAAAAGGCAGTAGGGTGTTAACTACTTGTCCGTATATTTTGCGAGTTTGCTATCCGATTTGAGTAATTTTTGGCAGAAGTATACTACATACTATTGGAAAGCATCTCATTAACTTTCATTGAAATACCTTCTTGAAATTTTAAGCAATCGCTATTGAAAATAGCTGACCCATTTTTGTTGAAAAGTGGGCGGCGCCACGCCTACTTCAACAAACACCACAACATTTTTTACAGTTTAGTTTTGCTTAGAAAGCTTAATACGTGTGTAAAATCTTATTAATATAACTTATACAATTATGGAAATATCGCGATTTAAATTTTACAAAGAAATTTTTCAGAACTGTGTTTAAAAAGTGGACGTGTCCGTTAACCAATTTTGTTCATTTTTACAGCAAAGAGTATGCTTTATATGATGAACACTTTCTCCAAATATCGTTTTAATAAATCAATTTTTACCGGAGTTATGGAATGAACAGTTTTGGGGAATAATCCACAGTAAAAGGGCGGGGCCACGCCCATTTTCAAAAAGTTTTGCGCATTCGACTTTTTTTGCCAATGAACATTTTAGAAGTGAAACAGAAATGATATACAGCTAGTTTAAGCAAAGTTATAGCATATTCAATATATCTATAATCCTTTTCAAAATCTTTCGTATGAAATTGGGCGTGGACCTTACCCGATTTAGCAATTTTTTTTTTTTTTGTAATATTGCCTGTATTAATATAAATATGTGTGCTGAATTTTATTTTCCTATTTTGAGCGGTTTTTGATTTATGATTAATAATATTTCCAAATTTGACTTAATCAAAAGTGGGCGGTACCAAACCCAATTTCTTCAAAAATGTATTTGTTGCCTTAACGCTAAAGTGCACTCCAAATATTATCCTTATAGGTGTATTATGTACTGAATAATCACTCTTTTCGTATTTTCGAAAATATTATATATATAGAAAGTGGCCGTGGCTTTTAACCGATTTTTCCTATTTTCAATAGCGCTCCGAGATAAGTGAAAAGGAACCTGCATAGCAAATTTCATTGAGATATCTCAAGATTTACTCAAGTTATCGTGTTCACAGACGGACGGACATGGCTCAATCAATTTCTCTTTTCTTCCTGAACATTTTGATATACATAAGTCAATATCTATCTCGATTCGTTGATGCCGTTACATACTACCGTTAGGCGAATGAAGTTAATATACCTTGTGTGCGAACCACTACTAGGTATAACAAAGGACGTGTGGCACTCGGGGACTGCCGCGGTAAAGCTATTGCACATCCGCGCCATCCATCCAACGTCAAGTGTTAATACACGTCCAAAAATCTAGGTGGCGGTAGAAACGGCTATGGCACACACCCGGAGTTGGAATGGCGTAGTCCAGGGTTATTTTTTAAAGGGCGGCCAAAGGCCGCCTACGCGGAAAGGTGTCCTGCACATAAAAAACGTGGATGGGGCCCCGAATTGGGGATCTGACTCGGGTCAATTTTCGGTTTTTCACTAATAACTTTTCACAGAAACAAAATATTGCTTTTCCCCCTTCGGATTATTGTTACGGAGGCCCGATCCACGATTTTTAAGTGCAGAACACCTTTCCGCGTAGGCGGCCTTCGGCCGCGCTTCAAAAAATAACCCTGGGCTACGCCATTCCAACTCCGGGTGTGTGCCATAGCCGTGGCTACCGCCACGGTGATGTCCTTCCGCGTGCCACGTTTCCCACTTTGGTTAACGTGAAATTTGTGTGTAACTATTCAATAAAATACAAAAAGAAGTAGAATATTATTGTTTCATTAAAGAAAATGAAAGAGCAATAAGGCCTTTAAGACTTTATTTCTCTTTCGAAGTGTAATAAAGCCTTTTTTGAAATAAAGGCCTTATTTCACTTTCAACAGTGTAATAAGGCCTTAAAGGGCTTATTTCACAAGACGCTATTGCACCCCGCCGCGTTTCCAATGTCATCTACAGCGCAGTAGTGAAGATAACCAAGACAACAACCAATATTCGCATAAATAGATCCAATTTTATGTATTCGGCCTTTTCGAAACTTTTCGAGCCCTTTATCCGTTCCGTTTCTTTTTTTTAGGTGCCAAGCGATAAAATCTATGTAATAACTAGCTTAAAAAAATACAAAACATTATACATATCTCAGACAAGATACTCGCTTTTTGATATCGTTTTCGTTATAAGATAATATTTCTATTTTTTCAAAACTCTAACCATCAATTTTGTCTTTTATGAATTTTCATTTACAAATATTAATTTGAGTTAAAAATATGAAAATGCACAATTAAAAATTATCAAATAAATTTAACCGTACATATGAAAACCTGGGAGTCAAAAGTAAACATATTTTCCATGCAAGTGAAAGGGAAACTTTTAAAATGTTTTATAAAAAAGTGTAAAAAAAATTGTTTAGTAAAAGGGAGACAAACAGTGTTGCCAGGATGCTATTTATTTTGGAACTAGATTCGAGAAAAAAAAAGAGCTAGATTAGCTCAAGAAAATCCAAAACATGTAAAAAAAAACACCTAAAAAGCACTTAAGTATTTTGTATGTAAGTTTTTACATTGATTTCATACTAGCAGGGTACCCAGCTTTGCTCAGTATGTACATAAGTAGTTAATAAATTCCTGCTACCCTCAATTGCGAAAACAATTTACAGGCTGAAAAGGTTCAGAACAATATTTATTTTCCCATATTATATCCCCTTTATGTATACGGCAACCAACTAAAGTAAAGGCGTTTTTTAATAGTCTAACTTTGAAATTTTGTCATCTGCCCTCTATTTGACTCTTTAGATGTGCCCAAACATTCCCCAAGTCCCCACAAATTTTTCAAAGAAATTTCAAATATACAGACACAACTTATTCAGAGTTTTATTATAGTATAGATATGCTGATACCCACGATTTTTGATTTAGCTGAAATTAAAATAAAGTGAACAAAAATTTTAGAGAGGCACGCTTGGGTTTTTTTTTTGACAAAGTAAGTGAATTTTTCTTAATATAAAATTATGTAAGAAAAAAATTGCATAGTTACATACCTCGCTAAAAATCAGTATATTTTTTTTGTTTAGCGTTCGATTTTAATAAAACAAAGTGCAGGTCCCTTTTTAAGCTTCAACCAGTTCATTAGTGAAACTCTCATCAAAATGCATTCCTCAGTTTCCGAGATCCTTAAGTTCAAACAGACAGACAATAATTTTAAAAATGGATCAGATGAACTCTATAGCATTCCCCAAGTCATCCCCAGTCATTTTTTCAAAGAAATTTTTAAGTTACGACTTTTCTAGCGATTTATCTTATACATATGTATGTATGTATATAAAATTCTCGTGCCACAGTTTTCGTTCCCATACTCCTCCGAAACGGCTTGAACGATTCTCATGAACTTTGTGAACGTAATTAGTATGTCTGAGAATCGGCCGTTATCTATTTTTCATTATTCCGGGAAGTGGACCAGGGACCGAAATATTCCAAACTTTTTATTTATCGTGCGATTTTTTCCATAAATTTGGGCAGAACAACGTCTGCCGGGTCCTTCTGGTTATAGTATAGATTTAACTATAACAATGTTTAAAACGTATAAAAAGTAAACATAATTAGCTCAGCAAAAAAAAAAAATAAGTGTGTTCTTGAAAAATTATCAAGCTTCATGAATAGTTAAGAAAACAATATTTAATGTTTAGTAAAACTCAAAAATTATTTTTTTTTTGGTGGCAAAGCCAAATGAAGTCATTTTATTTCTGACTCAGAATTCAAAACGCTTGAAATATTTTTTCTGATTATTTATCATGAAGACAGAATCGGAGGGTAAGGCTGTTCAGAATCTTTAGCAAATTAGCAAAGTGTTTTTACACACAATTTACTTACCTTCCCATTTTGATTCTTGTTCGCAAAATAAACATATGGCATTTAGAAATGTTACTCAACAAAGTTAACCGATTTAGGTATTTGTTATCGGTGAGGGAAACTGAGTTACACAATGAAACTAATATAATAATTTCGACGTCGATTATAAAAGAAATATAAACTTTCTTCATTTTACAATACAATTTGTCCAAACAAATTTGGAGCCAAAAAAGAGCTAAAAATTAAAAAAAGGACTAGAAAAAGAGCTAGGAGCTAAAACAGAATTTTGGAGCTAAACGCCAAAAAAAAGCGCTAGATCTAGCTCTAAAAGCACCAAAATGGCAACACTGGAGACAAATTGCTTTTTCCATTATGAGGTAAAAAATCGTTTCCTTTTTAATGAGATATTTTTACCTTAAACTATTTCTTTTTTCCTGTTTGTCAATCTTTTAATGAACCATTTTTTTGTATACTTTTTTATTAAGTTTCCTTTTTACTTACATGAAAAATATGTTTACTTTTCACTCCCAGCCTTTCATGTGGGGAGCAGTTAGAGGAAAACAAATTCAAAATACAAATTTTAAATACACATTTGTAAGTTTTGCAAGCTCGGGACCAGCGAACAATAATTCATAGTTGAGTTTTTATTGTCAGTGTTCGTTCTCCGAAAACTTACACTGAAGATGGCGGATCGCCGAAACCGGTTTGTAAACAAACAAAAATTGACAAGGGATGACGGAAAATCGTTCCAATATAAATCTAGCATTCACCCTGTCGGAAAAACAGAAAATAAAAATAACTCAAAAATTACAATGTTTCATTACATGTTTCAGAGTTTCCAGGCTCATCATCAGATCCCTTTTCGGACACTGGGATATGAACCAGTGTCTGCACCATAGCCGCTGTTAGAAAATTCTAACACTTTAAATATTAACATAACTTCTTTTGATCATCTTCAAATTTTAAATATTAAACATAACTTCTTTTGATCTTCTCCTTTTGAGATGTACCTATTTGAATCAGAAAGTGAAGAAGACTGTTTTTACTGGTTTTAATATATCAATTGAAAAGTTTTAATATAATCCACATATTGTATTTTAAATGCTTGTTTTGTTTATAATACCATTTGCTTAGGTATGGCATGGTGAAGTATGAATTTGATGAGCACGTAATAATTTTGTTCTTCTGAAATGTCCCTGCAGTTAACTGCCGAACTAGTAAAAGGCGTTATACACGATATGTAATGTCAGATGTATATGTCAGTTTTTTGTATGGATACAGAACATACGAAATAGAATGGTTTCTATTTCCATCTGACTTACAGCTGTTATTTGACTTTGCATTTGCGGCGGTAATTAAGATTGCGCTTAGAGCGATTTTTTTTATCTTTTTCCTCCATTAACACTGTACAACAAAATGAGGGTTCATCTCTTAGTAATTGATGAAACCCAAAAAACTGGAAGGTCTATCCTTCTCGTATCAAAACCTCATACCAGGTTTTGGGCCTATAGGTCTGGATTTTTTTTAATTTGAGTTTAAAGTTTTAACCCTATGTATAGGGGTTAAGTGAGGGAAACTTGATAAAATGAGGCAATTGGTTACAAAATAGTGGCTAAATTAATGTTTTTTGGGGCAGGGAATTCATTTTTGATGTTTATTTTTACATAAAACTTACGATAGATGACGCTGTGGTACTCTCTTATTTTTGTGTGACACGGAGGGGACACGTGTTTTTACAAATTTAACAACAAATCATCTATAGGTTTGCCCCCCTTTTTTTGGAACATTATCGGAATGAGACAAAAGGAAAAGAGAATGGAACAACAAAACAACAGTGATACAATTTTTTTTATTGTTTTCACAGGTTAATTTTGATGGAAAAATTAAAAATTACTGAAAGTCCAAAATCTTCAAATTTTCAGGTTAGTCTTCAGAAAATAGTTCTTAGCTTAGTTGTTGTTATCAAAACTAATTCATGTGAGTTCCCCAGCACATATATGTATACATATAAGTACGTACTCATTACATTCGTTTGTCACATTCATACTCCCAGCCAGGGTTGGGAAATGACATTTCATGGATTGTACTAAATAACACTCAAAAAATTTACTTTTTTCGTTCAAATTGTACTGAATTTTTTTTTTTTGTAATCACCAGGGTCCCCCAATAAGGAATCTTTTTGTATTTTTAATGTCAAAACTCAAAGGCTTCCTACTATCGTAGAACAGTTTCAAGTACATGAATGAGCATGTCTCTTCATGCTCAACCGAAATCCACAATGATTGAAAAAAGTTTGAATAAATCCTATATAAATTACAACTTAATCATTACTTTTGAGTTTAATTTTTTTGGTCAAACATAAAACTTATTCCCTGAGTTTTATTATTTTGAGAGGA
Organism: Sphenella marginata; assembly: GCA_951509765.1. Classification (NCBI taxonomy): domain Eukaryota; kingdom Metazoa; phylum Arthropoda; class Insecta; order Diptera; family Tephritidae; genus Sphenella; species Sphenella marginata. The sequence continues at coordinate 65,401,225 of OX608079.1, read as the reverse complement.
AATAAAACTTACCCTTGAGTGTTATATTTTTGCTCGACAGTAAGCGTTGTTCTTTGAGTGATATTTTATCGTTCAAGGATAAAAATTATATTCCGAGTTTTAAGTTTTTTTCGCGGATCAAAAAACTCAAAAGGCCGCTGCGTCTTTAAGGAAAAATGTTGGTCATAAATATTGGTTGGTATAATCTCGTCAACATATGTACTCAATTAGCCACATACATATACTTGCCATAAAGGCGAAGCGGCCTTTTGAGTTTTTTGATCTACGAAAAAACTTAAAGCTCGGAACTTCATTTTTATCCTTGAACGATAAAATATCACTCAAAGAATAACGTTTACTGTCGAGCAAAAATATAAAACTCAAGGGTAAGCTTTATTTCCTCTTAAAATAATAAAACTCAAAAAGTTATTATTACGCTTAATCACAAAAATAAAACTTGAACGTAACGATTATTCTTGATTTTTATTGAAAAAAATCAGAAAATAATGATCAAATGTCGAGTTCTATAACACAAGTTTACAAATTCAGGTCAACTTTTGGATCTGAGCAGATAAGAGCGATTCTTAAATATATTTGATATGCTCAATTCGAATCTGCATTCAGTTTTTCAAGATTGATTCTATATTCCGAGATCTCGCATGACAGCACCATTGTGCTGTTATAGCAGCTTTTAAATCGTGGCACTGCTTGATAAGTAAGTAAAAATGGAAGAATGTTCATAAAAGTATGAACATATAGCTACGCCGCTCTAAAATAAGTAAATTTATACAGTCCACTAGAATTTAAGATAATATTGTCATACATACATACTTACAAAACAAGCAGGATAAGGTACCTAAACCTATGACACATACACATACATACAGTCCACTTGAGGAAAGATAAGTATAAACAACCCTCATACAAAACAGATGGTTTCTTAATATTCAAGCAATGCCCTTGAACCAACAAACAATAGAATCAATAGAACAATAGAATATTGGGAACGTTTAGGAACATTAGAACCTTTAGGAACATAGTTTTAAGATTTAGTATATAAGCAAATGTAAAATAGTTTAAGACTCAGAATTAAAATATATTCTAAACCATGAACACTATTATATAAAAATAAAAATGCAGAGACAGTGTTGCAAAGTTGGTCCGAAGTGTTTTTGTTACGTTTGTGGTGGTTATATGATTAAAAAAAGTGGCAAAATAATAACAAATACGCTCAAAGATGCGTATCTGCACTACTTTGGTTTCAGAGTAGCAGACACTCATAAGTCATGGAGACTTTATTTGTAACGCATGCAAAACAAAGCTGTATAAGTGGCCATTGGGAGAACGTGAGTACTTTTCTTTTTAAAGCCAGCGCTCTGGAGAGAACCTAAAAACCATGAAGATGATTGCTACTTTTGTTTGATGAAAGTTAAGGGTATAAATGAAAAAAAAATTAGCAAAATATATTTATCCTGATGTATCATCAGTATCCAAGCCAGTTCCACGTACTGCTGATGCCATTGCCAGTTTATCGAAGTATAAGTTCAAACGTTCTGGAAACTTTAACTCCATAACCCCCGAGCAGTGAAACCGACTTTGTCATGGAAGGTCCACATTTAATTTCGCAAGATGAACTAAGCGATTTGATTCGTGACTTGAGTTTGTCCAAACGAAAAGCAGAGTTGCTAGCATCACGGCTGCAGCAATGGAAAAATCTAGACTCCCGAACACAAGTTACTGTATACAGAAACAGAAATGAGACACTTCGACCGTTCTTCGAAAAAGAAGACAATATAAGTTTCTGTAACGATATTAATGGTTTTTTTAATGAAATGAATGCACCCTACGATCGAAACGAATGGCGTTTATTCATTGATGGTTCCAAATACATCCTAAAAGCTGCTCTTCCCCACAACGGGAATAACAAACCATCTATTCCGATTGCTCATGCAGTACAAACAAAGATATGCTACGAAACAATGCGGAAGATCCTGTGCTTCATGAAATACAATGATCATAAATGGAAAATATGTATGTGGTGATATAAAGTTATAAACATGATTTCCAATTAAATCGAGAACACTTATTTTGTATATTATTTCAACAGGTTATTGGCATCTTAACTGGGATGCAATCTGGATTCACCAAATTTTGTGGTTTCTTATGCTTGTGGGATAGGCGAGCAACTGAACATCATTATGTGAGGAAAGAATGGCAAAGTCGTACTCAATATGAGCCTGGACAGCAAAACGTCTCCGCTGAACCACTTGTAAATCCACAAGACATTTTCCTGCCACCTCTTCACATTAAACTTGGCCTTATAAAGAACTTCGTTAAAGCATTAAACCGTGAAGGACCGGCTTTTCAGTACTTAGTCAAGTTGTTTCCTAAATTGTCATATGCAAAAAGCAAAGAAGGTATATTTGTGGGACCTGATATTAGAAAACTAATGACTGATAAAGAATTTACAAAATATTTAACGCCCGATGAAGCAGCCGCGGGGACATTTTTTCAAAATATCGTTCACCACTTTCTTGGTAATCACAAATCCCCTAATTTTGAGGAAATTATTGGGGATATGTTGGAAAATTATCGAAAGATTGGAGCTCGGATATTTCTAAAGATGCATTTTCTGCATTCCCATCCCGATTTCTTTACCGAAAACTTGGGTGATACGAGCGACGAATAGGGAGAGCAGTTGCATCAAGATCTAGCCAAAATTGAAAGACGATACCAAGGATTTTGGGATGAAGGCATGATGAGCGACTATTGTTGGACTCTAATACGCGAAACAGATACTAAACAATACAAAAGGCAAAGTTCCACCAATCTTCATTTCTGATTTGTTACTTTTAAGTTAATAAAATGAATATTATTTGACTAAAATCTTTAAAAATGAATTGGTTGAAAAAATGAATGAAAATGAATTTTGTTGAAACTTACAAAAAAAAATTCCCAAAAATAGATTTTTTGCCGGACCTGCCTCATATTTTGCTAAAAGTGTTTGCTATTAAACACGAAATTTTAGGAAACAAAAAATTATCCTGATTTTCACAACTTCGTACAAAAAAACCATTTTCAAAATCAAAATTTTTTCAAAAATCGTAAAAATTCGACCAAATTTCCCTACATATTATACGTCGTTAGAAGCGTATTTTAATTTCCTTTCGAACAAGCTATTGCTTCCGTTCGTCGCTTTTGTAAAATTGGCGAAACGATTTTTTGAATGAAGTGATACCTAAAAAAATACAAAATTACCGATATCTCGAAATCTTAAATCAATCTTAAAAAACGGAATGCAGATTCGGATTCAGCGTAATAAATTTACTTCAACCCACTTTTAGTTGCCCAGATCCAAACCCGTGTATACTTGTGTAATTAAACTTATAACAGTGACGGTCCCTGGTAAGGACTCGCATATATTGCCCTATTACTCATTTACTTTTTTTTTAGGACCGAAATAAAAATACAATTGAAATCAGTTTTTCTTTATATTTATATGGTAACATTTTTCTTAGTTCAATAAGAGCTTTTTGAAGAACATAAATATGAACACGTACATGAAACATATGTATTATTATTACATACTAGCTGGCCCGGCAAACTTCATTCTGCCCAAAATAGACTTCATTTAAAAAAAAATATCCAACTGAATGATAAAGGGAAATTCCACCGTCACTTACGTTACATCGCAAGTAAAATTGTATGATTCAAACTCAAATTGGGAAATTCCACCGTCACTTACGTTACATCGCAAGTAAAATTGTATGATTCAAACTCAAATTGCATTACCATTTGCACGTTTTAGTACACGAAAAATGGTTTATTACTTGGAGTTTAGCTACTCCAAGCTGTTATGCCTAAACTTTTTATTTAAATTCTAAAAACATACTAAATACGGACTAAAATTCCGTCGTCACTGACGTTACAATTTTAGGACTAGGGGTTTTGGGCACCGGTGATTTATTCAAATTTCTGCGAAACCCCTTGACAGAATTAAATTCCAATGTTTGGGAGATTATTAGAAATAGAATGAAGTCTTTATAAAAATCATTGTTATTAGGACTTTTATAAAGATGTAGCATGCATAGTTAATTATGTACCGTCACTGACGTTACGTAAAATTCGTCACTGACGTTACCTCCGAAGTAACAGAAAAAAAGCCGACTAGGTTTTCTTTTATGGACGTGATAACAAACAGGTCAATTGATTTATTGCAGAAAATCGTGAAAGGGTTTATCTTCAGGTGTCCTTTGCTCAGTTTAGACTTTTTTTAGCTGGTTTTGCTCAAACGCCAAGTACTAATTGTATTACAAGAAATGTGTTGCATTAAGCACCAAATATTGTTCGAGTCTATTGTGTGGAATATTTATACATAGACATTCGATATATATACAGAGGATCTTTACGTTTTAATAAAAAAAAAAAAAAAAAAAAAATAGAAGCAAAAATAAAAAGTTTGTTTGAAAAGGTGGGTAAGAACGTAAGCGTTCGTCACTGACGTTACAAAAGCGCACCGGTTTTTTTTAGATTGTATACTATTTTAAAAACAAATTTACTTTACATAGTTTATGTAATTACCTTGTAGATAGAGAATCGAAGATTTTAAATTGATTGGCAGAAAACTATATATTTTATGCAATAAAATGCTTATTTTCGTCACTTACGTTACAAAAAAAGGCGCACAACAATTTTTTTTTCTACACCCAAAAATGTTTGTGCAAATTTTTCATACTTTTCAAAATTTCACTAAGAATTAAAATAAAAGTAACATGTAATGCCTGGTTACTAAGATTCACACAGCATAACAAATATAAAGAGGTTTCTTAACAAGGTATTTAAGAACAAAAAAAATTTTTTTTTGGTTGTCCTAAATAGTTTAAGAATATTTAAGTTAGGCTTATGCGAATGTCATTCTGGCATTTATTCATCATGATTTAATATATTTACTACAACTTAGCCATATTACCAACTTAAAAATAAAATGTTGGTTTTTTCGCTTTCATCAATCTCTGCCATGGAAATTCCCTAAACTATGTATCTATTTCAATGTAAGTTGATATTCGCCGACACACTAAATCATTTTCACCAAATCATTCAGATATTGATAGTCTACACATTCGCAACTGTTCATTTCGTAAATGTAAACTATTTAACACGAAAAGCTACCGCCTACACTTCATTTACTTAATTAGAAATAATATTGTAAGCTGTATTTTAAGAAGGTAAGTGAGAGTATTGGTGTAGTATATCTCTACAATGGTTTTCGGGTTCCTACCACCAACCCTTTTAGATGCCATGCCCTGTTTTTATTAAATTTGTTTTCTTCTAACATTGTATTGATATCGTATATCTCCATAGTGATTTATATGTCCCTACCTTAAACCCTTGCATAGATATTCAGCTTTCAACATTAAGTATGTATGGGAGATGCTACGCTCCCTTTTCGTATAACCCCAATTTTTTTCCGTTACTGTTGAATTGATATCGTTTATCTCCATACCAATTTCCAGGGCCCTACCTGAAACCCTTTTAGAGTTTAAGGATTAAAGTTTCGCATCTAGTCATCTTTGGTGCTAAGCGACCTAAGTGTAAGTACACAAATGAAAGCAACGTTGTTATTTGTTCGAAAGAAGGTTGCCATAGCGCCAAAATACATAAGAATATTAGCTGTAGGCGAAATTGTACCAAAAGCGACAGCGTAGTACTAGTACTTTCTTGAGCCAAATTGTATCGAAAAAGTACAATTGTATCGAAAAACCCAACCCTGCTCCCAGCATTCATTCATTCACTTAACATCTATACTAGCAGCGTAGTTACAACAACTATACATATTTTTGTGTTGTTGTTGTATATATATATATCATTGATATGAATTAACTACTTAGCATACAATGCAACGCTTTAAGATACACATTCTAGAACTCGCGTTTCTGATAACTTTGTAATCACCTTGCCACGGAGGGGACACCCACGGAGGGGGCAATCTGACTTCTACTGCCCTTCCTGAATGCAGTAAGCATCCAAAAATGTTTTCCGCTCTCCACGTTTTCAGGTTTTTAATGCTGATCCAAAATGATGACCTTCTTTTAGATAATTTTGATTTGGCGCTTAATGCGGGACAGCCACGGAGGGAACGCGTTACAATATGCGTTCGAGCTTCGACTGGAAAACTCGGTGGAAACTTCAGCGGAGTATTAGGATCGGACACACCAACTGAATTTTTGAATTGTCTTAGGCCAACGCAAAGTCCCTGCCAGTAAAGGGAGTCACAAATTGTCGTTCTGATGCCCCGCCACCGTTATAGACCAATGCTTTCTGTTTTTCGTTCGAAGTCGAGGCTGCCAATGTATCACTGGTGATCATTTCAAAAACCTACCCCCAGGTGCCAATGTATCACTGGGGATCATTTCAAAAAGCTACCCCCAGGTGCCAATGTATCACCAGTGATACACACCTAGGCCCTAGATTTTAGGGGCTGGGACCCTAACGGTAGGAGTTTTGGGAAAAATGAAAGTTTATTTTAAAAGAAAAAATATTTTATTTCATAGTAAAATACAAAGTTTTGAAATAATACGAAATTAAAAATGAGAAAATTCAAATCAAACGGGAAAATAACTTTTTTTGCTTGGCACCTGGGGGTAGATTTTTTTGTGATCACCGGTGATACATGGCACCTGGGGGTAGGTTTTTTTGTGATCACCGGTGATACGTGGCAGCCAACGTGTTAAGCATGGAGCACTCGTGCATTATAACATTATCTAATGTTTAATGTTGCACGAATTGTAGTTTGAATCCACGTGAAAGGTTCCTGATAGTTCACAGATGCATAGGTGGAATCGATCTCACATTTCCGCTTCATGAATTTCGTTTCGGACATGCCACGGAACGGATATTTGAGGTAGTTTTCGGTTGTCTCCGGGTTGCTGGGACTATATGATACCATTTTCGATGTGGGAAAGGGTTTATTGCACACATATTCAACGACTGTCGCATTTATTTTGTCTTAATTTGCAATATTAATCCAAAAATTGGATGTGGACACGTATATGCCGTTTTCCGCGTTTTCCCCATATAGGAACTGAGTTTTTTACTTTTATTTATGTATTTGGACGGAGCAGAACTTCGATTTAATTAGGAGAGAGGCCTAGAAGGAAGAACTTCACACTTTTCGTGAAGTGCTGCGAATTCCTTAAGGCGCGAACATCTGGAGGAAGTGTGTTGAAGGGTTTTCGAGATACTATATTATAAAACTTGCCAGAATGTGTGGTTCTCGAATAAGGTACAACAACTGATGGATGCGAATTTTCCCTCAGGATATAGGCTTCTGGTCTCATACTATGCAGGTAACCACACCTAATGAAACAAATTTTTAAAACTTTAAAGTAGTACAGATTTCTTACTGGAAGAATCTCCAGCTTTCTAAATAGTTCTCTTGAAGGATGCAGCCGATTACCATTACAAATTGTTCGCATAATGCATTTTTGCAATACTAGTATAGATTCCATTTTGAAATGAGTGGCGCCACCCCAACTGCTGATACCGTACAACAATTTGGAATGAAAAAACGCATAATAAACTATTTTGAGAGTGTTATGTGAGCAGCAGGATCTGAGTTGATAGAAATAACGTAAGAAAATTTTTTAGATGAATTATGTGGTTGCCCCAGTTCATATTTTGATGGACAGTCACACCTAGATACTTAAAATCTTCAACAATATATATTTGGAAACAGTTTTCATTGCATGTCACAAGCGCACTGAAGGTATCGGATTGAAAGCCTTGGCGTTGGCCTTGGAAACGTTCGCAACCACCCGAATGAAAAATAATACTTAGGTCAGGAGATTTCCGGGTATTTAAACTAAAAACATTAATTTGGTTTTATTGCTGGCAACGAACTTATGTTTAGCAAACCAGGGGTGCAGTGAAATAACGCCCAAGGAAATAACGCCCATGGGCCTTATTTCCTTTTTAAATGGAAATATCGCCCATCTGCAAAAAGAAATAAAGCCCATGGCTCTTATTTCCTTTTTAAAAGAGAAATAACGCCCATAGGATTTTACGCGAGCAACACGAACTGTTGAATAGCATTTTTTTCACAAATTACCCTGTGAGAAAAGAGTGGGAAACGTGGCACGCGGAAGAACATCACCGTGGCGGTAGCCACAGCTATGGCACACACCCGGAGTTGGAATGGCGTAGCCCAGGGTTATTTTTTAAAACGCGGCCGAAGGCCGCCTACGCGGAAAGGTGTCCTGCACATAAAAAACGTGGATGGGGCCCCGAATTGGGGATCTGACCCGGGTCAATTTTCGGGTTTTCACTGATAACTTTTCACAGAAACAAAATATTGCTTTTCCCCCTTCGATCCACGATTTTTAAGTGCAGAACACTTTCCGCGTAGGCGGCCTTCGGCCGCGCTTCAAAAAATAACCCTGGGCTACGCCATTCCAACTCCGGGTGTGTGCCATAGCCGTGGCTACCGCCACGGTGATGTCCTTCCGTGTGCCACGTTTCCCACTTTGGTTAACGTGAAATTTGTGTGTAACTATTCAATAAAATACAAAAAGAATTAGAATATTATTGTTTCATTAAAAAAAAATGAAAGAGCAATAAGGCCTTTAAGACTTTATTTCTCTTTCGAAGTGTAATAAAGCCTTTTTTGAAATAAAGACCTTATTTCACTTTCAATAGAGTAATAAGGCCTTAAAGGGTTTATTTCACAAGGCGCTATTGCACCCCGCCTTATAAAAACATAACAAATATGTTAAAATTTATTTAAATAAAGAAAACCATATACTTAATTCTTGAATCAGCTTGTTTTAATTCGTTTTTAACGTCCGTGGGCTTTATTTCTCTTCGAAAAAGGAAATAACACAGATCAGCAAAAGGTGAGTGGGAAATAACGCCCATGGGCGTTATTTCCTTGGGCGTTATTTCACTGCACCCAAACCAGGTTCTCAAGAGATGCACATCATGATTTATCCTCCTGAATAAGTCAAAAATATTCGGCGAACCATAGGCGACCCGAAGATCATCAGCAAATCCCATGAAAGGCATGTCAAAAATTGAGTTAACGTAAACTAAGAAATCCGACCTAGTACTTGTTGAGCGCAAACTCTGACCCTACCTCGAAGATACGATTCAAACCATTTATGAATGAAACCTCGAAAGCCGGCAGAGTATAATTTGTCAAGCAAAATAGTATGATCCACCGTGAAAAATGCCTTCTGTCGAGCGCTTAGTTCTTAGATTTTTAAGACAGCAAAGCTTCTCACAGTATGTCCAGCCTACCGGTAAGATCTGATGAAGCGCACCTACATTCTGAAAACGAGTTGGCTTCGATCGGTGAGCTCGACTCATAGTCTAAAATTGACTTGGTCACAGAGTCCTGTAATGCTACTTTCAACGCCTCCTGTCCTGTTAACAGACCGAGGAATAAGAAGCTTTTCAATAAAGCTAAGCGGACCGGTTCTTGGCAAGAATATAAACAAGCCTTAAACACTTTCAAGAAACTAGTACCGAGCCAAGAGATATTCAAGAATTCTCAAGAAGTCGAGTGGCCTATCAAAACTTTCGACCCTTTTAAATCTCCGAGACCTGATAAAATTCTTCCCGCCGAACTTCAAATGGCGAGCGAGATTCCCCTCGCCCGTGCTGTCTAAAATCTACACAGCATGTCTAAGGCTATGCTACGTTACACATAGATGGACCGAGACGAAGATAGTATTTCTTCCCAAAAGGAGGCAGAGCTTCACACTCGAAGCCAAAAGACCTCAGGCCTATAACCCTTAGATCTTTCATTCTCAAGTTTTTGGAAAGAATACTGGATGCACACATTAGGAATAATCTGCGTTCACCAAACTCTAAGGGCAAGTCCGTGGAAACAGCACTCCATGCTATCACCGCAAAGATAGATAAAGGACTTGCACTCAACGAATTTACCCTGGGCTCTTTTCTCGGCATTGGAGGGGCCTACGACGATGGCATCGCTCTGACGGCGACTGGTAAGCCTCTCCAGTCCCTAAGTAAAATGATTATTTTCAAAAGGAAGTACAAAATACTAGCTTTTGTACCACCACGCCTGAATGGAGTCAGGCTCACACTTTCTCAAGAGGTCAAGTACCTCGGCGTAATCTTAGATAGCAAACTCAACTGTTGAGAACAGAAGAGAAAGAAAACTATCACTGCCTTATATTAATCCAAGGCAGCTGCAGAGAAGAGATACACTAGCTGTACATCGCTGTAGTGAGACCCGTTCTTTTCTATGGTGTTGCTGTGTGGTGGCCAGCACTCGAGCTCAACTACAACATAGGCAGGATGGGCAGAGTACAACGATCGGTGGCGATGTTTAACCTATTGTGAATATTCTAAACCCACATTCAACCTCTATTTTCACAGACGGTTCAAAGCTCGACAACAAGGTCGGCAGCGGCGTCTACTCGGAAGATCTTTCACTTTTCCTATGCATAGGACTACCTAGCCCTGCAGCGTATTCCAGGCGGAACTTACGGCCATAGAGGAAGCTGCACGCTGGCTGCTCTCGAAAAACTGCACATCAGTATCTATATATTTACTGCGACACCTCAGGATAGAGGAACACCTCTTCGAAGGTAGCACTCGACTGTAGGCAATCGCTCAATGAACTGGAATCGAAATGCTCCACAGCAGTTCAAGGCCACAGCGACATCCCTGGAAACTGCCATGCTGACGAGCTAGCTAGGAAGGCCACAGAGCAATCAGAGGTGAACCGATAAGGAGGTGTCTAGGCAAACCCTGGCCCTACATCTGTAAGAAACGGACCGAGTCCATACTCAATTTCAAATGACCATCCCTAGGCCCCCGGATTGGGGTGCTCACATGGCACTTTTTAATGGGAACACATGCCAAACGCATTAGGGTCCCCTCAAATAACTTCTGTCGCAGCTGCAGGGACGAGGACGAAATAGAAAGTGCCGAGAACTTTATCTGCAGTTACCGCGTTCTAGCCAGGACTCGGCTGGAGTGCCTAGGAGCGTTCCAATTTACTAGTTTAGTTGAGTTAAGCTCCGTCGAAACAGGAAACATTCTGCTCTTTATCAAGCGGACCCTGGCTCAATATTTATTTATTTATTTTTGTGCTTCGAATTGTGGAGGATTATCTAACCGAAACCGTAGCCGTTGGCAATATAGTTCATCTAACTGCGATCTTAGTAACAATGTACAATAGACAATAAAATGCGCTAACGATGCCTGAAAAAGAATACGTAAAATATTAAATACTCCAATTTAATGAAATAGATAGATCCAGAAAATGTAGGTAGGTTTTTTACTTCAAAATTCTAATGCTGCTAACACCCCAACTGCCACTGTTGACGGCGCTGGTAAAGCGCCCGGGAGCCTATCAAATCAGTCTGATAATGCACAACCACCGTCGAATATTCTGCAATTTGATGCTGCTACAACCTCATCTGCAGTGCCAATTCCAATCGCCGCTGCCTCGCAACTTATTTCGCCTACCTTAATTCCTACTGAAATTCCGTCCGAAGTTGCTGGTAACCAATAAAAGAAATTCTAAACGGTTAGATAAAAATAAAAATAAAGTTATTAATGCCGTTGAAATTGCCTCTAACGATGATAATGCAGAAGCTGGTTCAAATACAATGCCGGAAAGTGCTGACAATGCAGGCATGGAAAATGAAAATATCAGTCCCATTCAAAGTAAATCGCGCTTGCGGGCGCAAAATTTAGTTATTGGGTCGCGTATAAATTGTAACCTAAGTGCTGTTGCGAAAAGGAAATGGCTGCATCTTTCGCCATTCTCTGCCTCTGTTACTTCCGAGAAATTCAAAGCGCACATTTCTAAACATACTATAATTGATGAAATCGACATTGTTTGTATTCCTCTGATAAAAAATGGCGTGGATCCTAACGATATGCGGTTTGTAAATTTCAAGCTGGGTGTTGATGCCATTTCGTTACCAAAGTTGCTGGTCCCTGAGATATTTAAATGAAATGTAAAACTTTACTTAAAGAGTTTTAATGCACATAAAGAAGAATCGAGACGTTGAGTTATTTGATAGACACCAAAGAGTGCGTTTGTCTTTTAGTAACGTTAATATATGCAACTTTTATTTATTAATTTTTTTTTTTTTATTATTATTTTTATATGATTCAAAAGAGTACACGCGCCTTTTTTTTACACTAACGCACGCGTGGCCTACTATGGTAGACCATTTTAAAATAGCAATAAAGGCCATGCCCACAAGATGGGTCTTGTTTCCGACAGCATGTGTAGGAAATGCAAAGCGGGGACGGAAACTGTGGAGCATGCCCCTTTCCAAATGTTTGAAGCCGCTCTATCCAGACTGCGGCTTCAAACATTTGGAAAGGGGCAATTGCCCAATCTAGCTTCACTGTTAGAAATAGGCCCAAGTAGGCTTCTGATTTTTGCGAAGAAAACATTACTGTTTTGCAAAATAGACACTGAAGTGTGAAATGTATAACAAGAGGTCGTCAAAGTTTTTCTGGTAACACTACGGACGCTATGCGTCTATGTGAGGCCACTACGGTGGCCTGGCAGCACAACCTAACCTAACCTACATACGTACATCTATATGAATGACCTCTATTAAGGTGAACTAAGTTCCAGTAGTTAAGATTAAAATTCAGAAACCCAACGCATAACCTCTGTCAAGGTGAACTAAGAGAAAAAACAAAAAAAGAAAATATGAAGACTTGCACCCTTTTCAAGGACAAATATGATCAAAATTGTGGAGAGACATCAGTTGTTCGTTAGCAGTAATATATTTTGACTCTTATTTAAGAGAAATGAAGATTTTATAAAAACAAAATATTCGTATTTTACTAACCAAAAGAAGCAACAGAATATAACAACAACAATTTGACCATATCACCGATTGCCTTTCACTATAGTTTTCAATAAGCTGCAATTGTGCTTACCCGCAGCCGTGTACTTATTCTATTGTCACTCCCAAAAAGGCAAAACAAACAAAAATTAATAAGTAAAATAAATAAAAACAACAAATGCAAATACCAAAACTAATAAAAGACTAGAGTCGTCATGTACATGTAAAACAACAATACAATAATCGCAAGCTGAGTAAAAAAAAACGATTGCCTTAAATTTGAATTTACAACAAAAATGCAATGATTGAAAAGAAATCATAAAAACATCGATACATTTTATGAACACAGCACAAATAAATTGAGTAAGTCGCTCTCAAAAAAAAAAAAAAAACGATTACTTTGAGTTTGAATTTACAACGAAAATAAATTGATTGGGAGAAAAAACAAAATATTTTATAAACGCAGTGCAAGAAGAGGAGACACATTTGGACTGCAATCAGGTCTAGCATACTCATTCAAACTTTACGCGGTCGTCACGTAGAGTAGCAAACGGCATTCCAGCAACAACTACAATAGTAAAACGCAAGCACAATAATATCAGCAACAATAACTATAAATATATTTCCCTACACATTTATCATATCACAACAACAACCAGAATAGTAAAATGCAAAACACAACAATAAGTATAAATACATTTCGCTACATATTTTTCATATTACAACAAAAACAAGAAAAGTAAAATTCAAACACAACAATATCAACAACAAGAAGTATAAGTACATTTATTTACATATTTCACTACATATTTATTACATTACAACAACATCAGGTATAGGTACATTAGGCTACATATTTATTTTCTTTCAGTTTGAATATATTAACCAAGAACATTTATTAATTTTTTTTTTCATTTTTCATTCATATTTGCATTCCATATTAAAACAAAAAAAAATGGATGCACTAGAGATAAATAGATTCAATTTGGTTTTAACCTTAATACAAAATATTGAAAGTTTTGACGGTAGTGATCCGAATCAGCTACCTGATTATATAAACCAAGTAGAAAATATTCTTCCCTCAATTTCGGAGTTTGATACTAACAACCAAAATGTTTTGTTTGGCTATATTAAAAACAAATGCATTGGCAAAACTAGAGAATCAATTCATAGGTACGCAAATGTAACGACTTGGCCGATTTTAAAAGATATTTTAACTAAAAACTTTGGTGAAAAATATAGTAGTAATGATTTGATGGATGATCTGAAAACTTGTAGGTTACAAGGAACAATAGAAAATTATTATTTTAAAATTAATAAACTTGCCAATAGGATTCACAATCGAAACCTAACCCATGGGGATAATGTTTACACAACAGGTGAAGTTAATAGGATTTCACTTAAAACATTCAGAGACCATCTTCCTGAACCAACACGCACTGTGATATTTGCCAGAGACCCCAAAACATTGGAAGATGCCTTTAAGATAATATTAGATGCAAGACATCAACATTATACGTAGTTTGGTCCAGCAAAAAGAGACTTTATGAATACAAATATTAGAACAAATTTCAGCGATAATTACAATAATGCTAATAATAGGCCTAATAACAATAGTACAGTACAAAAAGTTCAAGAAGTTTCCGCCTTTCAAAACTAGCAATTTTATAATCCAAATTTCTATCATAACACGCCTTTCAATTCCAATTCAACGGGTCAGACTAGACGATCAAATTTTTCGCAAGCAACAAATAGAAATTTTACACATTTTAACCCTGAAACTCTTTCTTATCAAAATAGGCAACAAGCACACAACTTTAGCAACACTAACCCACAAATCGAACCTATTGAAATAGGAAATTCGAATGTAAATTTTCCTGTAGCAGAGGAACAAAACTTCTTTACATAGTAGTCAATAATCCCGTAAAGAAACTAAGATTCATAATTGACACTGGAGCTGAATTCAGTATAATTAACCCTAATATTTGCTACCCTAATTGTAAGCAAAACGTGAACGTAGTAGCAAGAGCACTAGGTAAAAAAATATCAATAACAAAACTTTGCAAATTTCCTATGTTCAAAGAGTTTAATTTAAATAATTATTTTTGTGAGTTTTTGGAATATGGTTTCAATGAAAACTTCGATGTCCTTATAGGTAATAATATTTTACAAGATCTATGCTGCATTATCGATTTACCTAATCGACAATTAATTACTTCTAATGCCGTTATTACGATGGAACAATGAGCGCCTTAAAATTTAGTTCTAGGGCTGAGTGTAATAAAAATATTTTTAATTTAAATATTTATTATCAAAACATTTCGGGAATGCGTACGAAAGCTAATGAAGTTTTTCTATCTACATCTCGTTGCGAATTCGATGTATATGTAATTGTTGAAACATGGTAAACAGAAATTTTGCTGATGCTGAGTTTTTTGATCCCAACCTTTTTCATTTGTACCGCAAGGATAGAGACGCTTTTAAGACTAATTGCTTAAGAGGGGCGGGGTTTTAATCGCGGTAAATCAAAAGCTTCGATCATGTTTAGTCCAACTGGAAAATGATGATTCTCTTCTCGATCAGCTATGTGTATTTATTTTTGGTAATCTTGGCAAAATATATATTTGTGTATCTTACATACCACCTTCTAGCCCCGATTCTTTATATGCTGCTCCTATAAGCAACATTATGAGTCTGCATGAAAGAACGAAGACAGCCATTTTTGTATTCGAGGAGGCTTTAACCTCAGTAAAATTACTTGGTCAAACTTTTTTAATAACGGTATATTAACGCCAACAAATGTGAATAGCTCGCCTGTTACGCGATTCTGTAACTTTTAACACTTCGCCGAGTGTAAGCTTGTCGCCGAATTTTGGCGTTTGCTCTTAACGAAAGTGCGATTCTGTAACTTTCCTTAACACTTTTTAGTGTCAACTGTATTATGTATGTATATCAGTTAAAATTGAGGGGAAAACTGCACTCATCTTAAGTACAGCATTTGACAGCGCCGACGTTCATGTCGCAGTAGCGCAGGTGATAAGCGTTCGGACTACAACGTGCACATCGCGAGTTCGGTTTCAGATTTTCGGAGAACTCATAAGTTTGAACACCACAACAATTTTTCGCGTTAACTAACCTCAGTAAAAGGTATTAGCTAACACTTTTCGGTGTTAAGGGAAGTTAACGCTAACACTTGGCGTTAAAAAAGTTACAGAATCGCTCTACTGAAATCAATTTCATTTAACGAGGACGAAATAGAAAGTGTCGAGAACTTTATCTGCAGTTACCGCGTTCTAGCCAGGACCCGGCTGGAGTGCCTAGGAGCGTTCCAATTTACTAGTTTAGTTGAGTTAAGCTCCGTTGAAACAGGAAACATTCTGCTCTTTATCAAGCGGACCCTGGCTCAATATTTATTTATTTATTTTTGTGCTTCGAATTGTGGAGGATTATCTAACCGAAACCGTAGCCGTTGGCAATATAGTTCATCTAACCGCGATCTTAGTAACAATGTCAAAAATGAACAATGTACAATAGACAGTAAAATGCGCTAACGAAATGAAATAGATAGATCCAGAAAATGTAGGTAGGTTTTTTACTTCAAAATTCTAATGCTGCTAACACCCCAACTGCCACTGTTGACGGCGCTGGTAAAGCGGCCGGGAGCCTATCAAATCAGTCTGATAATGCACAACCACCGTCGAATATTCTGCAATTTGATGCTGCTACAACCTCATCTGCAGTGCCAATTCCAATCGCCGCTGCCTCGCAACTTATTTCGCCTACCTCAATTCCTACTGAAATTCCGTCCGAAGTTGCTGGTAACCAAAATGAATGGCAAATTGTGCAAAATAAAAGAAATTCTAAACGGTTAGATAAAAATAAAAATAAAGTTATTAATGCCGTTGAAATTGCCTCTAACGATGATAATGCAGAAGCTGGTTCAAATACAATGCCGGAAAGTGCTGACAATGCAGGCATGGAAAATGAAAATATCAGACCCATTCAAAGTAAATCGCGCTTGCGGGCGCAAAATTTAGTTATTGGGTCGCGTATAAATTGTAACCTAAGTGCTGTTGCGAAAAGGAAATGTTACTTGCGAGAAATTCAAAGCGCGCATTTCTAAAAATACTATAATTGATGAAATCGACATTGTTTGTATTCCTCTGATAAAAAATGGCGTGGATCCTAACGATATGCGGTTTGTAAATTTCAAGCTGGGTGTTGATGCCATTTCGTTACCAAAGTTGCTGGTCCCTGAGATATTTAAATGAAATGTAAAACTTTACTTAAAGAGGTTTAATGCGCATAAAGAAGAATCGAGACGTTGAGTTATTTGATAGACACCAAAGAGTGCGTTTGTCTTTTAGTAACGTTAATATATGCTACTTTTATTTATTAATTTTTTTTTATTTATTATTATTTTTATATGATTCAAAAGAGTGGCGATTGTTCATAGACAGCAATAAACTGAGTTTAACACTAGAGTACACGCGCCTTTTTTTTACACTAACGCACGCGTGGCCTACTATGGTAGACCATTTTAAAATAGCAATAAAGGCCATGCCCACAAGATGGGTCTTGTTTCCGACAGCATGTGTAGGAAATGCAAAGCGGGGACGGAAACTGTGGAGCATGCCCCTTTCCAAATGTTTGAAGCCGCTCTATCCAGACTGCGGCTTCAAACATTTGGAAAGGGGCAATTGCCCAATCTAGCTTCACTGTTAGAAATAGGCCCAAGTAGGCTTCTGATTTTTGCAAAGAAAACATTACTGTTTTGCAAAATAGACACTGAAGTGTAAAATGTATAACAAGAGGTCGTCAAAGTTTTACTGGTAACACTACGGACGCTATGCGTCTATGTGAGGCCACTACGGTGGCCTGGCAGCACAACCTAACCCAACCTACATACGTACATCTAAGGTGAACTAAGTTCCAGTAGTTAAGATTAAAATTCAGAAACCCAACGCATAACCTCTGTCAAGGTGAACTAAGAGAAAAAACAAAAAAAGAAAATATGAAGACTTGCACCCTTTTCAAGGACAAATATGATCAAAATTGTGGAGAGACATCAGTTGTTCGTTAGCAGTAATATATTTTGACTCTTATTTAAGAGAAATGAAGATTTTATAAAAACAAAATATTCGTATTTTACCAACCAAAAGAAGCAACAGAATATAACAACAACAATTTGACCATATCACCGATTGCCTTTCACTATAGTTTTCAATAAGCTGCAATTGTGCCTACCCGCAGCCGTGTACTTATTCTATTGTCACTCCCAAAAAGGCAAAACAAACAAAAATTAATAAGTAAAATAAATAAAAACAAGAAATGCAAATACCAAAACTAATAAAAGACTAGAGTCGTCATGTACATGTAAAACAACAATACAATAATCGCAAGCTGAGTAAAAAAAAACGATTGCCTTAAATTTGAATTTACAACAAAAATGCAATGATTGAAAAGAAATCATAAAAACATCGATACATTTTATGAACACAGCACAAATAAATTGAGTAAGTCGCTCTCAAAAAAAAAAAAAAAAAACGATTACTTTGAGTTTGAATTTACAACGAAAATAAATTGATTGGGAGAAAAAACAAAATATTTTATAAACGCAGTGCAAGAAGAGGAGACACATTTGGACTGCAATCAGGTCATAGCATACTCATTCAAACTTTACGCGGTCGTCACGTAGAGTAGCAAACGGCATTCCAGCAACAACTACAATAGTAAAACGCAAGCACAATAATATCAGCAACAATAACTATAAATATATTTCCCTACACATTTATCATATCACAACAACAACCAGAATAGTAAAATGCAAAACACAACAATAAGTATAAATACATTTCGCTACATATTTTTCATATTACAACAAAAACAAGAAAAGTAAAATTCAAACACAACAATATCAACAACAAGAAGTATAAGTACATTTATTTACATATTTCACTACATATTTATTACATTACAACAACATCAGGTATAGGTACATTAGGCTACATATTTCTTTTCTTTCAGTTTGAATATATTAACCAAGAACATTTATTAAGTTTTTTTTTCATTTTTCATTCATATTTGCATTCCATATTAAAACAAAAAAAAATGGATGCACTAGAGATAAATAGATTCAATTTGGTTTTAACCTTAATAAAAAATATTGAAAGTTTTGACGGTAGTGATCCGAATCAGCTACCTGATTATATAAACCAAGTAGAAAATATTCTTCCCTCAATTTCGGAGTTTCATACTAACAACCAAAATGTTTTGTTTGGCTATATTAAAAACAAATGCATTGGCAAAACTAGAGAAGCAATTCATAGGTACGCAAATGTAACGACTTGGCCGATTTTAAAAGATATTTTAACTAAAAACTTTGGTGAAAAATATAGTAGTAATGATTTGATGGATGATCTGAAAACTTGTAGATTACAAGGAACAATAGAAAATTATTATTTTAAAATTAATAAACTTGCCAATAGGATTCACAATCGAAACCTAACCCATGGGGATAATGTTTACACAACAGATGAAGTTAATAGGATTTCACTTAAAACATTCAGAGACCATCTTCATGAACCAACACGCACTATGATATTTGCCAGAGATCCCAAAACATTGGAAGATGCCTTTAAGATAATATTAGATGCAAGACATCAACATTATACATAGTTTGGTCCAGCAAAAAGAGACTTTATGAATACAAATATTAGAACAAATTTCAGCGATAATTACAATAATGCTAATAATAGGCCTAATAACAATAGTACAGTACAAAAAGTTCAAGAAGTTTCCGCCTTTCAAAACTAGCAATTTTATAATCCAAATTTCTATCATAACACGCCTTTCAATTCCAATTCAACGGGTCAGACTAGACGATCAAATTTTTCGCAAGCAACAAATAGAAATTTTACACATTTTAACCCTGAAACTCTTTCTTATCAAAATAGGCAACAAGCACACAACTTTAGCAACACTAACCCACAAATCGAACCTATTGAAATAGGAAATTCGAATGTAAATTTTCCTGTAGCAGAGGAACAAAACTTCTTTACATAGTAGTCAATAATCCCGTAAAGAAACTAAGATTCATAATTGACACTGGAGCTGAATTCAGTATAATTAACCCTAATATTTGCTACCCTAATTTTAAGCAAAACGTGAACGTAGTAGCAAGAGCACTAGGTAAAAAAATATCAATAACAAAACTTTGCAAATTTCCTATGTTCAAAGAGTTTAATTTAAATAATTATTTTTGTGAGTTTTTGGAATATGGTTTCAATGAAAACTTCGATGTCCTTATAGGTAATAATATTTTACAAGATCTATGCTGCATTGTATTTTTGGTAATCTTGGCAAAATATATATTTGTGTATCTTACATACCACCTTCTAGCCCCGATTCTTTATATGCTGCTCCTATAAGCAACATTATGAGTCTGCATGAAAGAAAGAAGACAGCCATTTTTGTATTCGAGGAGGCTTTAACCTCAGTAAAATTACTTGGTCAAACTTTTTTAATAACGGTATATTAACGCCAACAAATGTGAATAGCTCGCCTGTTACGCGATTCTGTAACTTTTAACACTTCGCCGAGTGTAAGCTTGTCGCCGAATTTTGGCGTTTTCTCTTAACGAAAGTGCGATTCTGTAACTTTCCTTAACACTTTTTAGTGTCAACTGTATTATGTATGTATATCAGTTCAAATTGAGGGGAAAACTGCACTAAGTTAAGCTATTACTTGGCGTTAAAAAAGTTACAGAATCGCGAAAAGTGTTTAAATTGGTATTAAGCGAAGTTAACGCTAACACTTGGCGTTAAAAAAGTTACAGAATCGCGCTACTGAAATCAATTTCATTAGACGAAATAGAAAGTGTCGAGAACTTTATCTGCAGTTACCGCGTTCTAGCCAGGACCCGGATGGAGTGCCTAGGAGCGTTCCAATTTACTAGTTTAGTTGAGTTAAGCTCCGTCGAAACAGGAAACATTCTGCTCTTTATCAAGCGGACCCTGGCTCAATATTTATTTATTTATTTTTGTGCTTCGAATTGTGGAGGATTATCTAACCGAAACCGTAGCCGTTGGCAATATAGTTCATCTAACCGCGATCTTAGTAACAATGTCAAAAATGAACAATGTACAATAGACAATAAAATGCGCTAACGATGCCTGAAAAAGAATACGTAAAATATTAAATACTCCAATTTAATGAAATAGATAGATCCAGAAAATGTAGGTAGGTTTTTTACTTCAAAATTCTAATGCTGCTAACACCCCAACTGCCACTGTTGACGGCGCTGGTAAAACGGCCGGGAGCCTATCAAATCAGTCTGATAATGCACAACCACCGTCGAATATTCTGCAATTTGATGCTGCTACAACCTCATCTGCAGTGCCAATTCCAATCGCCGCTGCCTCGCAACTTATTTCGCCTACCTCAATTCCGTCCGAAGTTGCTGGTAACCAAAATGAATGGCAAATTGTGCAAAATAAAAGAAATTCTAAACGGTTAGATAAAAATAAAAATAAAGTTATTAATGCCGTTGAAATTGCCTCTAACGATGATAATGCAGAAGCTGGTTCAAATACAATGCCGGAAAGTGCTGACAATGCAGGCATGGAAAATGAAAATATCAGACCCATTCAAAGTAAATCGCGCTTGCGGGCGCAAAATTTAATTATTGGGTCGCGTATAAATTGTAACCTAAGTGCTGTTGCGAAAAGGAAATGGCTGCATCTTTCGCCATTCTCTGCCTCTGTTACTTCCGAGAAATTCAAAGCGCACATTTCTAAAAATACTATAATTGATGAAATCGACATTGTTTGTATTCCTCTGATAAAAAATGGCGTGGATCCTAACGATATGCGGTTTGTAAATTTCAAGCTGGGTGTTGATGCCATTTCGTTACCAAAGTTGCTGGTCCCTGAGATATTTAAATGAAATGTAAAACTTTACTTAAAGAGGTTTAATGCACATAAAGAAGAATCGAGACGTTGAGTTATTTGATAGACACCAAAGAGTGCGTTTGTCTTTTAGTAACGTTAATATATGCTACTTTTATTTATTAATTTTTTTTTATTTATTATTATTTTTATATGATTCAAAAGAGTGGCGATTGTTCATAGACAGCAATAACTGAGTTTAACACTAGAGTACACGCGCCTTTTTTTTACACTAACGCACGCGTGGCCTACTATGGTAGACCATTTTAAAATAGCAATAAAGGCCATGCCCACAAGATGGGTCTTGTTTCCGACAGCATGTGTAGGAAATGCAAAGCGGGGACGGAAACTGTGGAGCCTGTCATGTGCACATGCCCCGCTCTATCCAGACTGCGGCTTCAAACATTTGGAAAGGGGCAATTGCCCAATCTAGCTTCACTGTTAGAAATAGGCCCAAGTAGGCTTCTGATTTTTGCGAAGAAAACATTACTGTTTTGAAAAATAGACACTGAAGTGTAAAATGTATAACAAGAGGTCGTCAAAGTTTTTCTGGTAACACTACGGACGCTATGCGTCTATGTGAGGCCACTACGGTGGCCTGGCAGCACAACCTAACCCAACCTACATACGTACATCTATATGAATGACCTCTATTAAGGTGAACTAAGTTCCAGTAGTTAAGATTAAAATTCAGAAACCCAACGCATAACCTCTGTCAAGGTGAACTAAGAGAAAAAACAAAAAAAGAAAATATAAAGACTTGCACCCTTTTCAAGGACAAATATGATCAAAATTGTGGAGAGACATCAGTTGTTCGTTAGCAGTAATATATTTTGACTCGTATTTAAGAGAAATGAAGATTTTATAAAAACAAAATATTCGTATTTTACCAACCAAAAGAAGCAACAGAATATAACAACAACAATTTGACCATATCACCGATTGCCTTTCACTATAGTTTTCAATAAGCTGCAATTGTGCTTACCCGCAGCCGTGTACTTATTCTATTGTCACTCCCAAAAAGGCAAAACAAACAAAAATTAATAAGTAAAATAAATAAAAACAAGAAATGCAAATACCAAAACTAATAAAAGACTAGAGTCGTCATGTACATGTAAAACAACAATACAATAATCGCAAGCTGAGTAAAAAAAAAACGATTGCCTTAAATTTGAATTTACAACAAAAATGCAATGATTGAAAAGAAATCATAAAAACATCGATACATTTTATGAACACAGCACAAATAAATTGAGTAAGTCGCTCTCAAAAAAAAAAAAAAAACGATTACTTTGAGTTTGAATTTACAACGAAAATAAATTGATTGGGAGAAAAAACAAAATATTTTATAAACGCAGTGCAAGAAGAGGAGACACATTTGGACTGCAATCAGGTCATAGCATACTCATTCAAACTTTACGCGGTCGTCACGTAGAGTAGCAAACGGCATTCCAGCAACAACTACAATAGTAAAACGCAAGCACAATAATATCAGCAACAATAACTATAAATATATTTCCCTACACATTTATCATATCACAACAACAACCAGAATAGTAAAATGCAAAACACAACAATAAGTATAAATACATTTCGCTACATATTTTTCATATTACAACAAAAACAAGAAAAGTAAAATTCAAACACAACAATATCAACAACAAGAAGTATAAGTACATTTATTTACATATTTCACTACATATTTATTACATTACAACAACATCAGGTATAGGTACAGTAGGCTACATATTTCTTTTCTTTCAGTTTGAATATATTAACCAAGAACATTTATTAATTTTTTTTTTAATTTTTCATTCATATTTGCATTCCATATTAAAACAAAAAAAAAAATGGATGCACTAGAGATAAATAGATTCAATTTGGTTTTAACCTTAATAAAAAATATTGAAAGTTTTGACGGTAGTGATCCGAATCAGCTACCTGATTATATAAACCAAGTAGAAAATATTCTTCCCTCAATTTCGGAGTTTGATACTAACAACCAAAATGTTTTGTTTGGCTATATTAAAAACAAATGCATTGGCAAAACTAGAGGAGCAATTCAAAGGTACGCAAATGTAACGACTTGGCCGATTTTAAAAGATATTTTAACTAAAAACTTTGGTGAAAAATATAGTAGTAATGATTTGATGGATGATCTGAAAACTTGTAGATTACAAGGAACAATAGAAAATTATTATTTTAAAATTAATAAACTTGCCAATAGGATTCACAATCGAAACCTAACCCATGGGGATAATGTTTACACAACAGATGAAGTTAATAGGATTTCACTTAAAACATTCAGAGACCATCTTCCTGAACCAACACGCACTATGATATTTGCCAGAGACCCCAAAACATTGGAAGATGCCTATTAGATGCTAGATAAGATAATATTAGATGCAAGACATCAACATTATACGTAGTTTGGTCCAGCAAAAAGAGACTTTATGAATACAAATATTAGAACAAATTTCAGCGATAATTACAATAATGCTAATAATAGGCCTAATAACAATAATACAGTACAAAAAGTTCAAGAAGTTTCCGCCTTTCAAAACTAGCAATTTTATAATCCAAATTTCTATCATAACACGCCTTTCAATTCCAATTCAACGGGTCAGACTAGACGATCAAATTTTTCGCAAGCAACAAATAGAAATTTTACACATTTTAACCCTGAAACTCTTTCTTATCAAAATAGGCAACAAGCACACAACTTTAGCAACACTAACCCACAAATCGAACCTATTGAAATAGGAAATTCGAATGTAAATTTTCCTGTAGCAGAGGAACAAAACTTCTTTACATAGTAGTCAATAATCCCGTAAAGAAACTAAGATTCATACATAATTGACACTGGAGCTGAATTCAGTATAATTAACCCTAATATTTGCTACCCTAATTTTAAGCAAAACGTGAACGAAGTAGCAAGAGCACTAGGTAAAAAAATATCAATAACAAAACTTTGCAAATTTCCTATGTTCAAAGAGTTTAATTTAAATAATTATTTTTGTGAGTTTTTGGAATATGGTTTCAATGAAAACTTCGATGTCCTTATAGGTAATAATATTTTACAAGATCTATGCTGCATTATCGATTTACCTAATCGACAATTAATTACTTCTAATGCCGTTATTACGATGGAACAATGAGCGCCTTAAAATTTAGTTCTAGGGCTGAGTGTAATAAAAATATTTTTAATTTAAATATTTATTATCAAAACATTTCGGGAATGCGTACGAAAGCTAATGAAGTTTTTCTATCTACATCTCGTTGCGAATTCGATGTATATGTAATTGTTGAAACATGGTAAACAGAAATTTTGCTGATGCTGAGTTTTTTGATCCCAACCTTTTTCATTTGTACCGCAAGGATAGAGACGCTTTTAAGACTAATTGCTTAAGAGGGGCGGGGTTTTAATCGCGGTAAATCAAAACCTTCGATCATATTTAGTCCAACTGGAAAATGATGATTCTCTTCTCGATCAGCTATGTGTATGTATTTTTGGTAATCTTGGCAAAATATATATTTGTGTATCTTACATACCACCTTCTAGCCCCGATTCTTTATATGCTGCTCCTATAAGCAACATTATGAGTCTGCATGAAAGAACGAAGACAGCCATTTTTGTATTCGAGGAGGCTTTAACCTCAGTAAAATTACTTGCTCAAACTTTTTTAATAACGGTATATTAACGCCAACAAATGTGAATAGCTCGCCTGTTACGCGATTCTGTAACTTTTAACACTTCGCCGAGTGTAAGCTTGTCGCCGAATTTTGGCGTTTGCTCTTAACGAAAATGCGATTCTGTAACTTTCCTTAACACTTTTTAGTGTCAACTGTATTATGTATGTATATCAGTTCAAATTGAGGGGAAAACTGCACTCATCTTAAGTACAGCATTTGACAGCGCCGACGTTCATGTCGCAGTAGCGCAGGTGATAAGCGTTCGGACTACAACGTGCACATCGCGAGTTCGGTTTCAGATTTTCGGAGAACTCATAAGTTTGAACACCACACAAATTTTTCGCGTTAACTAACCTCAGTAAAAGGTATTAGCTAACACTTTTCGGTGTTAAGGGAAGTTAAGCTATTACTTGGCGTTAAAAAAGTTACAGAATCGCGAAAAGTGTTTAAATTGGTGTTAAGCGAAGTTAACGCTAACACTTGGCGTTAAAAAAGTTACAGAATCGCGCTACTGAAATCAATTTCATTTAACCTTTTTAGTATTAATCTCACTCAAATTAATTTGTTTTTCAACCCATTACATAATATCTTGGATCTTGTCTTTGTTGATGAAAATTTAATATTTGAAGTCACGGAATCCACATTCCCTATATGTAAATCAGATATGCATCATGTTCCACTTTCTCTCCCTTTCGAGTCTGTTAATTTTCTGTCAAGTTCAAGCGCAATCCCAAATATTAGATTTAACTTTCGTGATGCGGATTTTGACTCCCTAAATGCTGAAATTCTCGAAGTGGATTGGCAGTCAATCTTCCACTCGAAAAGTCTAGAGGAATGCTTCGATGTTTTCCTTTGCATTATATATGAAATCTTTAATAATAACCTTTCTTTACTCCACGAGCCTAAGTTTAAACTTTCATGGTATACCATGGGCCATAAGAAATTGAAAAATCTTAGAAACAAATATTTTAAACTGTATAAATCTGTCTGTTTTGGGTCCTTATCAATATCGGAAACTAATGCAATCAATGGTATTGCTGCCCTTAAAACGTCATTAAAATGCGATGCTGATGGACTCTCGTCATCTGTATCGGAGAAATGCAGTTTTTCTTTTTGTAAACCATTTCTCTCTAGCGAGTGGTAAGTACATTGACCAATGGAAAAGAGCCTCTATCACTCCTATCTTTAAATCAGGTAACAAGAATAATGTAGCTAATTATAGGCCGATCTCGAAACTTTCTAAGTGCTCGAAACTTTTCGAGAAAGTAGTAAAAGAAAAATTATTGTTTGCAATACAAGGTTCCATAGATGAGTGTCAACATAGTTTTCTTAGTGGTCGTTCCACGGATACGATCGCTACTTTTTCACAATTTTGCGTCTCGTCATTTAAGTCTGGCCAACAAGTTGGCATGATCTATACAGACTTTGCTAAGGCTTTCGATACTGTTACCCATAGTATACCTTTGTATAAGCTCGAACAAATGGGTTTCGATTCTACTTTTTTATGCTGGATTAGATCTTATCTCACCAATATAATCTCTTTTGTGGAAATTGATAACATAAAGTCTTACTCTTTCGAAGCCACTTCTGGGGTTCCTCAGGGTAGTATTCTCGGTCCAATTCTATTTCTTCTTTTCATCAATGATATAGGATCCTGTTTTAGAAATTCGAAGTATCTGCTCTATGCCGATTAAATATTTAAATATTTTCAGGATCATAGCAAGCTTCTCAGATGTTGCCTTTCTTCAGGGCGATCTTAGCAACTTAGCTAATTGGAGTATAGTGAATAATTTACGCCTTAATATTAAAAAATGCTTCCATATGAAGCTCTCGAAAACCATCAATATCCATATGTCTACTTACAGACTTTTTGATGACAATCTTTCTACTGTTGGTGAGTTTGTTGATCTCGGAGTAATGATTGACTCAGGCTTTACATTTTCAAACCACATAAGTTTCATTCTACACAAGGCGTATTGTAACCTTGCCTTCTTGCGGCGATGTGCCAAAGATTTCAAATATCCATACACTAGGAAAACTTTATATGCCAGCTTAGTGCGCTCGAAATTAGAATATGCTTCGATAATCTGGAATCCGATTTTTGCGGTTCATTCTTAAAGAATTGAAAGGGTACAGAGGAGTTCCAGCAGATTTGCTCTTCAACCGCTTCGCTTCTCGGGTCCATTACCATCTTACAGTGCCCGTTGTGCCCTCATAAGCATGTCACTGGCGTCCAGGCGTTCTATTCTAACTCTTATGTTTCTATATGACTTAATCTGTGGCTTGGTTAACTGTACGGAACTTTTAGCACAAATAAATTTTAATGTTCCGCGCAGAGCTCTCCGAGCGCAATATCCGTTTAATGTCGAGATAATCCGAGCCAATTACTTTAATTTTGATCCCATCTCGAGGGCTCTCGCAGAATTTAATACAAATTTTTGTAGTCTTTAGCTGGATTTCGCACTTTCTAGGACTTGTTTTTGTAATAAATTAGCTTCATATTATCTTCGATTTTTATACCCAGCGTACTAGTACTAGTACAAGGGTATTATAACTTTGTTGGGATAACGGTTGGTTGTACAGGCATAAACGAATCGAGATAGATATAGACTTCCACATATCAATATGATCAGGATCGAAAAAAAATTTGATTGAGCCATGTCCGTCCGTCTGTCCGTTAACACGATAACTTGAGCAAATAATGAGATATCTTCACCCAATTCGGCATGCGTTCTTATTTGGGTTCAGAATAGATTGGTATTGAAAATGGGTAAAATCGGACCATAACCACGCCCCTTTTTCGAAAATTTCGAAAAACGTATAAAACGAGTTAATTCAATATGTACAGAACAGTTTGTGCTAGTATAACGAAATTTTGTAGAGGTCGTACTATTGTTGTGTTAAATTCAGCTATAGAAAATAAAGGAAATCGCTTGTCGACCACGCCTACCTTTTCATAAAAGTTATATTGAAAGGAGGTGGAAATATTGAAAAGTCCATATCTAATTAACTGATACCGCTATAATAATATCATTTGGTACATACATCAATTTTTATATTCTTTACATTATTTTCGCAAAATTTTGGAAAGTGGGCGTGGCACCGCCCACAAGTGAATAAACAAATTATCAACATTTCATTATTAACAAGCCACTGTGAAAGTATCATAAAGATCTGTAATGAAAACTGATCTTCAAATAGGGAGAAACAACATAATAAAATCCGTGGGCGTGCCACCACCCACTTTCTTCAAATTACGTAAATATTGATTACTGGACACATATATCCTTATATCAAAAAATTTCACAAAATACGTTAAAAGTTATGGGCATGGCACGCATTCTTTTCCAAAATTATATATAGGACATGGTATAACCCTTGAAAAGATCGATTCAGTACTTTTGGCTCATGTAAGCAAATTCGCTATTGTTTAGGCTCGGAATAGATTGGTATTTAATGTTCGGTTCACCCGAACTTAGACTTCCTTACTTGTTGAATTTTACTTATGCCTAAGATAAGATTTGGACTGCTCTTATTTTCTAGTCTGTAAGATTTCACTGTTAGTCTGTAAGATTTTTAAAATCATAGACTTAAATAAATAAATAAAACGGTATGATACCAAGGAGTAGTTTATCTTTTTGTATTCAAATTTTAATCTTCATTTATAATTAGTTTTATTGGAAACTAAAATTATTTATTGAAAATTAAAATTATCATTGTGTATTTTATTACGAAAAATTAAGTTAATTAGTTTTATAACATACTAAAGGTTCTAAGAAAAGGGTTGCAAAAATTAGCTCGTTGCTATAAATGCAGAACAGAATTAAGAAATTCATCTCATAACACGAGTTGTGAGCTGAAGCAGCGTTGGATTTTTTCGATTGCACGTACAGTAAACACATTGCTCTTTGCAGTTCTTCACTTGCGGTGAACTCGCCCTACCAACCAAGAATATCCAACTTTCATTGATTTCTTATCGAATTCTATAAATATTTATCTCCATTTTGTAGCAAGACAATCCCTGTATGTATCATATTTCCGCTCCCTGATGTATACAAATATGTACCACAAAGTAATGTATGTGAATACTAGGCATGGGACTATTCGAATAAATATTATTCGAATTAATACAAATTTTTATTCGACGGGTACAAAAAATTCGAATAGTACTGCACAAGCAGTAGCACTTTTTGTTCAAATATTCGAATAGTGGTATTTATTCGGTTAATGGTAGTTGAAAAGTGTTTGACTTATTATCCCAATAATTAAATAGCTATTCGTACAGTGTTGTGCAAATAATTAAATACAAGTACTGGTAATATAAAACGCTGTAAATAGGCATTTCCTAAAAAAATACCCTAAATAAATATCTATTTGTATATTTGTTATATTTTTATTGCAGTTACATTTGCTTGGTAGGTTGGTCGTAGGGCTTTAAGCAGGAGATGCCAGGGACGCAATTCATTATGTATGTGGGATTAACTAACTAACGCAGCTAATCCACTAGTATGAACATAACTTTACGAACAAAATGTAATAAGCCGCCATCAAGCGAAGATCGTATCATTGTACATCGTAGCGTTTAATTGAAATGTAAAATATGCTTGTGAACATTAAATGTAATTCGTATTATAAACAGTTAAAAGTGTGTTTCATTTCCTCGAATCCTACAAATGGTGTCAAAAGCGGAACGAATCCACAAGTGATTGAAAACTTGTATACGTTCATTTACATGCATACATTTGGCTAATTAATAGAGCAACAAAATTAAATCCATATTCGAAGTGCGGTGAAATTTTGTGCACGTATATACATTAAGGTGCCTCGCCAAAAAAATGGGCACTGTTTCCACTGGAATTTCAAAATTCACTCTTTTCTAAGGGCTGCCCCAAAATATTTCGAAAAAATATTAAGATTTACCGGAGCTAAACCGCGTTAAAAAAACGCTAAAAATATCCTTTTTTATGTATAAAAGGAGTGGGAAAAAATATTTTTTAATAAAAAGCATCTATGATGATAGAGTGCAAAAGGTAAGCACAAAAAAGTTTAAAAATTGTATCAATACTAATATTGTATACCTGTGTGCTAATATTCGCAATGTTTAAAATTAGACCAAAAAATATTAAATTTTGTAGAAATGGCAACGTCTCGAAAATACCTTTCAAATGATATCCTAATCGTCCAAATCCGGCAATAATTGGCTGAGTTATTAAAGTTTTCCACAAAGCTACCCCTCGAAATATGACCAAAAACAGCATCATACATCTCAATATTTGGATTGCGTTGATAAAATTTTCAAATTTTTTATGCTCACCTTTTGTACTCCAGCTAATTCATCATCTCAGGTGCTTTTTATTAGAAAATGTTTTTTCATACTCCTTTTATACATAAAAAACGATATTTTTAGCGTTTTTTTAACGCGGTTTAGCTCCGGTAAATCTTAATATTTTTTCGAAATATTTTGACCAAGGTCTTAGAATACATTGAAGTTTATAATTCCGATGGAAACAGAGTGTCCATTTTTTTTTGTATGGAGCGTGAGGCGCCTTATTATACATACATAAATGGGTGCTAACTTGCGCAAATTTTGAATGCGATTCGACATTGATATTCGTATTTATATGCGAAATTAAATTTTCTGAGACAAGAAGCAAATTCGCAAAAATTTAAGCTGTACCCAAACTAATGTAACGGCATTTCGTGGTGTGACCACCAAAACGGTAAACCGGCAAAGAGACGTACTACAGAATTTCCAGTGGCGACAGCAGAAAAAGTGGCAGTACAACAGAGATACAAAGATCAGACAGCGGCAGCATAACAACGAAACACGCACAATTGAGTAATAGAAGTGAGGGATGAAATAAGTACCAAGCGAGATTACCGTATGTATTTTGATTTATACATATGTACATATTTTAATACAGTATACTGTATTCCTAAACACAATTACGTATGCAAAGTAATTCCATTGTTGTTAATGTAAAAGCAAATCGAAACATTACAGTACACTAGCGAGCACAATTAATGCACAGGCATTCTAAGAACAATTGGAATAGCTTTGGAGTAATATCTGTTTGAAATATCAATATCAGGACACAGTAGAGTCCATAACATTAATAAATTACAAAATATTAAAAACTAAGTGATCTAAATAAAGTTCTGTAATCACATACAAATTTAAATCATTTTGAAATTTTACCAAGTTGTAAGACATGGACCGTGACGAAACACTTAGGTTGACTTTTTACGCTTTGAGGGATAAGCTTTCTGACTTAGGATTGTCGACTACTGGACGGAAGGCAACATTGCAAGATAGACTTTTATAGCATATCGGCCTGAATGTGGACGATGATCCGGAATCGGGTTATGATGATGTGTCGAGTCAACAAAGTGTGCGCGAGGTGGAAATTGAAAGATCCGTGTTCACTCTTCGAGCAGTGGCTCGAGGATTTCGAAAGCAATGCCGAAGCTGTCAGGTGGAACGAGTTGCAGAAATTCATTTACGCGAAACAACTTTTGAAGGGTGCTGCCAAAGTTTTTATACGCAGCCAAGTCGGCATAAGCGACTGGAGTTCACTAAAACGTACCTTGCGTCGGGAGTTTGGAGTCACCCTCTCATCCATTGAAATCCATGGTATTTTGGGAAATCGTCGAAATCAACCTGGTGAAGATCTACGAACATACCTATACGTGCTGATGGAGATCGGCAAGCCAATATGCTTGGATGATGTTAGTCTCATCGAGTACACCCATACCTCGCTATACGGCCTAAATACGTTCCACGAAAGTTGGCCGTAAAGCGAAAAGCCGTATAACGAGTCAATTATTCTAATACAAATTCAGTGGGATCGGTTCCAAATTTGTAAAATTGCATGGTTAAAAATTAATTTTATATTATTATTTGTTATTCAAATTAAAAAATCATACATAACAAGTACATACATACATTTGAGCATAAAATACTAAAAGACTCCAAAAATCAAAATGAATATACAAACAAAAACAACTCCATAAAATCATTTATATATAGATCACGTTGTTATCAGTTTTTGAAGGGGAAATGCAACACGTATTACGGTCAAACCTATATCAAAATGTTCGTATTGAACCTATGGTTTGCAGAATCGTATACGTGTTTTGTTTACATCGCACAGGTGAGAAATATTAGGTAAAAACCGAGGTACAATTTACATTTTCATCCAATTTGGGCGACCGGGGCGACCTCTAGTATTTTTTAAATGGCTTTAGTCTGAAGAAGACTAAATAACGATCGTAAACAAGTGTAAATAGAAAATAGTGTGCTTCGAAATTGCGCTTGCGCAAAATTGGCAGCATGTAAATATGTATGTATATCGAAATCGTAAAAACGGTTTTTTGGCCGTTATAGCGAAACATTTTAGGCCGTAGATCGAAAATTAGCATGAATTGAAGAGGGCCGTTATAACCAAAGGCCGTATAACGGGTATGGGTGTACTTTATCGAAGGTATACAAGATTCCCGATCCTACAAGATCAACTTATACCAGGCGAAAATTATCGACGGGCTAAAGGAACAAAATAAGGTGTACGAGAAAATTCGAAAGAGTAAACCACAGTCTGCTAGCGGGAACTATGCAAAACCAACGTATTCAAACGGAAATTTGAATAATTCCACCTTGTCGACGAAAGGATGTTACAACTGTGGCGGCCAGTCTCACCTTGCCAGGAATTTCCCAAATAAGCGGGTGAATTGTTTTAAATGTGGCAAAGAGGGCCATAAAGCGAATGAATGCGGAAGCAAATAAAAAGAGCTGAAGGTCGAGAAAGCTCCGGCGAACATGATGACGATCAGGCAAAGTGGACTAGGTTTTAAAGATATAACTTTTAGCATGCGCAATCAAACCATATCGGCACTCGTTGATACCGGGTCGGACTTGTGCCTAATGCGTTATGACACTTTGCTGATGTTACAGTTAGATGTCGAGCTGGGTAAAGAGAAAAGGCGATTGGTAGGCACCAGTGACAGTAGGATGACGACAATGGGTAGTTTTACGATCCCTATGTGCATTGACGGAATTTCACTAAATATAACGTTTCACGTAGTACAGGAAGTTGACTTGAGCTATTAAATTGTGATAGGCAACGATGTCCTCAAACATGTTGACCTTATCGTAACGGAAGATGGAGTCACGTTTAGAGAGAAGATGACTGATCTAAGTAGCAGAGACGGACGCGATCGCAAGGCAGTGGCTGGTAATTGCGAAGGCGCGGGGCAGGATCAACTCAGAACAAATGTAGGCGCAGCGGTGCGCAAGGCGGAGGCTGGTAATTGCGTTAGTGCATGTTGTAATGATTCGATTGCGGAAGATTTCGACGCGGTTTACGAGGCGATAAAAAATACAGTTAAAAAGCTCAGGGAAAGAGAGTTGGCTAAGGTTCCGTGCAGACGTGATGGAAGGTGTCAGCGGGTGAAAAACAGCGAAGGAAGATCGTCTGAGAAAATTGTCGAGTTGCAAATGGAGTTCGGGAATTTATGTTTGATTGATCAGGCTTCACAGGATGGACCTCAATCATTTAAATAAGGCGTTGGAAAACCGAGGTGCTGGAGGATTCACTCAGTCACGGATTAAAGCAACCGCAGCTCCTGGACGATTGGATACGGGCAGTTCGGAAAGTTTTGGAAGAAGGCATGACATCCTGTACAAAGACCCTGTGAAAGAATTAATCGTGGTACCGTCACCAATGGAGGACGAGATCATACTCATGGCTCACAAGCAAGGGCACTTCTCCGTCAAGAAAACTGAAGAGGCGTTGGACTTATCTTTCTACACGAAGAAGTAGTACGAAGCTGTGTTGAATGTTTGATCACCGATGCCAAAGCTGGCAAGAAGGAAGGTTACTTGAACGCCATCCCGAGGGAAGACAAGCCTCTGAGTATCTTTCACCTCGATCATGTTGCGCTAAAGTTGACCTTATGAAGAAGCAAGCGGCAGTATTTGGAGATCCCAAGCGAGTGATAACGGATCGCGGAGCTGCCTTCACATCTCATCTCTTCAAGGATTATTGTGAAGGAGAAGCGATTTAGCATCTTCTGATTGCAACGGGTGTTCCGAGGGGTAACGGCCAATTCGAAATAATGCACCGAATAATAATACCTGGAAACTGGTATACGCACGTCAATTGCGTCTAGCAGTTCATCAATAGCAGTCCGCCTCATAGTACCAAGAGGTCACCGTTTAAAATATTGACCGGCGTGGAAATGTGTATTCAAGGGAGACCACAACTGCAAGAGCTACTGGAGGATAAGCATATTGATGAGCTAGATGCAGATAGAGAAGAGGTGCACGCCAAGCGCGTGACAACATTGTCGTAATAGAACAAGAAAACCGTAAGACTTTTAATAAAAATCGAAGAGCTGAAGATGGATATACGATCGACGAGCTAGTAGCCATCAAGCGAACGCGGTACGGATCAGGTCTGAAGCTGAAAGCCAAGTATCTAGGGCCGTATAAAATCGTAATGACAATGAGGCGCGGACGTTACACAGTTGAAAAGGTTGGAGACAATGAAGGCCTAAATCACACTATCACCGTCGCAGAGCACATGAAGAAATAGAATCCATTATCCGTGGCCGAATGATAGCTCAGGATGGCCGAATGTTTGATTAACTAACTAACGCAGCTAACCCACTAGTATGAATATAACTTTACGAGTACAACTCTGACGTATACTACGTGAAGACGACTGAACACAATACTAGCAACCCTGACCCAACGAACGAAGTACGATTTTGAGAAAGAAACAAAATGTAATAAGCCGCAATCAAGGGAAGATCGTATCATTGTTCATCGTAGCCTTTAATTGAAATGTAAAATATACTTGTGAACATTAAATGTAATTCGTATTATAAACAGTTAAAAGTGTGTTTTATTTCCTCGTATCCTATATGTATACCGTTTATTATGGTACAAGTGCATAAATTTTGCAACTTGACACATAGTATGCGGAAACTTTAATTTTTTCAAACGTATTTAGTATACCTTATCATTGTTCGATTAACCGAATAAATACAACTATTCGAATATTTAAACAAATATTGCTACTGCTTGTGCACGCATTTGTACGCAAACATACATACAAAACATAAATGCACGCTCATAGGTACAAGCAAAGAAAACAGCGAGTATCGTTCTCTTAATCTATTAATATAAACTAGGATCGCCCGTGGTCGAAACGACCAACTTAAGTATAAGTATGTAAAATGAATGACTTTTAAAATCTTTGAGCTTACAGGATTGCCTATATTCGTGAGCGTGTAAGTAAAAGTCATGAGTAGTGAAGCTAGATTTCTTAGGCGTGAAATGATGTTATACAGGACTTAGCACAATTTTTTTGGCACACAAATAAAAGCAGGTGGCAGCTACTGGTTTACTGCATATGAATGGGAGCAGAGGGGTGGGTGTGGTTTTCGTAGTTTTTAAAAAGTGCGAAATTTTGCGAGGTGGTGATGCTTTCACACATTATGATGGTGCAGTAAAGCAGTACAACAGAGTTAGGGCATTCATATATATACTGCTGAAATTTTTCATAAGGTAATGAAAACCTGCACCAACTGAAATGATTAGATTTCGGCTTGTAGTAAGGTTACAGATTATTTTCAACAACATTTGAAAGGTAATAACTCGTCCTTTACATTTCTTTGCATGGATTTTGGTATTTTTCTTTTTTCTTTTATATTTTTGGAAATTCCTCTTCTGGTGTTGCGATCAAAATTTCTTATTCTATATGACTAACTTTAGTCTTAGTATGAAAATATTTTATTCTACACTAATTGTACCCTTTTTATACCAAAATGGGTATAAATGTATACTACTTGCAGGACACCTGACTTCGATTCTCGGGATTCCCGGTGAAGACAAAAATGAAAATTGTTTGTTTTTTAATTATTTTAAAGCAAGGAAAATGATTTAAAATGACGCCAGCAACTACTTATACTTTCCAGCTTTGCTCTAAATGAGACAATTGGTAATATTCTTCTGGCCAATCTTCAACTGTATGAAAAATATATGTATAGGAAAAAGTTTTCCATTTATCCCCCTAAAAATTTAATAAGTAAATTAAACTTTTAAAAAATCGAGAAAAGCATAGAATATAAAATAATCAAAGTAAAAATGTGTTTTTCGTAAAAAAAGTAAAGTTCCAGGCCGACTCTGTGTTATTAATAAATTTTTCAATCTTGATAAATAATAAAGAAGAAATATTTTTATCAAGTGTTTTTGAATTTTGCGTCAAAAACAATTTTTTTTTACTCGTTGTAGTCTATTTCTCGCGGAATTCAAAACAGTTGATAAAAATATTTTTCCCTGATTAAGACCTGCGCCACTGCTGCATGTGAAATAAAACAGTCAGATACTGTAGTTAACTGCTTTGGCTTTTGGTGAAAACTTTTATGAATGTTGTGCTGTTGGAGTTACAAAATAGCTTTAGAGTTTGTAGACTTCTTTTCTGTTTAACAACAAATAAACAAAGCATAATTTAAAAAAAAATATTTAGCGAGACTGCAGAAATAGTCCATGGCAATATAACTTTTATAGGGATCTATCTATAAATACTATATGAAGTTGGGTTGCGAATGTTACTATGGGGAGACTGTTAGCCTATTAATATATAGATATTCGAAAAGTACTATTCGAATAATGCTATTCGAATAAACGAATAAATAATTCGAATAAATACTATTCGAATTTTTAGCAACAGATGTTTTTATTCGTTTATTCGAATATTATTTGAAAAAAATCCTACTCCTAGTGAATACCAAGCGTTAGTTTATGTAATAAATCATATCAAATCTCTTTATTAAATATGTGCGTGAACATGTAGCTTTGGTACAGTGTATGTTCCGTGTAATATCTGAAAAGCTCAGATTAATAAATCAGTTCTCATATGTTTTCGAGCACAATGGGTTGTTTTATTTGATATTCTTATGAATTGGAATGAAATAGGGATATTTTAATAACTGCAAACAAAATCATAACAAAAGAAAATTTTAACAGCTGATCCATAAATTTAATTTTCTGTTTAAATCAATTGTTGTTTGGTCGAAAATGTATATTTCATTGAAAAGCAAGCTAAGTACAATAACACAGGCCGACAAGAAATTTGACCATAAACCAGACCATACTTTCCTAAAGCTTTTCGATGCGCTTCAAATCTAGACGCAGAATTGCTATATCCCGTCAGGATTTTGAGATATCCTAACCTAAATGTGCAAATAACACTGTTTTTGCCTATTTTTAGGTTATATATAAACAACAGATTTTGTTTAAAAAGCGCACATTTTATCTTAAAGATGAAGTCTTTCTCTTACGAATGGCGTTGAGTTTGCTCAAATATTTTTTTTTTCGCTAAGATAGAGCAATTTAAAATTTGTAAATTTGCTAATTTTCCTATAGCTGAAAAATTTATTTAGTTTAAGATAAAATTATATATTAACTATAAGGTGACGTATGTATAGTGATGAAAAATATGTATCAAATCATATCATCGGTCTCATTTTGTCGGCCTGTGATAAAAATATTAGTATTTGTAATGCAGTGTATATTTCCACAGGCGCATCTTCGGTATGCTCTAAACAAGAAATTTGCAGATAATTTAAAGATTTTGAGGCTATTTGCGGGCGGCCCACAAGAACGAAAATTTAGCCGTCGAATTTTGAGGAGCGACAGCGGTAAAGTTGGTAAAGTGCATTAAGTGTAAGACATTTTCATGATACCACCATAATATACAAATGTACATGAGCTTGTGCATTTTTTACCGTTCTAGAAGACGGTTCAATATTTTTTCGATTTTGCCGAGTTGGTCTCAAAAGACTAGTTTTGACCTCTAGATCCAAAATCCAAAAGCGAAAATTATTTATTTTACTCTTATTGAGTGGTATTTTCAAACAAAGTTGCGACTTTTCATGTATTTGTTCTAATATGACATAGAATGCTCTTCGACGGAAATACTGGGGATGGCGTAGCCGGTGTTGGACCGGCTGAGGGTTACTTTTTATAAGCGCTGCCGAAGGCCGCCAACTTGAAGAGGTGTTCTGCAGATAAATAATACTGATTAGGACCTCGGTTTTAGACTGATTTAGGGCAACTTTTTTGTGTTTTTTTTTATCACTGAAATAAAATTTTAACACAATTTTTTACGTAAATTAGGTATCGAATCGTCTTCTAGAACATTACCAAATATGCAAATGTCCATGCGGTTGTGCATTTGTTCACTATGGTTGGCGGAAGTTATGTAAAACTACGTAAGACACGAAAAGAAAGGTTATTGAATTACGTTTCATTTGATGCTTATTGCGTTGAAATAGCAAAATAATTTATAGCCAATTTTGAAAACACATAAGTGAAAAAGTAAAAAAATCCATGTTTTAAGTCGTCAGTAAGTTATATTTTTCTTACATATTTAGTTCAAAATTTCACACTTGTTTAGCAATAAAAGAAAGGTTATTAAATTACCTTTCATCGATGCTGATTGCGTTAAGATCGCTAAATAATTTATTGTAATTAGCAACTCTAATAAAATACCCTGCAAGAAGGCTAGCATGTGATATAGCCGCCAGGCCTACCCTAGCTATCAATGAAAGTTTCTATCAGTTTCCTAAAGGCGAATTGAAAATCCTACCCCAAAATCATGTGTACCTGTGAACTTTTGTCTCTCTTTTACTGTTGATTAGCCCCTTACTCCAGCTCATTTGCGATGCGTGTGTGGTGGTATTAACACATTTTCTTTATATGTATTCGTGCATGGGGTAGACAGGTTTTGCTGCGTAGCATGTATTTAATTAAAAAAGTTTTGCATTATTAAATTTAGGGTATATAAAACGTAATTATTTTAAAAACAGAATTGTGTTGAAATTATTTGGATATTTTTGGGCAATTTAGGAGATATTTTGGGTATTTTTTGAGCATACCAGATTTCACATCTGGCAACTCTGTGAAAGTTGCAACCCTTTGCCTTGTGAACTTTTTTAGTTAGAACGGCGCAGCTATGTTACTTTCTTATGAAGTTTCTTAATTAGTGCGAGGGTAATGCAAGATCACACGCACACGAAATATAAATAAAGTGGATAATACCCTTCAGTGAAACACCAAACTAGTCAGACAACATACTAGTATACAACTACAATTTTCTGGTTGAAATCATACTAGTCTGGAAAAGTCTATTCCATACTAGTATACAACTACAATTTTCTGGTTGAAATCATATTAGTCTGGAAAAGTCTATTCCATACTAGTATACAACTACAATTTTCTGGTTGAAATCATACTAGTCTGGAAAAGTCTATTCCATACTAGTATTCAACTACAATTTTCTGGTTGAAATCATACTAGTCTGGTAAAGTCTATTCCATACTAGTATACAACTACAATTTTCTGGTTGAAATCATACTAGTCTGGAAAAGTCTATTCCATACTAGTATTCAACAACAATTTTCTATTTTCTATATGCATTCTTTTAACTATGAAGTTATTAAAACAAAGTTTGTTTTTAGTTTTTATTTATTTTTATAGCTATCATATGCATTTTTCAGTTCAATCAAAATTTTAAAATATCCTTCCAATTCTGCTTTAACCTCGTAACGACACTGTATAAGAATATTCCTTCTAATGTGAAAATTAAAAGTGAAATGTATGCAACGTTTAACCCTCTAACTGGTAAGACCGTCTCCAGACGGTGTTCTTTCTTTGGCCCCCAGATTCTATAATATACATTTTTGTCGCCTAAACTAACGGTAAATGTGTGCTAAATACTTGTTGTGACATTCTAATGCATTATTGAAGTCGCTCAGACAATGCATTTAGAAGTTGCTCTCAGTGAAGTGCGAACGTCGAAGTAAAATAACGGTAGAAATTATTTTTCCCATTGCGATCGTATATATAAAAAAATCACATTAATAATAAAGCAGAGGGGCTAATTATTTTTCGGTAAGTACTTAGCGTACTCTTTGATAGTTATAAACAGTTTTTGGAAAAAAAAATTATTGCAATTGGATTTCTCAAGGTAAAACGTGAAGACCGTCTCAAGACGGTCTTGGCAGTTGAGAGGAAAAAAATGCTCGAGCTTGTTTCACCGCGATTTTTTATTTATTGGATATTGTCACATAAATATGTACTGTTATTGTAGGAATTGATTTTTTGCAATAAATATGGATGGTTCTGCGCGTTTTTATAAAAAAAAATTAAATTTGGAAGAGTTGTCGGATGAAGAATTGATGGAATTCATCGACTCGGTAGAAGTCGACGATGAAACTTTTAGCACTGATGACAGTGTCGATGACCCCGACTATGTCTTTGATAATATTGAGGGTGATGACTCAGCTGAACAAGTGATCGCAGAATGCTTGCGTGAAATGGATAAGGCTGATAATACAGATATATTTATTGCGGGCGCTATAAATTCATCATTGAATGTCAGTTCAATCGATACAGTAGCCACATTGATCGTCGATGATTCGAACGATACCGAAAAGCCATCCACATCATCTGCATACATAGCAGTAAGGTCCTCACGATCAGTTAAAAGACCCCGATCTCCATTACCAACAGTTGAAATTACTGGACCATCAGTTCAACCTAATTCTGGAGGATTTACAGGAAAAGGTACAAATCTAAGTATTAGTGCTATCTATTTTATTAACTCCAATATTTATTCAAGATCTAAGTGTTATATCGAATAAAGACTTATCGAAGTTGATCTGGCGTAAAAGAGCTCTGCGTTTACATGTCAACGAGTTAGCTTTTTGCGGAAATTCATCACTTCCATCGGCTATGAAAAGGCTAGAAACACCAATGGAATTTTTTAATTTCTTTTTCACTACGGAAATTCTGGACTTGATTACTGAAGAGACAAACCGTTGTGCACTGCAGGAAAACATCAACAACACTTTCAAAACGACATCTACGGAAATAAGAAATTATATTGGAATAATGATATATATGTCCATATATCACTATCCAAATATAGAAAGCTACTGGGGACAAAATGCTTTCAGACCAGTTCAAAATTGTAGGCCAATCAAGCGATTTATGCTTATAAAGAAATATTTATCGTTTCAAGATGAATCACAACGAATTAAAAAGGGACAACCAGGCTATGATCCACTTTTTCGTATCCGTACATTTGCCAACAAACTAAACTACCGATTCGATTCAGTACCGAAAGCACCACGACTTTGTGTTGATGAAATGATGTGTAGCACAAAGACGAAACACCATCTTCGCCCATATATGCCAAATAAGCCTCCTAAATGGGGTGTCAAATTGTTTGTGCTATGTGACTCGAATGGTTTCGAATACCGTTTCGAAATTTACAACGGCGCCGGTGATAATGTTATCTTGCCTAATACACCAGACCTTGGAGCCACATCAAATATTGTCATCCGTTTATCTCAAACAATACCCGATTTCGTACATCACATACTCTATTTCGATAATTTTTATACATCATCTCCTCTGTTGGTTTACTTGCGAGCTCGTGGAATATACAGTTTGGGTACAGTAAGAGGTAATACAAATTTCCTAGCAGTTTTTTCGTGCTGTTTTAATATAGATAAGTTGTTTATTGACAGCCAATCGGATACCAGGGTGCAAACTGCCTACTGACCGTGAAATTAGCAAAGAAAAGAGATGGTTCTCTGTCGAATATACATCTTCAGTTCAAGGAGTCGATGTAAACACTGTTTTGTGGAAGGACAACAAATGCGTACGCTTAGCTTCTATATATGTTGGTGTTGAACCTTTTTTGAGAGCCAATCCAGATAACACTGGTTTACAGCCAAAATGCACCAGAGACGCCATAGTGAAATTCCTATGTAAAATCACCTCCTTATTCCGAAAATCAAGGTTATTTTTACTTGAATGGTACCGTTTTTGAGATATTTACGATTTACCGTTATTTCAAAAAACAAAAAAGATGGCTCCACTTAATCGTGTATATCTCAAGAACAAATTGAGCTATTCAAAAACGGTTTGAAAAACTTGAAAGCTTTTAAAATTTACTATAATCAGTACATACAACACTTTTTGCTAGGTCCTGCGGATTCAAACATAGTGAACAATCATTACGGATTTTTAAAATTTGTTGTGTCTAATAACTTTTCGAAAATCTACCTGCTAACTAACTGATATACGAATACTAACACATATGTACCAGTAGGATACTTAAGTATTAAAAGATATATTTACTTGAATGCTTATAACTTTTGTATTAGTTCATCGATTTTGTTCACTGATAGCTTATTTTTTTTGCAATAAAACAGAGCTTAGAGGGGGGAAAAATATCTGCAAAAAACAAAAAGTTTTCGAGATGCTTCCTCGCAAAGTACAATTTTTTTTATATTTTTACAAAAAAAATTTTAAAAATCCGTAATGATTGTTCAATATGTTTGAATCTGCAGGACCTAGCAAAAAGTGTTGTATGTACTGATTATAGTAAATTTTATAAGCTTTCAAATTTTTTAAACCGTTTTGGAAGAGCTCAGTTTGTTCTTGAGATATACACGATTAAGTGGAGCCATCTTTTTTGTTTTTTGAAATAACGGTAAATCGTAAATATCTCAAAAACGGTACCATTCGAGTAAAAATAACCTTGATTTTCGGAATAAGGAGGTGATTTTACATAGGAATTTCACTATGGCGTCTCTGGTGCAGAAAAAAAGTTTTAATTTGTGATCCAGTGTAATCAGACCTTGAAGGTGTCGCGATATGATAGGAAGCAAAAACTTTTCATCGAAATAAATTGTCCCCCAATCATTCGAGAATATAATTCTCACATGGGCGGGTAGATACCACATTCAGACTAAAAGCCGCAATATAATGACTCGACTTTTTTATCACTTTGTGGACATGGCAGCTACGAATGCCTATATTTTATATAAACGTAAATGCGCAGAGAACGCAAATGCTTCAAGCGATGTGGAGGAGCAAGATAAACTATACAACCTTCCGCAATTCCGCGAGGAGATAGCTGCTGGTCTGGTTTATTACAAAGAGAAACGATCTGTTGGTAGACCGCTATCGGGACAAAATATTGTTAGCCCAGTATCACCACTTCAGAGCCCCTCGCTGATTGGAAGACGGGCTGTTCATCTTGTTGATGATATTCGGTTTGATGGCCAAGATCACTACCTAAAGTGGGTGGATAGAAAGGGAAAAAAACGGTCTAAGCACTGCAAGCAGTAAGACACACAAGCCATTTGCTCCAAATGTAATATTAATTTATGCTGTACAACGGAAAAAAATTGTTTTTGGGATTACCACCACAAAAGCAAATAAATTCTAAGACCAGCCT
This sequence comes from Sphenella marginata, assembly GCA_951509765.1. Classification (NCBI taxonomy): domain Eukaryota; kingdom Metazoa; phylum Arthropoda; class Insecta; order Diptera; family Tephritidae; genus Sphenella; species Sphenella marginata. Next base: position 65,357,434 of record OX608079.1, on the reverse strand, counting down.
CCTCAGACATAATGTCAATTGAATTTAAAATATTTAAGTAATTATTTTTGTTGTTTACGGCCTTAAATTGTACGTATTAATAAAATTTCCGAACTCTAGGCCAATAATCAAAAGAAAGAACAACTCCAAATTTTCTTTTGATATTTGTGTTTTTATTGAGTTAATCAGCCGATATTTCGATTTCAATCTGAAATCATCATCAGGGCTTAAATTAATAAATTAAGATTTTTTT